>JAZDUA010000013.1:6895000-7277500 GCA_038098605.1 Gryllus longicercus
AATTCTCGAACAAGAACTTATCCTAGGAATTTATTGCACACTTTTTTAAAACCTTCCCTTTTCATTTAAAAAACAAATACATTAGCTGACTACCTAAAACAAATTATTAACGATAAAGATGGAAATATTTTATTGACTGTCGCTGATGAAGTAAAATATTTCAACTTCCTAATTTTATTTTATTAACATATTTTAAAATTAGATTCAAAATTTTCCTTTTTCGTTCATTTACGTCCAATTAAATGTGGTATTCGTTACTGGAGGCTTATGTTCAGCGAGAAACAGAACACAGATTGATGAAGCAAAGAAAAAATTCAATAATTTGTTTTTCAATTTTTGTGCGACTAATTTGTTTCTATGACATACCAAATAAAAAGGAAACTTAGGAGCGTCGCACATGATACGCTTTCGCACATCCATAAAAATATCACTGACATATGACATCTCTGGAACGAATCGTCAGATTTCGGCATCATCTCGACATCTTGGAACGAATAGTCAGATTTCGACAAAAGATTGCATATGTATATTTCTATTTGTGATTTCTTCTTGGTTCGTGCTTCTCTTGATCCGTTAATCTCAACTGCTTTTTAGGCCTGTCAACACACTTCACGAGAAAGTAAGAATGTTGAAAATCCAGCTTCGAGAAACGTGTCCCGTCCCACGCGCCTTTTCGGGACGTTCGACAAATTCTCGATAACGTACATATTAATCGCCAAGAAAATCAAGGAAGTTGATATGATTATGTAGAAAGTAACTCTACTGCAAATTTCGAAAGGAACTCGAACGATTTAAGACTTCTTATAACTCACCTCAAATGGCACACACAAAGTAATATACTATATGTAGCAGTTTTAATTTCTCTTCATTAACTAATTTTCAATTTCAGTAAAATATTAGGCCATGGGTTTAAAGAGAAATTACAACTTTCCTGACTCATTCGGTTTTACTTTCTAAATGTACTTTTTTCATAAGAAACGAATATAAAGTATCATTCAGAATAAATGCTGTAGAAATGGGCACCATGTCGTGAGTTCGGAGTTTCATATCCGTAAGAGAAAAGAGAGGTTCTACATTTACCATTCCAGTATTTTCAGCTTTTTCGAGGCAAAATATAAAAAGCTTGTCGGAATTTGTATGATGTATCTCGACAGTTTTAATTCTAGCGACGAAAAAAAGTAACAGTACATTAAATATTAGCTACTCCATACGTATGTGTACACCTGGAAGAACTATCACGGTTTGTCACTGGAGCCCCAGGCTCCGAACACACATTTCACTCGTAAATCAGTAGTTATTATTCCACCACCCGGACCATGAATTAAGACGTACCCCTGAGTTATAGAATCAACTTCCGAACGAGACAAGTAAAACAATGAGCTCCGGGGAAACAGTTATTTGTTTAGACGCGGTGCGGCGTCTGGTTTCGAGGTCCGAGGGCTCAGGATGGAGAGGCAAGCGCTCCTTGGCCTGGGGGCAAGGGGGGGGAGGGGGCAATGAAGACGTTCCCTCGGCCGGGGACACAGCGGAGGCGCCGCAGCCTGGAATTAAATCCGCCTCCCCAGCGAAGGCGCGCGCCCTAATCACCACTTGCGCCGGCGACAAGGCGCCGCCCGCAGCACCGAACCCTCGTCTCGTCGGACGCTGACGCGCGGGGTGGGCGGACGACGGGCAGTCAGCGGGCGAAGGCGGCGGGCGGCGGGCGGCGGGCGGCGGACAGGGGGCGGCGGGCGGCAGGCAGGGGGCAGTGGGCGGCGGGCGGCGGGCGGCGGGCGGCGGGCGGCGGGCGGCGGGCGGCGGGCGGCGGGCGGCGGGCGGCGGGCGGCGTGCAGCGGGCAGCAGGCGGCAGGCAAGGGGTGGCGGGCGGCGGGCGGCGTGCAGCGGGCGGCAGGCAGGGGGTGGCGGGCGGCGGGCGGCGGGCGGCGGGCGGCGGGCGGCGGGCTGTGGGCGGCGAGCGGCGAGCGGCGGGCAGTGCATTCCATGCAAATCATCAACGTGTACACAGTTCTTGATTATAGTATGTTGAGCTCAAAATAATACGATTAAAATAAAATTCGCGAAAGTCCTCTTGTATTTAATCTTTTACAACAAATTATTTTCACAATTTCTTTGGAATTTTTACCTCATTAAAATGTGTTTGAGACCAATGTAGGATCTTCGGCTAAAGCAACTCTGCATCTAAGAGTTACAGTAAAACGAAAGGAAATTAACATACGTGTTAGAGAAGTACTATTAGAAAACTATTGGGCAGCTGAGTATGGCCCAGAATCATACGTTGCTATCTGGCACAGTTGACTGAATGAATATCTACTCGGAACTATACAGAAGAGTATAATACATAACACAAACGTAAATAATATATTGAAGCACCGTGTATAACTGCTTATATCTATAAAGATGTTTAAATTTTTTTATCTTTTAAATCGCGTTCAAAATGCTATGTATTAATAAAATAAAAGGATTCTTTGTTCATCAGACAGAACTCATGCATCTTACCACAAAATAACCATTCAAAGATTGTGAAAAAAACAACGAAAAACCAAAGGTAGCCATACACTAAAAGAGATCTGAAAATTGAATTTTAAAATTCTTTGTTAGTGTCCGGCGAATCCTTCATCGTCTTTCAAAGGAATGGTTAATAATGAGTGCCTTTAAAGGAGACATTACATCTAATTAACTACAGCAAAATCTAAACAAATTAATCACAATGTCAAGTGCCTTTAGAAAGCACTCTACAAGTGATTTTTGCCTTAAAACGGCCGCATGCAGACTCGCCTCTTGGTATCCCCGCGCGGAGGTTAGTTCGATCCGGTGGGGCAGGCAGGTGAGGGCGAGCGGCGCTTCCGTACGGCACCGGTGCGGCGGCGAGCGCCCTCTGGAGAGGCATTCCAGCGTTTCCGGGGGCCCCGGGCGGCGCCGCGAGGAGAGGCTCGAGAGGCCCGGATCAAGAGCCGGGGAGGGGAGGGAAGACGGGGCGGCCGCGTCATGGGAATGGTAATGAGAGCCCACACGCGGCGGGGGGCGGGCGAGCGGCCGGGCGAGTGGCATGCGATCCTCGCGCGGTGCACCCGGGCAGCGGCCAGTCCCAATTAGAAGCATTGTGTGTGTGTGTGTGTGCAGGCAAGCCGGCGCCCACACAGGCTGCAGCGGGAGCCAGCGGACGAGCGAAGATGCAAGACTTCCATGTGCAGTGGCACCAAATCGTATCTATGAATGGGTGCAATAAATCCTCCAAAAGTAATATGAGAAAAATTGTGCAATTAATTTGTGTAGATGACGATGAAGAGATATATTAAAAATTTACTTTTTGATATTTTATTTCTTAAAATCCGATTAAACCGTACAAACACGTTCAAACTATTATCCGTGTAAAGTGCAATGTATTTACTTGTCATATCATTTTTATTCAATTGTTTTTTTCACGTTACTAATATTATATTTCATGTAAAATACAGCTGATCATTTTAGTTTTTTTTTCATTTTCGGTATTTTAATACAGTCTAATAATATTCGCAGCCCTATCATCGCCACACAAGAATCAGCCCCATCGCGGTCGTCTTCATATTACGAATATGACATTACGACATTATTTTATCCTTTTGTCTTCTGATGCAATAAAAACATATTTTACAGAGCTCTATGACGGAGCCACGGATAATCGTGCTGATATAGACAAATTTCTCAAGTTCCCATCAGTTCACAAATTTGCTCTTTTCGACCTTTGTTTTCGAAAAAAAAAATGATTTTCATTCCTATGATATTTAACAGCAAGATTTTCAGTTGGACTCATCGTAACTGGTCGTTTTAAAACCACATAATTCATTAAAAAATTGTTGTGATGTATCGAAGCGTTTCTCAGCAATATGGCAGGATACATTAGTTCATCTCATTGTGAAGAAATCGCGTGATATTATGATGGACGCAAATATTGCAGAATGCAGTAATTTAATATTTATTGTATCAGTATTTTCAATATTCATAGAATTTTTAGTTGAGTTTCTAAACAGAACATTTAAAACTTTCGAATGACTTCGAGGATTTTTGCCCAAAGACTTCTGGTGGCACCAGGTGTAAACATGACTATATTATTTATCAAGACTAGAATCGACCATAAAATGTCTCATGCCAAATGCCATGACATGAGATGCATTTTGTTCCTAATATTTCACCTGATGATCTTTTTATTAAACAAATTTCGACGAGAATAGCCCACGACGAGTATAACCAAAAGGTTTTCACGCCTTCGAACAAAGTAGTGCTAAATCCATTTTTTAGGAATTCATCATTATGCATCCACTTTCAAAATAATTCCATTTCACCACTTCCAAACTCACTTTCACATGATCCCAATTAGATCACCCAGCTGTTGTGCTGTAAGGCGCTCTGTAATTAATCAACGGACACCACACATGTAAAGCCAAAGGTTGATCAGTAAAATAATTGGTAAACTGATCAAAATATCAACTAGTGGAATCGAATATGGAAAACTGACCTATGGCAACCAACTTCTTCTACCAACAAGGATTAGGCTTCAACCTGCCCCGGTGACCACTTTTTCTTTGGTCTGCCTACATCTCTTCTTCCTTGTTGAATATATTGAAGAACTAATACCGGCAATCTCTCATTTGACATACTTTCAAATTGTTCGCACCATTTCTTCTTATTAGGACGTATTTTATCTAACACATGTGTGACATTTAACTCTTTTCTTATATCCACATTCCTCTTTTTATTCCAGGGTGTATCCCAGAGTACTTCTTCAAAATTTCATTTCCGTCATTTGGCTTCTACTTTTCTCTCTTTCCAAAATTACTTTTGATTCACTTCCATACAAAAGTACAAAAACAGCAATAGTATTAAACAATTTTACACGTGTATCTTGGATGTTTTATTTTTTTAAATTCCTGTGAATGTTTCCACATACATTTCTAAACTTATTTAATTTATCGTCGAAATCCTTGTTCTAAAATGTTAATATCAATTACAATTTTCGTTCTAACTGGGAATTTGCCTTTAAAAACCAACCAACTTAATATTACGAATATCTGCTCTTACCCATTTTAGTTGAATCACTTGTCGAATTTCAGGCATTAATCCCCGTGTAAGATATTTTCACTATCGAATCATATTAAATCACGTAAACGAAGGGAAGGTAAAAAAATACAAATAATACCCCAAACTACAGTTCTAATTCATTGGTAGAAAATAATTTTATTACGAATAAAATCACAGATATGAATGGCGCTCTGATATGATATCGAGGTGTAAAAAACCTTTCGCTAGACCTTGTCGTGTGAGATATTCATTGTGACTTTTCAGCTGCTGTGCCTTGAGGGAGACAAACTGGCGCGATTTGCTGCCAAAACAAACATCCCGTACGCGATAAGGGACACACAGACCCATCGAAGAAGTATTCTACCTGGAACAGAGATAGGACACAGTGTGCTGGACGTAGGGGTAGGTTTCCCACTGGGAAAATCGATAACTTACGTAAGATTTGAGAATGATCACACAGAATGTTCGTTGTAGTGAAATGATGAGAACACACACACAAAGCAACAATTGGTGGTGATTGCTTCATATTGCTTTGATTTTCGAGTTCCATTTTGTTTAGGTTTTAGATATGTGAATCCTTGAGTGATGAATGCAGGTACTTCAGAGGGGTTATTAAGGATGCTGTATATAATATCAGCTAGTGGCGTATGCACTGCAGTAATATATTTCCACGTTATGAATACTGACTGGTCCAGCAGATTTCCAGTTGTGTAATTTCTTCGTTGTTTGACGTACTTCTTGAGGGGATACTATTGGGTTTCCCATGACAGAGGTACATTCTGCCAATTGGTTTTCAATCCACATTGCCTCAGTGTTATGTTCTGTGGCTTTGCTCCTATTCCCTCCCCCCCTCCCAATATTCTTCCATTTCATTTAATGGAGGGTGATTTCCTTCAGTACTTATTTCTGTGAACCCTTTACAAAACTGTTTTTTTGAAGCTGAGTATTATTATTATTATTATTATTATTATTATTATTATTATTATTATTATTATTATTATTATTATTGTTATTATTTGTATACAAGGTAAACTCACTCATTTTTATCTTAATGTGCGGTAGAGACAAAAATAGAGTTGTCGTTTTTCTTTAAAATCCGTTAAACATCGTTAGCTAGCTGGCAAAGTCGGCCAGACGATCCAAACTGCCAAATATCTATATTTTGTATCTTGAATCTAAAAAGTTTAATTAGTATATGTATGTGCGAGTGGGTGTGTAGATTATGATTTGAATTACCATTGTTACGTATGCATTAGACACAGTAATTGATTAAAAAGCTATTCCCAAATTTCATTATAAATTTTGACTATTATAATTATTATTTATTTATTATTATTATTTTTACACTATTATTTATTATTATTCTTAATAATATTTGTGGTTGTCAAAACCCCAAATATCTCACGAGCCCACCACCTCGATACCTCACGAGTCAATTAACCCATCTCTCCCCTAGACAGAATTCATTCAGAACCCAATCGTAAGCGCAGCGCTATAGCCCCAAGATGCGTCACCGGTGGCCGGCGGCGCGCCTGCGTGGCCCGCAAATAGCCCGACGGCCGCGCCCTCTCGAGGGAGGATGTCGCTGATGGATGGGGCCGCGGCGGGCGCCGGGCGCTCGCGGTGATGGACGAGCGCGGGCCAATGCCAGGAGGCGGCTGCGACCTTCGCCTCCGCCGCACCCGCCTGCCCCACTTGGGCCGCTGCTGGCCTCCTGCTGCCGTTAGCAGCCCATTTCGCTCTACTTGGGACGCGATGACGACACTAAACGAGCTTTCTCATGCGAAGCGACTCAACGTCGTTGGCTGGGTTACTGTTTCATGTGGGAACAAGGAAAATGACACATTTCTAAAAAATATAATCTTACTTGTGCACCGACGATCTGTGTGTCGCAAAATGGAAACAATCGATTACTGTTTTCAAATCATTATTGGGTCCGACTATTCACAGATGTGATAATAATATTAACACATTGTGATAACATTGGTGTGTTGACAATGCAATAACAATTATCGACATTGTTAGACATTACAATAGTTATATTATTGTTATAGTTATTATAGTTACATTATATAACATGTGATACATGTGACATATGTAAACACATTGCGTGAAACTAAAACTAGGTAAACATGTGGTGAGGATTCACCACATATTTACCATCACTCGAGCCGACAATCACCGGTACCCCAGCACCTTAAACAAAGAAGAAATGTGGTTTTCCAGCCGTGAAAACCTACATTGTTTGATTAAGTTATATTATCGTAATGTAAACGATTGTCGGGTAACAAAGTAGTTGGTAGTAGAGAGATGACAATAATTCAAATTAATTCAAATAATTTCTCATGTTTGCTTCTCTGACTTCATGCATGCGTCCTAGCTGGAATACTAACAACAAACGTTATAGAAAATCTCGACGAAGATTTACTGTCAATAAGGGTTAATAACGTTTTTTCACTTCTGGATATTTTGTTCATATTTTACCCGCTAACAGTTTTTGTATAATTAGTCATAACTCTCTTAGAGATTAGAGAAAAAATTTAAAGCAAGCAATAATTACCTTCAAGACAAATATATGTTCTTCCACATCGAAATGCGCACTTTCTTTTTCATTACAGTACCTATACTATGAAACATATGTAAATACATTCTGTGCAACTAAAACTAGGCAAACATGTGATAAGGATTCAATGGCCACTTGTGTTGATTGTGCCAGAATTTTATTCTCGACACCTGATTCCACCAAATTGTAAAAACGATTTTTTTAGGTTAGCAAAGAGAGGAGTTTTCGACATTAATTTCCTAACTTCGAGAGTCAAAGCTGAAGGCCCCACTTCCACAAAGTCAACAGACAACGAAGAACCTTGCAGTGCCCCAATTCTAATCTATGTAAGTTGCTTCTATTGCTTAGCAAGGACACTTCTTCTTTAGACAATGGTTGTACACTGGTTCTGCAGTTTAGATCATTTATGTGGTAAATAAATCTGGAATTCAGAGACTGTATCATTGAATTTCACTGTGGTGAATAATGAATAATGAAACTATCATTTTTTCTAGACGAAACAAACATATTACATATCTTGACGGAGAACATACTTCGAAAGGCCAATTAGGAACAGAATTCAAAAATTCATTAATTAGAACACCAGATCATTGGATTAGGTGGCTTAGGGTATCAAATGTCACTGCAGTGGCTCTGAACAGGAGGTTCTAGGGTTCGAGTCCCGGAAATGACAGGATGTTCGATACTAGCTAGATGGCTAGACAAAATTCAGACGCTGTGTGGAGGAGAATTCCAGCTGCCGGCTGCTCTGATCGTAGTTTGTCGTGTTTAATTTTTCAATCAACACCAGATGAATGCCGGGGCAGAACCCCAACAAATGGGCCTCGGACCGCATGCGATCTTTTCTTCCTCTTCCTTGTCCTTCCCTCATTCTTACATACAAACACACACGCACTGAATTCTCATAAGAGAAGACTAGAGGAGCTTAATGCTTTCCCCCTCTCCTGGGGCGGTGCCGACCTAGTAGGAGGTACCTGATTGGGGAAAATACCCCAAGACGCCGCCGAAGTGGGCGCCGGATGTCCCCATCCAGAGGGAGAATACCTCTACCTCTCGTTGTAAAACATGCTACACTCGAGGGACTAACGATCACATCAGTTGACGCACCCTGATATATGAAATAATCAAAACATTAGATCCGTTAAAGACATTTAAAAATCAATCATTGGATCCAGCGGTCTTAACAGTCGCATACCAAGGGGGAGAGAGATCAACGACTAACCCCATCGTAATATTTCCTTTTTCATCGTTTAGGACTTTCATTGTTAGAATCGCAAGTAATCTTTTTTTAAATTGTATACTAAGTGAAAGTTGCGTCTTTCAACACTTCTCAAATGTTTATAAAACAATTCAAATTAAATATTAATGAAACTGTCTCCATGCGTAATCGCTTCGCCGTTCCGTAAAACTCCGACGTTCTCTTACAGCAAACCTCCCCAAAAATACACTGCAATCTTTCTTTAGTGTATGTCGATGTAAATAACAGTTGTGCAATCGGAGCATAGAGAATATTGATCTAGTTCATCAAAAAAACGTGGAAAAGACCAGTGCAAAAAATGTTGAAAATGTTTACGCTCCTGTAATCGCCAGATATTAAAAAAATGATATTAGAAGCTCGCAGAAAATAATTGTAATGTGTCGCTAAATTTATGTTTCATTAGTTCTTAAATGTATAAAATGTGCTTAAAATTACATTCTAATTTATTCTGGGGACAATCGTTGACCGCCACTCCTCGAGACCACCGAGCATCAGAATAGCATTGGTAGACGACTTAATTCAATTCCTCTCCCAAATCCATGTGGTTACAAGAAAATTCGCTGCTTCCTTAATATACTGCTCTCGATCCACTTAAAATTTCTTTTATAGACAATTACATCGTCTCTTTCCGGCTTCTCCACCGAGTCCATCGCCCCAACACGCGGTCGCAGTTCCAGGCGCGACTCCGCATCACGGCCAGCCCCCGCGACGTATAAAGGTCGGCGCGGGAAATAAATTTGAATTAAGAAGGCGAACGCAACGAATGGGGCAACGGTCCTGAAAGGAGGCCCGGCCCCCGCGCAGGGAACACGCGCGCCTATAAATCGCTACAAAAAGCGGCAGCGGATAACGCAAAGCTTGGCGGCACGGTGGCGCCCGCTTGCTCTGCCTCCGCCGCGCCGCGCCACGCCGCACCGCGCCCGCCGCACGTCACGCCACCCGTGCGCCTGCGCGCGCAGCTTAAACGCGCCCAAAACCCGCCAGAGGAATGCGGGCAGGTGAGGAATGGGTTTCGAATGACCCCGGAGGGAAACTAATACGCTTTGCTACAATCCAGATGACCAGAGGTTTTGCTATTTATTTAAGAAGCCCACCAGAGGTTGTCAGGCAACCATAGGTTTTACTATTTATGTTAGAAAACTACAGGAAGTAGCATGAAATTTCCCGGGTATTTATAACAATTATGATCATCATAGGTAATTCCATAGGTAATTGCATGTAAAGGATACTCAAGCCTAAATGACGCCTCTGAGCTAAATTGAAATCGCCTGTTTCTCGCCCAAGAAATACCTCCTTTCTCTGCTAGTTGGTGAAAGGAGCGTAGCGAAATTTGCGTGGTCAGACGGAAGAGCAGGCCTCATGGCCTGAGTCTCGCCACGTAAAATAAGGCATTAATTCAATTCAATTTCACGAGTCCTTTGGAAATTGTCGATAAATCTTCGACTCGAGAAGCGAGGAGGGGATTTATCTGAGAATTTCCAAAGCACGAGTGGTATTCAATAGGACTATTCCAAATGTTCCAAAACGCACCAAATATTGAAAATAACTGAAAGTATGTTAAAATCAAATCGGTTAGGTTATAGTACACATGCAATTTATTGCACATCAACAAAGCGATAGATACCTTCCACCTTCTCAGATGGATGAGTCACAGCTTATTATTGGTCAGTAAGAAAGAGAGGTAAGAAAAATCGGTTAGAAAGGGCTATAATTTTTAGAGATACATCGCCCTGATTGGGTCATTTTGTATGTATAGTTAAATAGTATTGGTTTCAATTGGAATAGTCTATGAATCAAGAAAAGAAATTAATTATAACCACAGAATACAATTTTATTTTAATTTTTGAAATGTAAGTTTAATTAAATCGCAAACCTTGCTCCGTTCCTCTCCGCCACGCTTCCTCCCCCTACTCCGATCCGCCCCTCTTCGCGCCTAGCCATCTCTCCGTTGTCGTCCCTCCCCGCCTAGTCCGAACCTATCCTCACTATCACCCGGTCAGCACCCGGCTTCGTAATGTGTAATGCGTACATTCATTGCCGATTGCATTAAAAAAATTGTGAGACACCAAACCAATTTGGTAAGAGGAATATTAAATTGCGAGCCACCAATTTTTTGAGCGACGATAATATTCGAGAAAAGCTTCGTTGAAGTGCCTCCGGACATTAAGAGTAATTCTACAACATAAACGTACATTATCATTTGTACTATTGGGGGTTGATTGTTTCGTATCGGCGGCGAGAACCATGAAAGGATTCGAAGCATTTATGCGTTAATGCGTCCAAGAACGCCAGGAAAATGCGGGCAGGTGAGGAATGCCACACTAATGGCCGCGGCTTGGAAGGTGGTGCTGAAGAGAGGAATTAACATGCACTGCCGCAATGGAGATACTACTTGTGATCACAACGTACCTTTTACTACTAAACAATTGGATTAAAAATATAATGAAACAAAACTAATTAAATTCAAATACTAATATTGAAATAACTATTAATAAACAAATAATGAAACTCTGTAACTAAGAATAATAGTAGTGAGTACTGTCTTAGAGGTTCAGCATAGTTCTCAGAAAAAATTTTGTTTTCAATTATACAGAAATTTAAGCATTAAGATATGTAAAATGTGCCAAAGTGAACGTACAAGACAAAACAGCATTGCACAGTCAGAATGTTTTTTCAGACATATCTTTGGCAAAATTATTGAATCTTATAACTATATCATTAAATTTACACAAAATGATGAAACATTATGTAGTACAAATAATCGTTTTTAGGAGAGAAATATTTGCATGCTTAAACTTTTCAGTTGTTCTTTAGGTAATCGACGCATTTCGGAAGATTTATTGCATCCTTTCAAATTACAAATTTTTAGTACACGGGAATGTCTTCAACCACGCATTTTATTGCATAAGCAAGTATTTTTTGAGCATATTTTTAGTAATTTATTACAGGACTTGGTAGTATTAATGAATAATACTGCCACTTCCAAATAATTTGTATCTGATTACACTACTGATGTTCTCTCCCTAAGAACTAAACTTGAACGTGACCACACAGACCCTTGGCACTCCGGAGAATTCTATCCTCGCCTCGCAGCGGTCCTGTTGGAACTCAAGGGAATCGAGGACTTCTGGAGTGCAACCACTTGTGGAGGGGAGATCTCCCGAGAACACTCGGCTGCTCGCACTCGTTGGCGGCTGGGCCGCGTCGTCTCCTATGACCCGCGACCCCTCCCTCCCCCTCCCCCCCTCTCGAGGAGCCTTCCTCACGCCCTGGGGCAGAATGCAGCCGGCAGCCGTTTGTGGCCGTTGGTTGTCGCGTCATGGCCGTCAGGGCATTGAACCTCACGCCGAGCCCTATGTGGGTCACGGTCTTAATTTTCGCTTCTCACGTTTGATGTATTTTCCAGAACAAACGTCTCCGAGAATACATTGCCAAAACACACTTCCAACGACCGCGCGTGAAACATAGAAAACAACAAAAAATTACTCGTGTCCTTCTTCAGTGAAATTAATAGCATTGTACATTCGAAGGAAATTCTAACGGGATTATTAATATCTCTCGCATGACGGAGTAGCGGGAGGAGTTGGGCAAGTGTTACGTTACACAAGCGCTGCTTCTCTCTCATTTAAAATCAAAACAAGAAAATCGATCTCTCGCAGTCACACGCGGCGCCTCCTCCTTTTGAAACATCGCCGCAATCCGTCGGGGCGGCCGGTGCGCACGTGATGAACGGGCGGGCGCCGCGTGAGGTGGAGGCAGGGTGCTCTCGGGGGGGGGGGGGGGGGGAGGAGGAGGTGGTTGCCTTGCCGGGCGCCTAGAAGAGGACAGGGGCCAGAGACGTACTACTAGTAGGTACTGTGCTACTGGTGCTTGGTGACAGAACAGACAACCCAGACCAAGCGAACCGAAACCTCGAAGATTAATCGTTTCTGATTTCAAGGAAGCGCTGTGTTTTTGCAACAAAAATATGATATAATATTAAGTAAAATAATCGATCGCGTATAAAATAAATGAATGATTCTAATTCTCATCGATTTCTCATCGATATTCTCATCGTTTCGAACTAGACATTTTTGTAACGTCAGTTTGGAATTGCACGCAAATATTTGTCATTGCAAAATAAACTGAACTACAATAATTTCCTACGAAATATGGATGAACTTGAAAAAAAATATTTTTTTTTCACCAGGTCGTTAACGCAGTAGAACCGGCCCTAGTGGTCTCGGACCGACGGATCGCGGGTTCGAGTCCCGTCTCGGGTGTGGTTGTGTTCGTGTGTGTCCCTGAATGTTTGTGATTGTCCATTTCATCTTTCATCATTATTATTATCATTTCACCTCATCCCCCAAGGATAACAACCCTGGGTGTAAAAACGGATTCAGCATGAAAATACAGATCCCCCTCCCATATAAAATACGTGCACCTATCCTCGATAAATAAGACTGAGCCCCGGTGGGTTGAACGTTCCTTAGATGGCCAATTCGAGACAAAAATGTGGGTAACAAAAAATCTTAGATATACTCCTTTGCGTTCACAAAAAATTTATAATTGTTTGAACATTCTTTTGTTTTAAGGCAAATTCACAATCAAATTATGAGTTCTTGGAACATGTGAATATGTTTGATTTTATGGCGATGCCTTGGTACGTAATTTTGTATACCGTGAGGTGAAATAGTTTCTGAAACATGGAGAATGATTAAAATGTTTAACATTTAGGAATAATAAATCCTTGAAGACATTGGCATAAGTAGCCATAGAAGGCATAGTAGGGGTATGGAACATGCCATTGGATTTACTGGCAAGGGCATTAACCGTTCTACATTTGCAAAAACTAAATGACAAGTATTTTTAATCTCAGTAAGGACTATTTAACACGGAAACTATACAATACATTAAAAAAATTAAAGACAAATATTACAAGAAAATATAAAATAAAACGTTTAGGAATACGTTAATATACAATAATAACGTACCAAGTCTTCACATCTTCATTCGCGATCTAATTATTAGTTTTTCCAGTGCCATCACATTGAGTATTTGAGTTTTCTTATTCTTTAATTGATATTTTATTCACATCATATCGGAAACTGTAATTCTAAAAATATTAAATTTTCGTCGATGAGTCCATTAATACAAGTGATAACAACCATCCATGAACATCCGCAAATCCAGTAGTGCTTGCCATTTGAGTCAGTTTTCTTAGATACGCTTAAAGAAATTGAGAATCGAAACTTCGTTATTAATTACTCATTTATTTACTTAATAATTACCAAAAATGTCAAGCATCTTCTCGTAGTAAAAAAAAAAAATACCCTCCTCGTTACATTCCGCAGACAGTTAAAAAGAAAACAGGCATCAGAGCCCTGGCGTTTGGAAAGGCAGCCATCCGTAGGAATGCCCTTCTCGTGAGACCACGGGCACGGCTTCGGCTCCTCTCCGAGATTCCACGCGCCCTCGCCGCGGCCCGCGCGCGCGCGCGCGCCCGCCGCAGCGTCTTTGTTTCGAGCTGCGCCAGCGCCGCCCGCGGGTCGCGGCGGGAAGCGTAATTAGAAGAGGCCGCGCGCTCCACAAAAGCGGACTAATTACGGAAGGAAGCGCGCGGCCGCCCGGGCCACAACGCTGGGCCGTCTGCACTCAATGCGGAGTCACGTGGCTAGAGCTGGGATTTCGGAAACGAGTTCGTGTCTTAATTTAATGGATCTTTGTAAGTCTCCGTTTTATTATCATCCAATGTAGGATTAGTTCGCTGAGAAATGCGAATACATCTGGCTGCACAACATTAATACTGCTCTCAGAGTCACGAGTTTAAATTTCATGGATTATTATGTCACTATTTCATCGTGATGTAATAATGGATATTTTTGCAGCCTTCATTTAATCATCGTCTCTATTTCATTGCGATGGAATGTGGAATTAATTTACGCGAAGGTAAATGCAGCTTGTGATGGTTTGTAATTTGTCCTTGGCCTACGGGACTACTTCATGTGACTTTTCTCTATTGCAGAGCAACATGCGTCAATGCATTTTCTTCCATGAGAACTTTTATCTCATGGAAGAATTTAACTGGTTTAGGCTTTAAGCACGTTTTTATATTTCAATTAGATATTTTACGTACGTGAAAGATCATTGTTATAATTGTGCAATCTCTGACTAACCTTTTCACAGCCCAAATGCGTAGTTGTTGACTTATCAATGGCGCTGTTTCCGTATGTCAGTCAAAAATACACTGATATCCAGTTCCTGAATAGCTGGTTGATGAAGTGGTGTGGATTGTGCAAGATTCTTCTGCTTCGAAAAACCCAAGCGTAGAAAAGAACGACTTTGCCTACGATACGATCACAAGCTGTTTCTTGCCAGGGATGTCGCAAGCACACATCCACCAAGGATGAGTGAACGAATCAAACAAGAAATTCTGCTCCGAAACGATGGCAGGTGAACGATTAGAGGAGAACGAGCCAAGAAGGAAATCGTGACACCAGAGATACTGAACGCAAGGTACGCGCTGCGGAAATCGGTTATTGACACCTCACACGCGGTAGCACTGGCGCGCGCGCGCTGGCGAGGCAGCGGCCGGGCCACGGCAGCACGCCGCCCAAACTGGCGGCGGCGCGGCGCGGAGCGGCGCGGAGGGCTTCCGTATGGGAGGAGGCGACGCCCCCCGAGGGGAGACACGAGGCGACACCGCCGCACCGCGCCGCGCCGCGCCGCGCCGTGGCTCCCATGCGGGGTAGGGGGAGGGAGGGGCGAGCACCCCTTATCTCGGGGCTTCCGGCGAGAGCGCAAATATCATGCGGGCGGCGCGCAAGAGGAAGTGACGTGAGCCTCCGACACGCGTCTGCCGCCGCCGCCGCCGCAGCAGCAGCAGCAGCTGCGGCTGCCACCGATGGCCCAGTATTTTTGTTGCTTCCACGAATGAACATTGGGAGGGAAGTTGGTAGAGATTCACCTCTAGGCTTTTTCTAGGCAACAGATGGCGATTTGGAGACAGTACTTCCAATGTTAGCAAATAGTATAGTACTACGTAGTATACGTATATTATAAATCAAAATCAGGGGATTTCAGCTATTAGTTTGTATTCGAATGCAAACGGCATAAAATTCTGAGTTCATGAAACAAGGGCAGATATCACAAAGATTGTGTCCAACAAATCGTAAAAAAAGACTTCTGCGAAGCGACTACTTCGTACTAACTTCTAATCACTATCCGAGAATACTTTTTACAGAATACTCTTATATTACTGCAGATTACTATGCACATACTTATTCCCAGAAACAGATCTAAGTCAATTAATAAATAAATGTTCAACTGTATCTATTGTCACATATTGATAATTAACTTTGACTCGATCTTTAAAATAATGTAAAATCTCTCACATTGTCTCATTTAACTTATTCTTAGTAAAAATGCAAAGAAATATACATATCTAGAACTCATAATTGCGTTTTGATATTCAATGCATCAGGAATGTCGTTTTATTTTTAGCATCCTCTTATTTTTTTTAAAAAAAGAAACGCTAACAAGAAGTTATTTGAACACCCGATTACTTCTGAATGATGATTTCCCCTTTATAAACAAACAAAATTTTCGGACAAACAAATAAAAACAGCAACTTATCTTCAAATTGTACGTACTCATACACACGTTTTTAATCAACCAACTACACGAGTGTCAGGAAACTCGTGTGGTGTTTTCGTTGGCAGCACTGGCGCTTTCCTCGAGAAGCCCATATCGGCGGGCGCGCGCGCCCTCTGACCCGGGCCGTGCTCCCCCCTCCCCCTTCGGGCCGGGCGTGCACCTTATCGCGCAATTAGCCAGAGTTTATGTCCCCCGGCCCCTTTGAACGCCTTCCCAGCTGACGACTTTATCGGGCAGCTGTCGCGCGCCGGCCGGTTACGTCTTCGCGCGGGGAGGTGGCGACGCACGGCTTCCCAGACTCCTCGCCGGCAGGGCCATGCGCACACACTGGTTGTGGAGACAGGATGATGTGAAAATGTGTCCAGTGTGCGTTCTATTGCAGCAACAGCAAGTAACAAAATTGTATACAATTCATTTAGGTGAAATCATATCCTCTCTACAACTTACATAAAAAATATCGTCGATTTGTTAACGTGGGTAGAAAAGGGGAGAGGTCGGGCTATTCGACAGTACGTAGTGGGGTGATCTCGAAAACGTAAATAATCTTTAGCCGCCTATACTTATTGTACCTGAAAAAAGTGTCCGTAGTAGTGGAAACCAACGGAAGTTGTTACTTTTTTCTGATTTCTGAAAATTTGTATTATTCTATATTGCTTTTGTTAGATGCTGTAGGGGATATATATATATATATATATATATATATATATATATATATATATATATATATATATATATATCAACTTCCATTGGTTCCCATTACTGCGGACGCTACACACACACACAAATTGCGAGTATCAACTGAATTCTCACACACAGTGCCCCTCTGCTTTCGACAGATATGACGTCATACGATAGTAAAGCTTCAATGATAAGGTCGCCCACCATTAAATAATTTCGTGTTAGCTAAAAACCGCGATATTTTTTATATTCTTGGAATATAAAAACGATGTTGTATTGTGTATCCTTAAATGTTATACTATGTTTCTGGAAAAATATTTTGTATGGTTTTGTTCAGAAGCATTTTTGCTGCTACGAGCCATTAATGTTTGTCTTAATGTGAACACACAATAAGAACTGTTGTTTTGCAGAGACAAGCAGCATTTATTTACTGGCAGGAATAGGCCTCCATTTCCTCATTTTTGAGTATACTGCATAGTGGTTAAGCGCGATTAGAGATTATGTGATTATGCTTCGCATGTGTTTAGACACAGTGCACTCCGAAATGAGACTCTCTCTCCCACAGAAAGCGTCGTCAGGTGATATTCCACAATATTTATCGTCTCTTTCTGGCGGTATCGAGTGTGGTCGACGCGCATCGTAACTCGCGTAGAATATGGCGCTGTGAGGAAACATGATATTCCACGTTGAAAAAAACTGGAATTTTATGCGGAGATAGACCCAGCGGAAAACTCTAATCGAGCGAATGAATAATTCTGCTGAATTGAAGTGGTTCTGCCGGTGGTTTGTACACCAAACTTTCTATTTTTTATAAGGAATAAATGCTTCTCGAAAATCACAGGTTTGTAAACGGGTCTGCCGATTTAAAGAGCATGGCTGTGGCGTCAGCTCTCTGCGCACGATTTATTTTTAATTTCTCGTCATACTTCGTACTTAAGTAGTAAACAGAAGACATTGTAATAGTGCAGCAAGAACCGACAAACACTCATATTGTGGGACCCCACCGAATAAGTGAATAAATTTTGTTTGTAATATAGTAAATTACTTCCTCTAACACGTTGGGCATTCAGTGTTTTGTCGGTCCTGGAACCTAATCAGTTCCCAAATTTTCACAAAAATGGGTGCAATTGTTTTATTAAACTTTCTTTACAAATAGAGCAAAAGATTTCGTTTCTTTTTGACTGTATTTTCTAAAATTGCAACAACAAAAATTGCAAATGTACAATATATGTAATAGTGTTTTTCTGTTCTTACAAAATCTGTTCTTATGAAATTTTAAATAAGGGCACAGTATTCGACGAGAAAAAAACAAGTAGTTTTGCGTAATTTTTACTTAACGTCATTGCAAGTAAAAAAAGCTCAAAAACAGATTCAAATTTTCCTTAGTTTTTTTCTCGGTTAGAACAAAGAACGATTAATAGTGACGCTTCTCATGTTCGTTAAACTCTCTGAATTTTCAAAAATTTGTAAAAGTTGGAACTTGGGAAAATTGCGAAAAAGTACGTGCTGTTGTATCACTACTAGTCTCATTGAAGTTTAAAAACCCTTTAACTTCTAAGGTTAGTGATGATCCAATTAATATATGCACAGTAGTGATAATGACGATAATCAGGTGAACGTGTAAGGAGAAGTGGTGGAATGAGTAGAAGGGGAAAACAGGAGAATCCCGAGAAAACCTGCCGATAGGTCGCTTTATTCAACATACATTCGCAAGGATTGGTCAGAGGATCAACCCCGAGACCCTGTATATGTTCTAGCCATTACGCTACTTTCCACTCCCCCTGTGTACTAGAATCCCGCGTCCACCCAGTTCTATCATCCCATACCTCAAATTCCACTCAGTCAACTTCAGATTCCGGATAACTCCCCCTTATTGAATAAGAATTAAAAATAGATATCCATATCAGGCATTCCTAGTCAAATTTCCTGAAATAGATTGCTTTCAGAGGTGTCTGAAGAACATTTCCTCACTCAAATACGTTTGTATTATAATTTTAGGCAAATTAGAATGTAAGCCTTCATTACATATGAAAAGTCTATTATGTCCTGATCTATGTATGCTATGTAAAAAAAGAATAAATAAAACAAAAATAAATAAATGAAAAAAAAAACAACCTTGAATCCCCTCGTAAGACATGGATGTTCTCACGGTGTGATTATGGTGCCGTAGGCAAATGCAAACCGTGATGTAACCCATGTAAGGCATGAAAACGAATCCGAAACTGGTATTAAAATCGAAACCGGTAAAACCCGTTTCAGTGGTGAGACCAAGCCAAAAGCGAAACCATTATTTTTCATAAAATATTTTGCTGGAAATGTAATCATATAAAATTAGTTTCAGGTTTTAAAAATCTTCATAATTTCTTCCTACAAGCTACACTGAGTTCATGTTTTCAGAACGGACGCCTTGTGTAAACGTGTGATATTGTGAGATTTCGGATATTTTTCAAGTACTACATCTCAAAGGTAAGACTTTCTATTTTGTTTTATCGAATCATAAAATAAACTAATTCTTTCCACCTCATTACAATTATATCTCGGAATTTCTGTACATACAAAACAAATCCTAATCACACACTTCATTAATACTTACGTAAAACTAACATTAAAAATGTTTTAATAAAATATTCGGAAAACTGTTTTGAAATCGTTTCAAAATCAAAATAGGAAGTGATAGATTTAATAAACCGAAACCGATATTTGATTTTTTAGAGTGTGATACATTTATTCCAAATTATCTAATTAAAAATGTTAATTCCATAATTGCCCAGAACAATTCTCTGTTTTTAGTTACCATCAGACTACTAGGAATTTGGCATCTGAAGAAGATTATATTATATAATTGATAAATACTCACATCCATCGCTTCTGGAGAGGAACATTGTATCGATGCAGCTGATTATCCCTACGTACCGATATAAGGCTTAGGTACGTTCAGAATGACCAATATCAACAATTACATAAAGGAAAGCAAATGATTAGACACTGTACTTGTGAAGCACTCTACCCAATCGCTCGGTGTCAAATGCGTGTAACTGTAAATGTACACAATATCACAGTAAAATAACCATTTTTCTTTATGCGAGGCTTCAGATTTTGTACATTGAATCTGAAATATGTTCAAGGGAGATTCACGGAATGGGGAGATGTGTATTTTATAAATCAATACATACACTCAAAAGTAACACGAAATTATGTGTTGTCTCTGACGATTTTCTAAAGACAAAGTTCAGTTTAATGAAGTTTTTGTAATAAAAATGCTATAAGAAAAGAATCAAGTGAAGAAGTATTTGACTGAATTATCACGTAGAATCACAAGACAAATATAAACAAAAAAGTTACACAATTATTGGTTCACAAAATGTGCATCACTGTGTTGAGACCGAAACATATTTTGATATGTACGTACGTACGTACTTGGCTCGGCGATTTGCTTCATTTTGTATCTCTGAACATGTTTTTCGATTCCACGCCATCATTCTAGATCGCATATGTGCTGCACCGTAACCGACAAGCAGTTGAACCTCCATCACCCTCCCGAAGAAGCGCCGACCCTCCTCAAACAAATTATCAGTCACGACCTGCCTCGAAAAAAGTCCCGGGCAGTCGGCGGGCCGGCTGCCTCGCTGAGATGGGCCCGCCCGCGGCGATGGCGGTGGAGGGGCGGGCGCGAGTACTTTTCTGACAAACAGCTAAAGCAAATGGATAAATGGGACACGTGTGGAATGCGCTGTACAATGGGTGATTATTTTTAAAAAATTGTAGGCGTTAAACAGTCGGGTTAAATTAGCATAGCCAAAAATCGCCAATTTGATACGAACAAATTGACTTTCTTCTTTCGTGCATTTCCAAGTCAGCGGCGAAGCTATGGCAGTTTTCCTCCGTAATTTATATAAAGACGTATTCACAAACACTTTAAAAGTAACGCAAACACAAAATATTGGTGATATGCTATTGAAGAAAACCATACACTTTCTTGAGAGTGGACGTAAATGTGAATATAAACATTAGAGAGAGCAATGAAAGTTCGTTAGCTCTGAGTATTATCGTTCACCATAAAGTGATCTAAGAACAACGTCGCAATATCATGTCCCCAGCAAGCGTTTTCTTCGGAGCGAAACTACGATTACTATTTATCATTATAATTGATCAAAATCGCTCCATTCAATCATTCGTGGCGCTTACAGTATTCGAAATAATTACCAACATAGCACGTTCATATCAATTTTGCTAAAATAAACTCAGGTGGCTCAGGGCATCAACTGATATCATTGCAGTGCCTGTGACCCGGAGGTCCCAAGAGTTCAGAAGGTGGGTGGGATTTTGGACACTGGTTAGATAGATCGGATTCAGCCGCTCTGTAGGGAAGAATTGTAGCGGCCAGCTGCTCTCATCGGAAGCTTTCAGTGATTTCTCAGTTCAATACCACGGGAATGCCGGAGTTTACAAACGGACCCCACGGGATATTTCCTTCCACTTCCTTCTCTTATCCTCTCCTCTTAATTAAACGTTAATTGTGATTAGTACGTCCAGATTAACATTAAAAGTTCATGTTTATGTCTTCACATTTACGTTAACCTTTTTATTGTGAATTGCCCTTAAAACACCCTTCAGCGTAACCAACGCAAATCTTCCAACGCATTTTGCAAAAATATTCACATACAGATTGGGGAAGCGCCATTGATGTCGATGTTTTCAAAACACGGATGTTTTTATAGAAACATCCATTAACGACGATGTTTTTAACGTCGATGTTTTTCCTATTCCGATATTTTGTTTCTGAATGAAAAACTCCTATGATCACAATACTGTAAACGTTAAAATGTGAAAATAATAACTGATGGTAACACTTAATTCATATGTTGGAACCATAGGAACGCTATTTGTCCTACCTTCATCAACCAAACTCTCATCCCGATAGTAACAAATACGCTCTGGGCTTATGGTCTGTCCCTTCTCACGTCATTATCGGCGAATTGATAAACACGAAACCTGTCAAATAAAACTTTATTGCATATGAATTTAATGTTAGGAGTTACTAAACCAGTTTAAAACAGATGTTGAAAAATGTCGATGGGTTTTAGTCGATGTATTTTAACATCCCCATTTTAATTTTGAATATGAATGTTTGCTAACATTGACAATTTGTAATCGATATCGCATCACTAATACAGTTACGGCGAATCTCGATTCTTCGAACGTGTATCTATTACTAAAGTATTTCTACGTAATTAAAAACGCGCATTCCACACGTGTTCCATTTATGCATGTATACTTTAGGTCCTTACCCAAAAAAAAAAAAAAAAAAAAAAAGCGCCGGTCACTGCGTCCCGGGTCGGGCCGGCGCCTGCCGCTGACGTCATCAGCCGGAACTCAGTAATGAAATTTGCATCGCTTCATCTGTCTAGCGCCCCGGGCGTGTGCGCCTGGCGCCGCCTGCGCCTGCGCAAACTCCTCTCCTTCCCCCACCCTACCCCACACCCCGAGCACGAGGAAAACGCTGTGTGATGGATGGAATTCTCAGTTTCAACCAGGACATTGAACTGGAGTTGAATCGATCACCGTTTCCTCTATGATTAACTTGGATACACCTTGGTTTCGGGTGGGCATTACACACTTCTATTCAGTATTCATCTTATTGTTCTTGCCACATTTCCATTTTTTGAAATAGGGATTTCCAAAGACCCTAGATCTCTTCCTTACTACAGAATTACAATTATACAATATAAAAATAAAAGCTAGCAATGTCTAAGGCCAGTGTCATGCGAATGTCTCCATTTTACAGATGACACTGCGACGAAGGCTGTGAAGCTGAACTTTTGACTATCATGCCGTGGCCTTCCTAAGGGCTCAACTGTTTTCCGAAATGATCGATATGCCTGCATCACAGCCTTCGACGCGTTGCCATCTGGGCAGCCAAGATCATAAGCTAGCAACAAAAATTAGGAACAAAATGCAGATCGTAACACGCAGACACTAATGATAGAGTTCGCGCGAGATATCTGAACACTTGAAGGCCGGGACATATGAGAACTGAAACATTGCGCATGCGCAGTAGAGTCGTTCACGCGTACTATATGAGTAGCTGCCCAGAAAACATTGGAGAGCCTATTGCGACCTGGGGATTGTAATAGCGCAAAAATAGGTTTTGGCTTCGTTAGTAATTTATTACGTTGGTTTTCTGACACGAAATGTGAACGTAATTTTTTCCTGCCGAGTTTGACGTCGAAGAGCTAGGAACACAAAGCTTTTGAGATGGCATTCAGTGTAGCAGTCTTCAGATGTTAGGCGTGTGCACAGATTCCTCTCGCAAAGTCTACCTATTCTGTCTGCGAGGTTTGCCCCACATGTACAAATAAATGCCTTCTTTTAATATGTTGTGAATATGGGTTCGCGTAAACAATGTCCCAGACGTGACAGACAAATATTGAGAGTTTTAAAGGATTTAGGGGTGCAAGAAGATTACCAATAGCAACTGAGAATCAGTTTCGGTCATCGTCTTAACTTACGTCAATGATGCGATTTTGACACGATAATGGAGATGTAGTTTGCGACCACAATATTCACTTAAACTATCGTCAAAAAATATCCTCTAAAGTTTGTTTGTTCTGTTATCCATCGTTTTTAAATAGCAAATTAAAAGGCAAAGGTCAATTTTTTGTTTTTATTTATTAGTAATATTTTAATGTAACTAAGAAAACAATTATGGATGGAGATTTAAAAAAATATTTCTGGAAGTTAAATACTGCAGATGTTTTTCGAAAATTTAATGATCATTTGTTTTTTATCCGGTTTCTTTAGCTTTTTCGTCCCTCTCAGAGATCCTTCATCCGATGCATCACTAAACTTCCCGTTTTCGCAAGTTCCCAAAAAATTCTGCGCAT
Organism: Gryllus longicercus; assembly: GCA_038098605.1. Taxonomy (NCBI): domain Eukaryota; kingdom Metazoa; phylum Arthropoda; class Insecta; order Orthoptera; family Gryllidae; genus Gryllus; species Gryllus longicercus. The sequence continues at coordinate 6,919,074 of JAZDUA010000013.1, forward strand.
ATCTCTTCTCACTACTCCATCGCTATTATAGGGATGATCCTCTCTTCCTCCTCGACTGACCGAGGTGGCCCGTCAGCCCGTTCCCTTCAACCATCGGGTACTGCCGATATCCGTAAGATCGTCTCGGATGTAAATAGTTAGGGGGTAACCTCAGACGGGAGTGGAAAGCTTGTGGGTTAAGAGAGTAAAAACAAACATCCTTTTGAGGTGGGATTCCAAACCGCTACCCTTCGAACGCAGATCCTTAATACCGCTTGTCTTAAAAATCTCCCCTACCCAAGACTTCCAGAATAAAGAGCTCTATTTACTATTTTCAATAAGAGATTGAAACACGCACGAAATAGTTTTTGATTTTTATTTCTTATTTATGTGTTCGTCTTCCATTATTTTATGTGACGCGCTGCTTCCTCCTTCAATTTTACCCCCAAGTTGTATTGGATTGTTCTGGCACCTAAAGAATCTAATTATCTATTCAATATTTCAAATGACTTCTAAGAGATTTCTGGTCAATATAAGGAAACAAAAACTGAAACGACAACGTAATTTGATTTTCAATATTTACAATAGTAGAATACAAGGAAGGAAATATAGCGATCACCACATGAAAGCCGTGGAGTAACGCATCAGGATGCCGGGACAATCGATTCAGTGCCGAGAGAATGATACGATTTTGATTCAAAATAGGCCAAATACTAGAATCATTATTCCCATAAGTGCAGTGCACGTTATAAATCGGGAAGTAGCTGTTCTCGTCTCCACATGGAATGACATCCCTCGCCCTCTTACAAGTAGGCTCGTGCTGTTTTCCATTTCCAGGTACCTCGAGCAACGAGTTGCTGAACCTGCCGGAACAAACAAGTGCCTAACTAGTCTTCTGACATGTGTGGTAGTGCAGCGTATGTAAAGTGTAAGTGGATACATAAGGCGAATTAAGGCTCAAGGATGAGGATGAAAAAATCGCACGCGACCGTGGCCAGTTTGTCAGGGTAGTAATTCAGCACTACCACGGTTGAATTATTAGAAGAAACCACAGAAGCCTGGCAACCAGAGCAGCCTGCTGAATTTGAATTATCCTACACACAGTAGCTGAATTCGACCCAGCTACGTAACTAGTTTCGAAAATCCGCGACGGCCGGGACACGAACTTCAGAATCTCGCAGCCACCGATAATGCCGGTGACCTATCGCGGGCGACGTGGCTGGGCAGCGAGCCAGGGGCGGCGAGGAAGGGGCGGCGGGGGAAAGTGAGCCCCATGCGGGGGCGGGGGCGGAGGCGGGGCGGGGGCGCCTTAACGAGGGCGCGATGCCGCGGCCCTTACGACGCGCCGCCAATTAGGGGCCATTAGAGCGCAATATATAATATTTACGCCGGACGGCAGCAGGCGAGCGGGTGATTCATCGACGCGCCCAGCGAGCGGCGCCGCCCGCGCAGGGGGGCCAACATCACGCGCCCACTCGCCCACCCGCCTCACCCCACGCGCTCTCGGTTACGCGGGTCAGGTGGGCACGAATGCCAGCGCAGCGGACGATTCGTCTTGCGGGCCGCGGTTTGACAGCTGGAAGATCTGATAACGGAACAGATAATCATCGGCCCTTCGAGCTGCCTGTAATGAGGGTACTTTGATACATAATATACTTTCAATTCTTAATGCATATATTTGTGCACGAAGACAGATTGTGCTGCAATACCTCATACGTGTATAGAGATGCAGAAACAGTACATATTACTCACAGAAATTGTAGCAAGTGAATTTGCGAAGTCAAAAAGTATTCAGTGCAATCTCACGAACTTTTTGGAGTGTTTTGTTTCGTTTTACACAGTTTTTCTGATTATATTCTTTGTGGGTAAGTATTTCTCATTCGTCAACGACGATGTAATTGAACTCTCCTTTTAATGGCATTTTCAATTCATGTGACCTGCCGAAGGCTTTTATGTCTTACGAACAACAAAATGATCACAAGAACACTCGAAATTAACACTTGAGTCCGCTTCATGCATTAACACATTTTATATGCATTAACACAGTATGAATATATTCATAGGCGCAATACGAAATCTAGTTTTGTGGAATCTCACATTGGATGTGACAGTTCTGGTATCTTGCCCGCACTGTTGGCAGTCCTGCCGCTACAATGGACCACACAGCGGGCGGCTTTCTCACGCTGCCCTTCCGTCAGGGGTTCGCGTGTGAATGAGCCCCTATTTGTCATGAGAAGCGGCGGAGAGGAGATTGTCGCTCCCCGGGCGTCTGGGGAGGTGTCTGCCCGCCTCCCGTTGAAGACAAAGGCCTTCTTTAGAAAACGGCGAACGCCACACATTTGATTTGATGAAGGTTATTCTTGACAAAAAAGGTTTTTACTGTCACATTTTATTTATACAACAATGAGCACAGCTGAGAAATGTATTTGATAATATCACGAATTTACAGATTTGAAGCAACTGCGGATCAGTGACGAATCAGTCAGTGAAGTCAGAATCAGATATGATTCCGACTACAATGACAAGTGGGAGTTTCCCTTCAGTTTTAATAAGCTAATAAATGCTAAAAACGAGTACAAGAGTACATTCCACCAATATTTGTATTTTACCCTCCGGACACTTCCAACAATAAACACATATCTTATTGCATTAAAGCAGGGGCGAAGACATTTTATAGCGCAGAGAGCTCGATGAGCTAACATACAGTACTAAACTGACGGAAAATATTTTTTGTTTAATATTTAAGAAAATCATTTTCACGAAATTTCGACACAGGTGTATCTACAGTTAGGATTCTTGATTGTAAATTTAATAATGGAGTAATTTTACTGTAAATATTACGGTAGTTAATACACCCTCATTTCGAAACATTCACACAACATAACAATGCACTTAGTTCATTATCTAATATTTTTCGATATTTAGCCAGAGGTTTTAGGAACACGTATGACGTCCGTACCGTTGCTGTTTCAAAGTTGGAGAGTCGACACTCTGTCCACCGCTGCACCTCGCCTGCGCCCCTGGACACGGCCTTGCCTCGCCCCGGCACCAACCGCGCGCCCCGCCTCGTGGGCGGGCAATGAACCGCTACCTGTGGCTGCGCCGCACCCCACGGGGCGACACGCGAGGCGCGCCACTAGAAAGTCCGGCCGTTGCGTGAGAGGGCGCGGGCGCGGGCAGGCGTCGCGCCGAGAGGGGCGATGAAGTCAGGCGGCGCTCCTGGGCGGATGACGACTGCGCTGACGCGGAGGCCGGTGCACGCTGCACGCGGCCCCATCGCCAGCGCCACTTGCACCACGCTCTCTAGGGAGCGCAGGGTTCCCATGCGTCATATACCAACAGGTCATGGCTCAGGGGGGCATCAACTCATGTCACTGCAGTGCCTCTGACCAGGAGCTCCTAGGTTCGATTCCCGATGGTGGCAGGATTTTCGAGATAGCTAGGTCGAAGTCAGTGGCTGTCCAGAGGGGAATTGTTGCGGCCGCCTGCTGTGATCGGTAGTTTTCTCCGATCAACACCAGGAAAATGCCGGAGAAGCACCCTAACAAGCGGGCCACGGATCGCGCACAATCATTACTTTCTCTTCCTTGTCCTATCCTCACTCCTTATTTATACACACTTATATTCTCATGCACCACATTACCATACATGCCGGGAGACTGGTCGGGAGCAAAGAGTTTGTCCCGGCTAGGGCGGAGCCTCGCTGGTGGGAGATATCTCGTTTAGGAAAACCCTGCTAGCCGACCGTAGGTCGGCGTAGGATCTCGCCAACCAAATAAAGATTACTTCCACCCCCCGAGGAAAAAAAACATGCATTACACCTCTAATACACAATTACATCTAATATTTCATTCTCAATAAACATTCTGAAAAGCTCAAATGTGGAAAATATTTTGAGAATTTAAAGGTATCCATCTCCAATGCACAGCGGTCAACGTTTTTCAACTATTCTTCCAATTGTGCACCACATCTTTCTCTCGTTGTTTTTATGGTGGTAGTATTCAATGTTATCCCCTTCATCACAATTTTCACCACCATCAGATAGAATATCTACACTGTTTCCATCATCACTATCACAAGCCTAATAGTAGCCTATTAATAGCGTAGACAATATAGTTTCACATAATATAAACAAAGGAATACAAAATATTGAAATCACTATACACAAGTTGGTGTTTACATCACATACATATTCCATGAGTTTCTAAAAACTCTGAAGGTGGCATTCAACTTAGTGGTTATATTAATTCATGCGGTAGTTGCACAAGACTAGATACGCTAAGGAATAGCTGTGCAACTATTGTAAATTCTGGGCATTATGGAGCGAACAGTGGGATTGGCAAACGTAATTCAAAATGTTGGTTCATTAGCAACGATTTATAAATTTGGTTGAGTTTTTGTAGGTCGCTTTTGGAGTTCATCGCATCATTTAACATAATATATAACACTGCGGCAAATTTTTTTTGAGGTTTGCTTAAACTTTTGACTCTATTATACCGTGTTGTTGGACATAAAATTAGGAAGTCGAAGAATCATACCAGCTTTGGTGGATCAGGGCATCAACTGATAAGAATGCAGTTCCTCTGAACGGGTGGTCCTAGGGTTCAAGTCCCGATTGTTAAAGGATTTTCGACACCAGCAGCCGGGTGCTCTGATTGGCAGTTTTCTGTGATTTCTCCGGTTCACACTAGGAGAATGTTGGAGCAGTCTCTAACAAACGGGCCATAGACCGCGCGCGTGTTTCCTGCATCTTCCTTGTCCTCTCCTCGCGAAAAATATGGAAAACTACCGATCAGAGCAGCTGGCCGATAGAATTTTCTTCCAGACAGCGGCTGAATTAAACCTAGCTATGTAACTAGTGTTGAAAATCCTCAAAATGTCGGAACTCGAGCTCTAGGCCTTTCCGATCAGAGGCACTGCAGTGAGATCAGTTGATGCCATGAACCACCTAAACATGAGACCATTTCTATTATTTATTATTTTGTAGGTACATGCTACTAAATCAAGAAAAAAAAAACAATTTCACCATTTCGAATGAGTAAGAGACATAATAACCATACACAGATGACAAATTAACAGTTCCCATAAATCGCACAACTATGAATCCTTCTCATTTCCTCCTCAACTGATTGCCATGGAGAGAATGACCGTGTCCTGCCGCACCTCGTGCACTAAGTAAATTACCGGCGCGGCGGTCTTCATCGATTATCGCGTGGGAGGCAAGAGTTGCCGCCGCACGGCGCTTGCCCTTCTCATTAACCCGCGGCGCCTGCAAGGGTCGGGGCGCGGCAAGGCGCACCGTCTTTCTCAAAGAGAGAGAGAGAGGCGATTGGTGCTTAAGCCTCGTGGCGGGCAAATGACGAGGCGGAATGTAATGACGCGATTAATCCCTCTGGCGGACAATAACGTTTGCGCTCCGCGGCGGTCTGCTTAAAAATAGCTGTGCGTCATATTCGTTTACTGCCTGCCATCTTCTTCATTAACGACTCTCGAGGATTGTGTCTCTGACAGCGAAAGACCTCGTGGTTCAAAGTCGGCGCTTTGACGACGCAGGCGGAATGCAAGTGTTAGCCAATTTTTCTGACAATTATAGGAGAATTTACTTGTCTTCCTGGTGTATTGTTTTTGTTGATTATAATGATTCTACAAGAAGTTCGAGGGTATTTTCTATGGAATATTTAATTCATACACTCTTACCAAATACTACTTGAAGTTATGACAGGCATTTGATCAATTTTCATGCATCACTTTTGTGAGATATGGTGTTGTATAATCAGATTTTCAATAGTAACAAATATAAAATTGTTGTTTCTATAGAATTGATAACTCTCGAATGCGTCGTGCCGTGTGTAAACATTAAATGGCTTTTCAAAAATGATTATGGAAGTTGTCAATGATATTGCACAACTACTAATCTAAGTACTATGCACATTTCCAGTTAGCAGTTCTTTTGTGGTTCCTTAAATTAAGGTATGAAACAAGTTTCGAGATTTTATCACTGTTTTGTTTCACACAAAATTTGTTGCACGATTATCTGCGTAGAGAATTTTTATCTTAAATATATTGACTGAATTTGAAAACACTCTAGTTGAAAACTTTGGGCACCATCGCTCAATGAATATTCTCATTGACAAATAATTTTAAATGTAGAATTTAGCAAGATAGTAAATTCTAATCAAGGATTACTTTCTTGAAGAATAGGAAATGCTTTTTTTTGGTCTGTGAAGATTTTATATTAATTGTCGACATCACAATGTTGCTGGGAAGTATGAAAATAGAGTAGGTTTGTTTGGTATATTCCCATTATTCGAACAGAAATCCACAGGAAAATTCAATTTGTAATCCCAACAACCAGCGTTAGTACTTTTTAGTGAAAGAAAACCTACATGAACTTTAATCTTCTTAAAAACAGTTTTGTTATTTTACCCTTCTTCGCTCGTACTAGGATATATTTGGAATGCGTAGAATACGTTCATTGATCTTGGTTCTCATTTAACTCCCTCCTATGGAAGTTGCAATCGTCCATTTCTCAGAAATAGAACCTTTAAATTGATGGGAATAATACGATAGCTCTTCAGTTTTCCTGGCCTCCATTTCTCCACGTTCAATCTATCTTCTCCCCCGCCTCAAGAGCTAAGTGTGCCCACGTCGCTTCCCAGATAGAAGAGCGACAGCCCGCTGAGTGAACCAAGTCGCTATATTCAGTAGTCCATCCAAGGGGGGAAGACAGAGTTTCGTGTGTGTTTAAGAGAGGAGAATGCAGTTACGCGAGAAGAAACACGAATGTTACCTGGCCATACTGCCTCTGAACACAACCCATATGCTAATCAGGCAAACAGTGATTTGCATATTCACATTATGAAACTGACTATAAAAAAATATCCGTAGGTCAGGTGCTTTGTTTGGATTTCATAACAATAATCTAAAGAAACCCTATCCCACAGATATGCTCCTCTTCAGTAAGCTACACACTATGCTGGTATGACGGAAAATAAGTTTCTCTCAGTTTAATCTAAATTCACTTTCAAACGGGTTGTAACTCCATGTTCAGATTGTATTATCTGAAATGTTATCAGGCCTTCATTTGTTACTACACACATTATTTTAATGTCCCCATTGGACTTCAGCTTGAACAACGCGTCTTGTATAAGCTTGTGATTTATCGAAACAAAATTACAAGACACCAAATTCAATAAGTACATGAAGCGAGGTTATTATCAGGATTGATAAACGTTGCCTGACTGTTTCTAAGCCTGTTCAGCACAATCAGCCGCACATATTAAATTGTTCATTCGTGTGTCATTGCCTTGACTCATCGCTTATTTTCTTCGCACTGCGCAGCGTAGTGTTTTATATGGGCATGCAAAAAGATCAAAATTACGATGCTTATTTGTTCTTAAGTAATGTTTAAAGTTATAAAACATACAAGATAGTGCGACAGTAATGACGTCGATAAAAGAAAGTGTTCTAATGTATTGGAGAAAAAACACTCCTAACCAGTTTCGACTTTGTTACATTTTCGAATACATCACAAGGCGTTAAGGGTATTGAGAAATGCAAACAAAACACACAGATTTCCATATGATTCCTTGGACGAATTTCAATGAGTGTCGCATTGTAGCTAAATGGAATTCAAACCACCAGGTTGTTTCCTTTATACCTCACTGAATTTAACGCCTAAGGATAACTCTTGTCATGGTATCGACAAAAGTTTTCGAAATGGTTGAACTTTCACAAAGGAGTGATTTTTTAACATCAGTAATATACGGAGACATGCACTAAGATATTATCTGCTAAAAGTTTTAGAAGTCTCTTATGTTACCTAAGAATAATTTTGACGTTTTCAAAAGAGTAAAACAGTAATAGAAAAGAGTAATAAAGTAAACAAGCTGTTTTCAGCGCGCTTCCAAAGCAAACCAACGTTTTCCCTCGACTTCAAAAAAATTACCTGCGCCCTAACAACAATCCTTTGACAGCAAGTATTGGGCGCAATCGGCATTTTGGAAGAGTACATGTTTTGCACGCGAGGTTCAAAAGCGTAAAAAGACAGATTAGAGCAGGCGAAAGATGATAGTATCCGAAGACACATTGATTGATTAGTGATTCCGGGGGCGTCAACGGCTAAAGTCATTTGTCCCGTAAGTGTAGTGCACATTTTCTCAACGCGATGTGGATGTTGGCCTGCCGACTGGCAGAAACCGGCCCGACCTACGCCGGCATGCGGGGGCTTTCCCCCAGCAGGTATCTCTCAGGAGCGAGGCACCACTTCAGCAGGAACAAGCTCGAAGCTCCCGCATGGTTTCCCGACAAGTGGGATACTGTAGTGCATGGGAATGAGTGTGTGTGTGTGTGTGTGTGTGTGTGTGTGTGTGTGTGTGTGTCGCGCCCGGTCCATGGCCCATTTCTTAGGGAACTGCTCTGGCATTCGCCTGGTGCTGATCTGAGAAACCATTGAAAACTATCGATCAGAGTAGGCGGCCGCTAGAATTCTCACCCTGACATTGGTTGAAATCTATCTCGTTGACTAGCTAGTGTCGAAGTGCAAGACATATTATTTTGAGCCTGAGTGACCCCAGCTGTTATGGAGAATAAATTCAAGTGGTGATGGAGTATGATTGAGGAGCAATGTGTGGCAACAGAAATGGGAGAACACCGAGGAAACAGGCATTATCCATCACACAGCCCATATTTTATGACAGAAATTCGACACCGATACACAAAAGTTGAAAAATAACACTTGTCATCAAGGTGAGAGATCCCGAAATGCTAAGGGAATGACAAGACAGTACTCTGTAGGTTAGAGATGTGACATAGCTCGTTGTATAGAGAAAGATACATTCAGAGTGTTTAATGTCAAGTACGGATCATCCCTTCTAGATACTAGGTCTTCATTAAAAGTATTAAAAGTAAAAGTTCATTAAAGTATGATTTGATAAGTAAATGCGATTTGATCGCTTTTCGACAGGTGGTGTTGAGAAACACAGAATAACGTACTTCACTGATTTCCAACACTTCTCTGAGAGCGTAAAATTTGTTGTTTGAAATGGTTTCAAATGTTTATTTGACTTTGTTTGAATTATTGTAAGATCCTGAGGAAGAATTCAACGATAATTTCAACGATTTTTCTGTGCTCAAGGCACTCAAATGCAATACGTTATGCTTCATTTCGTAACGTGGGAGAGAACAGCTCTATTTACGGGACATCGAGGTACCTCACAGCCAGCCCGGCGCGAAGCCCCCCCCCCCCCGGTTCCGCGGAGTGGCGCTCGCTAAAACACGCCAGCAGTGAACGGATTGGGAACGAGACAAGAACATGATCGCGGTCGCGGCACTTATCGAATGCTCGCAAATGAATTTCAATTTCTTAAATGGCACAAAAACTTTTATTTTTTTAATTATACATTTCTGAGGGCAAATGCAGTAGGGATGACAGTTTTAGTAGAAACTGCCATGGAATACATGAAACGTTTATATTCCTTTACATAATGCACTATGTTAGATCCCCAAACTCCATGGTTCGGTCATGTCCCAAGTGAGTCTTCAAGTATGTCCCATTCGCGAGGTGGCGGTGACCCTCTACCATTAGAATATGGGATTTGGTGCCAACCTACTGCATCTGGCGCAGGCTTGCTGGGTTTCCCTACTCCAGATATCTCCTCCGGGTGGCAGCGCGCCAGCTGGGACCAACTCTAGATCCAATCAGGTCTCACATCCGTATTTACGTACACTACTCTCCTATAAGTGTGAGTATAAGTATGTGATTGAGTAATGAGGAAAGTGGGGTCAAAGAAAAGGAAGGAAAGAGAAAGCCCCAGCGCTCTGCCCGTTTGCGTAGGTACTGCTGCAGTACACACCTAGTTCTGATTGGAGGAATCACAGAAAACTACAGACCAGAGCGGCCAGCTGCCAGAGTTCTTCTCAAACCGATAGGCGGCTAAAATCGAACTATCTCTCTATCTCTAGTGCAAAATCAGCCACCTTGGGGACTCGAACCCAAAAACCTCCCGCCCAGAGACTCCGTAGGGGCAACAGTTGTTACCTTGAGCCTTTCAAGCCGATGGGGGTTGAAGACACAGGCCCATCCGGGCTCCCCGTTATCAGTGCAAGAATTGAAGTGTAATAAAAATAACAATATGAAAGAAAAGTTCAAACTACAACGCGTCATTTATAAGTAAAACATATTTTCTACACCTAAGGAAACGACCAAAGCCCCTTTCTGTAAATATGTTAGTTAAGGCATCCTAGCTATAAGTTAGATGTAAGATTAACTTTAGCTAGATAGAAGTACTCCTTCTTACTGCCGCAAAAGCCAAGTAGGGCTGCAGCGCGAGCGCAGATTGTACTGCCCCAAAAAGAAAATAAATTACCGCTTAGTCAGGAATACGAGGGATTTTGTGCCACCTCGAATGTAATTCACTATCGATCTTCTGCGCATGCACAGATGCACTGAAGTGGCGCGAAACTTAAACGGCACCGAAGATGGATAGTGCTTTACGTCCGTGTTGGCACAAACTCCCTACTGTTGGGGGGGGGGGGGAACTTGAAAAAACGGACTTCCCGTTTATTGTCCGATTTTCTTTAGAATGGGATGATTTGACAACTAGTGCTGGCAACACAACTGACGATTCTGTGGTTGTTGTGTCCTTGAACTTATTAGACTCTCCTTCCTCCATTCGTTCGTTTGCAGTTGGCTAACTTGTAAATCGTTACGACGCTCCCTGGCTGTAATGTCCTCGTCCGACGAAAATATAGTGCGCCCCGAGAAATAATTGAAATTAGGAAGTGCAGAGCTTTGTGCTCTTCTCAAAAAAATATTTCTTCTTATAAAAATTACATTGAATTTAGTTTTTATGTGATAAGTATTACGTTTGTTTTAAAATCGAGTCTTGAATGTGAGATGCGTACTCGTGACGGTGCACGTGTTTACTTCTCTGAAGTACACGTGATGTTCACTTGTTTCGCGAACTGCCACTTTATCCCATTCTTAAGAAGAACGTTCTATACTGGGAGCCTCGCGCCACCTGTCGCCCTCTCGCGCCGCCCTCGGGCGCCGTCGCCCCGCGGCGCGGGCCGCGCGCAGTGACAAGCGCTTTCGGGCGCGCGCGTCAGTTATGCTAAGCGCCCGCTCCTGGCCGAATTACTCATCCATCATGCATGAGTAATAAAAGTACTCCGCTTAAGGACCGCGGCTGCGCTTGTTGATACATTGCTGTGGAAGAAACTGGATACCGCGGGCGGACCTTTCCGTGGCCCCACCGAGGCTTTGGAACTTAAACAAGCTCATTAATAAATGATGCATGCGCGCCTGCCGGGCGAAGGGTGGACCGCGAGGACACATATTTGGACACGTTGCGTTTAATGGCGATTTAGTTCACGATCGAATTAATGCAGGCAACGCCAATGCATGGGGCGATCGATCAGTGTACGTCCGGAACAAGTCTCTCTTCGAAAGCAGAATGTGGCAAGAAAGCAGCGTCCGTTTTCTTCGATGAAACAAATCGAAAAATCATGATTGATGAATAGAATGATAATACCAATAGGTATCGTGTTATCAGAAATAAGAATATTAATATTTGCAACGATAGTGAAAAGATAAGTACGTCTGGGGAGTTAGTTGCAATTATTACTTAAAATTTTAACTACTTGTTACTTTAAATTTATTACTCTTATCACCCTAATTACTATTAAACAATTGTAATTTGCTATTCTAATTTAATGCAAGAGACCAGACATTCTCACTGATGTAGGAATGGAAAACAAATGAAACATAACTTTAGAGAAAAATGAAATGCAACGGAATCTGCAAAATATAAAATAGTAACCCTAAATATGGAAGTGATAGATTAACTGATTATTCCGTGTTTCCGGACTCGTCAGTTGCTATGGTCATTTGAGCTGTAAGAGTGTTTTTACCACAGGAGGTAGCGGCGTTCTGTCCCCGCAGGTTGGTGAGATCCGGTGCCAACCTGTACGTTGGCTTGCAGGATTCCTCAATCCAAATATCTCCTCCAGCAGGGTACAACCCCACTCGGGCCATGCTTTAAGCTCTCGACTGGTCTCCCGACATGTGTGGTAGGGCTGTTCATGTATGTATGTAAGTAAGGAGTAAAGATACAAGGATGAGGAAGGAAAGATCGCGCACGGACCATGGCACGTTTGTTTGGGTAGTACTCAGGTATTCGAAAGTAGCACAGAAAACTACCGATCAGAGCAACATATCACTGTAATTCTCCTCCAGCCAGCGGCTGAATTTGGGTCGAAAATCCTGTAATCGTTGAGACTCGAACCATAGGACTTCCCAGTCAGAAGTACGGCAGAGCCTGCAGCATTTCCTCTGAGTCACCTCAGCTGATGTGGGTGCCCAAATGATAGCCTACTTACATTCTTTTGAAGGAAAGGTTCCGCTTATACCGTAATGATCATTTACTTTTCCCTCTATCGTAAATAAAAACTCCAAATCAGAGAGAAAATATTTTTTTTTCAGTTTCACTTTTTCTACAGTCCTGTGGTACTCTTCGGACACTGACCCCCAACAGTAGACGCCAACCAATCAAGAAACCGCAGCGAAGAACGCAATGCAGCCTTCGCAAGCCTTCGCAAGGCAGCCCTGGGTCACTGCCTGGTGTCGAGTCCAAGTCACCGCGTTCAATGCAGAGCAGCGGCGACTTCACAAGGCGGTGAGGCGACGGCGGCGGCGCGGCGCGGCGCGGCGCGGTGCAGGAGGCCGTGCGGCGTGTCAGGGGGCCGTGTCCCCATCGCCGCTGTGTTTATGGCCGAGATAGCCATCGCTGTCGACGGCCTCCACACGAAGCCACATGCGATGCACAGCCGAAGAGAATTAGAATGGGGAAGTGGAAACGGACCACAGAAAGCTCCAAAGAAACGTCCAAAGAAAACGTATTGTGATACAATGAGTAAAGAAAAATACTACGAAATACCGTAAAAATGCTTGGGAAGAATAAAAATAACAACTGTGAGAAAATCCACAACGTTAATGTATTTGAACATGCATCTAAAATTCATATTAAGACGTTGAAATAGAAACTGAAATCAAGAGCAGACGTGACCGCAGGAGAAAATGAAAACCGTGATTAAACATTAAAATTGAAAAACAAGAAACATCTAGAAAATAGTATTAGTGAAATGGAATCTCAATCGAACATAGTGAAAGAGTGTGAATGAAAGAGTGTGGACTGTAAATTGGGTTGAAACGAGGCTTCGTAAGAAGTATACTATGGGCATGAACACAAATGAACAATTGTTTCACATTTGCGCAAAAATTCAACTCTAATCGTTGTAAAATTTCGTCTAAAATATTTGTCAGTTTTATATTACGGAACCCTAATAACCTGGAAAACAAGTCAATTACATTTTACAACTCGTTTGCAAAGAATATTTTTGTAAAATGTTAAAATTTTTTTGCATTGCTATTTCACGATAGTTAAATATTATACAGGGAGTCCCACCAACTATCTTCGGCCACCCTCATAACTCCTAAACTCCATATCGATATACAGATTTCGCTCAATAATGCGGAATCTTGGGGCAAGTGATATGGTGCAGAGATATTGTTTGAAATATTTTTAGTTTCCGACAAATTTAATCATGTTTGATAGTTTTCTCACTAGCAATAGATAGATCATAGACAGAGAAATGCAATGATATAACATACGTTAATATTTTGACTATTTCAACTATCCTCAAAGGAGACAGTTGAAAGGGCTGCTACAGGAAATCTTATATATTTAATTTAAAATCACATGAAGGAAAGTATAATTTTATACTAAAAATACTATCATAACGTTGAAATGATGCCTTATTTTACGTGGGAGGCTCGGGGCATCAGGCCCGCTCATCCGTCTGACCACGCAAATTTCGCTACGCTCCTTCCGCCCACTAGCGGACAAAGGAGATATCAGTCGGGCGACGAAACAGGCGATTTGAATTTAGCTCAGAGGCTTCATTTAGTCTTGAGGATCTTTTACAGGCAGTAAATCTACTAACCTGGGACTCCGCCATTACTTCTTCTCCGAAAGAATGCATATGAAGGATTTTTTCGCCTTTCAAAATCCACGGCTTACAATCGGGTTTGAACCCGTCAACTTGGGTATAACAGCCCGGTACGCTAACCGTTACTCCATCTCCGCCGCACAGTATCATATCGTGTTACATCATCGCACTCGTCTATTTATGATCTATCTATTGCTAGTGAGATAAATACATGGTTCCATTTAAAAAATTCCACATTGTTAAGCGAAAACTGTATTTCAAAATTGGGAACCGTTTAGAAGTTATGCGGGTGGCCCATAGTTGGTGGGACCTGTATTCTACTCATTTTTTAGTGTCCTGTATATTTGTCACTCCTGGCCGACTCTTGGCCGTAATATTCAAAAGCGATGTTGATTCTATATTTCTTCAAGCATAACATATGGTGACCTTCTTCCGATATTCAGCTTGTGGTAAAAATAAAACTGCAGTCGGGAATTAAAACCACATTAACTAAAAAATATATCTAAAATTAAGCAACCTTTCACGCACTATATTTTAATAAGTTGAATATAATTAATTTTCCTAATACGAAGACAATTGGTGTTATTAAAATACTGGGATGTAAAAAAATACTTTTAACAGAATTGCAAGGATAGCTTATATCCTTCTTCAAATTATGAATAACGTACATTAAATTTGAATTGAAGCTGCGGGACCTGTTCTCAAAAACGGTGTTCTCTCCATATTTTCACAGCGATTCTTTTTCCCCCCTTGTTTCCCTCCCCCCTTTTTATAGCGGTTAAAGGAGAGCGTAGTAAACAAGATGCGCATCTGAGTGAACATGCAGAGTTGACGGCGGCCGCAAGGAGGGGGAGGACGCCGCAACGGCCTTCCCGGCGTCGTCGCTCGGCGTCCGCGGCGCGGCGCGTCCGTGCGGGCGGGCGGGCGGTGGCTGGGCGGGGTCGAGGCGCTAACTCGCCGCGTTAATTGACACGAGGTAATGGCGGCGCGGGCAGGGCTCGGGGGTCACGCCGCACACTAGCTGCTCAGCTACAGTGGAGGGCGCGCCAGGGCATCACAAAAAGGTCGCAAACACCGAAGCGCACGCGGAAATCTACAGCAGTTTCTGCGAAGGCGTCCGAAAGAGCGATGCCGTACAAAAAGTAGAAAAAATGGAATTTCTGATCCCGTTTTAACTTCATGTTTTATCATAATCATATCAATAAGAAAACAACTTTTATATGAAACTGTTGTTAATTAGAATCGACTGTAAAATTTTGTTTGAGATACTAGTAGAAGTACCCTGAGTTGCCTAAGAATGTATTTATTACATTCGTCTATTAGACTTGAAAATAAATAAATTCAATCTACCAAGGACATCTCCGCTTTGAGGTACCCCTCCCCGTGCTGCTTCGCCCTGCCCTGGCCAGCTCTGCGGCGCAGAGCCCAAACCCGCCCTACTCCTTCCCCCTGTTCTCGGCCTGCCCTATCACGTCTGCCTCCCATCCTGCCCTTCGTGCCCAGTCAGGTTCGTTATGATTACTGTTGCTACCACCATCGCTGCTGCAGACGCATTGTTGCATACTCTTCCAGTAACAATTTCGATCTAAATTACTTAAACCGTAATAGCTCTAATATAATGTGTTAAGAAGAATTTAGTAGGAAATTGCAGAGGATTTCAGAAATGTTTAATGTTTATGGATAGATTTCTTCACAATTTTCAAAATATGAGCAAAAAACTGTAAAAGATTCAAGGGTAGAGAAGGAGGAAAAGGGTATTTTTTACGAAATCTCATTCAGACAATAACTTTCCTTTTCATTTGAATTGCGAATAAAAAATGTCATTGATATTACAATAAAATTAAATATTTACGAAATTAGATTGTACTGTGTATGGAATTCGAAAAAAAAAAAATGCAAAAGTCATGCCCAACAAAACTCTTTTTCTTTCTAGAAACGGCGTCGAAATCGGTTTAGTCGTTCCAGCACTCAGTCAGGAGAAGCAGACAAATATAATTAACAGAATTATTAATTTGGTTTTAATATTATCTAAATATGCACATGACACACTCCAATTTTATTTATATATTTTAAAAACTTTCGCCTAAAACGTTAGGAAATGAGATTTTAAATACAATACTTCCAAATATTTGTTAACGGTTCAAGGACTTTTTATGCTCTCAATTTTTAAAATACTGTTAATAATATTCATCTTATATATATAATATTATATTATTCTATAATATAATATTCTGTAAATAATAGTGATTTATGATACCAGTTGTAAAAGTGACATTTTTCAAGAGAAGAAAATGTTTCGATTCAAGGCCGATAGGCTGAGTAACGCATTTCTAGGAGCAAAATAAAATCACTTTAACAGGCGTGTCATACTTTTTTTTGAGACAGTCTTACTGACTTTAATTTTATTTTAACCCTAGTATAGAAGTAACTTAATGATACATTAAAGGCAGTTGTAGCTGATGCACTGGTATTATAAATTGAATTTTTAATATGCTATGAATGCTGTGAAAGAGCCACTTTTGCAACTGGCAATCTAAACAAATTATGAGACGGGAAATTATTTCAGATAGACCTAAATGCACTGGTTTTCTCCCAGGATATGTTAAGTCGAGGACTATTAACACCACAATAAGAATTAGCGAATGAAAATAATTGATCAGGTCAACATGTGACAACCGGACATGTTAACCAAACATAGAGCTGTTTCGTTGGCAACCTTTAGGAAAGGGATTGGCAGCAGCATGAATCAAGGCAATGAAGTGACAAATTACACCAAAGCAAAATATATTTTCTCTTTCAATGTTTTCACGGGCGATACAAGTGGCATGATTGACCCAAAACGTATGATCAATTGACTTTTGTACAGAAAAAACTAAATATGGAATAAATGGAATTATTCAAATTTATATTTTTTAGTTAAAATTAAACCTCAAGAATTTGTTATGATGAGTATTGCATAATTGAAATGAACAATTAAAACACAACCTACGGTGTCTTCTATTAAAAAAAAGGTGAATGAACCAAGTCCTAAAGCCACAGCGGAAGATCCAGTGGAGAGAAGACGAGACGGCAAGTTTTGTTGGGAAACCCTGGGCCAACATACAGTGCCTCGCGGCGAGAACGCGATGTCCGATACAGAGGCCCCACCTGGAGTTTAATTAAAAGACTCAATTTTATGCTACGTGATAAGACTCCCAGCAGCAGCTGCTGCTGCCGCTGAGGTGCCGGCAGCGGGCTCGACGTGCTTACGGCATCGCGCGTTCACCTGAAGGGTCCTCCCCTCCCCTCCCCTCCTCCCCTCGCGCCGTATCAAGTGAAGGATCCTCCCCTCCCAACCCTCGCAGCTCGTGACGGCGCAACCGCGCAGTGGCTGGAGGCTGCACGCGGTGTGAACAAAAATCGAAGCGAGTTCCAGTCCACTGCCCTACTGCATTTCAATCCCGTCTGAAAATAATATCATTGCGTAAGTAGGTAGTCGTTTGGAAAGCTTTTGACAAATTACGACCAAATTGCAGGCGTGGTTTGCACGCCTGTTTCGCGCTGGCTGCGAATCTGTCGCCACTACAACTTGCTTCGATGTTCACATTACGGGGAAGACTGCTGCTGTGGCATGTACTAAATGCAAACACCCAGGCTTGCGAAATCCGGCTTTTTTGCGCGCAAGGCTCAAGCTTTACTAAGGCTGGCGGTGCTTTTCGAGTCTTCCTTGCGCCAGTTGTAAGTCTTTGGCGCTTCATTGAGCTAACAGTAAAGCAAGTAGTGGCGAAGACAGATACCCAACCGGCGTTCGCTGAACGGGAACGGTGTTGCATCCTCAGCACCGTTGACTGGGGGCTCTAAGGTTCGAGTCCATAAGATGGCAGATTTTCGACAGCAGCTACATAGGTGGGACGAATATAATCTCTGTTTGGAGAAGAATTCTAGCAACGGACTGCCAGAGCACTACATTACCTCCATCACTACCACCACCACTACCACCACCATAACCACACATATCTGGAGACCAGACGGGAGCTTAGAATTTATCCAGGCTCGAAAGGTGCTCTGCTATGTGGAGACGAAAAACGATGTGAAGGAGCATGAATGTGTACGGCCCGCCTTAGTTGCCCCTTTCGTCTTTGACCAGTGCGCACTGGCGCCATCTCCTCGTCGTTTCCACCGATATTTGTGCATTGTGCTACCAGACGCGAGCAATCAAGTCGAAGCGGAGGCACTTTTTCCTATCAGCGTGGGGCGAACCGGGCTTGCGTTGTGGAGCATGAAGGTGCATGGGCCGCCTTAGTTGCCCCTGTGGGCCGTCTTTGGCCAGTGCGCACTGGCTCCATCTCCTCGTCGTTTCCATTGATATTTGTGCATTGTGCTACCAGACGCGAGCAATCAAGTCGAAGTGGATGCACATTTCCTATCAGTGTGGGGCGAACCGGGCTTGCGTTGTGGAGCATGAAGGTGCATGGGCCGCCTTAGTTGCTTCTGTGGGCCGTCTCTGGCCAGTGAGCACCGGCGGCGGGGCGCCATCTCCTCGTCGTTTCCACCGATATTTGTGCATTGTGCTACCAGACGCGAGCAATCAAGTCGAAGCGGAGGCACATTTCCTATCAGCGTGGGGCGAACCGGGCTTGCGTTGTGGAGCATGAAGGTGCATGGGCCGCCTTAGTTGCCCCTGTGGGCCGTCTTTGGCCAGTGCGCACTGGCTCCATCTCCTCGTCGTTTCCATTGATATTTGTGCATTGTGCTACCAGACGCGAGCAATCAAGTCGAAGTGGATGCACATTTCCTATCAGTGTGGGGCGAACCGGGCTTGCGTTGTGGAGCATGAAGGTGCATGGGCCGCCTTAGTTGCTTCTGTGGGCCGTCTCTGGCCAGTGAGCACCGGCGGCGGGGCGCCATCTCCTCGTCGTTTCCGTCCGCATCCGGCGATGACGGCGGCGGAAGCGCAGGGCGTGAAACCGGTTTCACGGGCGGCGGAGGCCCTAACGAGACGCGCGTCAGCGCCTTCCGCTCTTTCCCGCCGAATCTCCCGCTCCACGACTGTTCACGGAAAGGAGGGTCCAACTCCATAGCGATCGCCGTACTCAGTTTACCTTCATTTCCATTTACCGTTCACTAGTCAAATATCCAAGATTCCTGTCGTAATGATACCTTTAAAAGGAAAAGAATGCTGAATCTTGATGATAATTTTCGAAGCATTTAAATTACGATAGCAATTTCCTCATTTGAATGTTTTACAAACGATCGGAGGTTAGAACATAAAAACCCAATTAAGATGAAAACACTGTAAGGAGAAGCTCCTAAAATTCGTTTATTAATTCAGGTTCAGATTGACCATGAAAAAAGAAAACTTATCTTATAGGAATGGAAAAATCCTGTATGGCTCTACTATAAGTTGAATGCAGCCTAGTGCCCTAATGATGCTTACTTCTATGTGAACTTCTGGCGTACGTAAGAGGCAGATAAGTAATCTAATCGTTTTAAGTTCGGAGATAGGGATAAATCAAGTTAACCTGCCCACTACATAAATGTATTATTTCTTCCAAGAATTATTTATATAAAATTTAAGTTACATGATTATTTCAGAGAATAGGAGTTCTCGTCACACTTTCTTCATTTCGAAAACAAAAATATTTATTATAATATTTCTACATGTTACAGTTTTTTGATGCGTGATAATCATTTAATGAATTGTTCGAACTAGTTAACTTTTTTGTTCACTCAAAAACACGAAACACGTTAAACCCATTTTCTGTCCACAACATACAGCACGCGTCGAGGGTGGCATCTTCCTTCGAAAACAGCTGCTGTGTCTCGTGGGGGTGATCATAGGATGAACAGCGGGTACGTTCGGGGACGCGTGGAGACCCAGTGGGTTTCAGTATTACTCGGGCAACTTTTCTTGAACGATGGATTGCCGATTTAGGGTGGAGTGGGGGTATTAGTTACAAAGTCGGCCACTAGAGTATTTTAAGTAATGCAAACGTGTGTGAAATGAAAGTCAAAACTGCATCTTGTGCTTAACTTTTTCGGGAGTTTTAGGTGACTCCCTTGAAGGACCTGGACCTGACTCAGCCATTTCTTTCGATATTGACAATAAATCTGAACAGGAGTTCTGCACCATGAAAGCAACTAGCTTTGACTAGCTTCTGTTTCGCGCCAACGAAGTTTTAATGCTTGGAAGGTTGTCATCAGTGTCCACTGCGAGCTTTTGCCTTCAACTGTTTATTGCACAAGGGAGGGGGATCAAGGTCATTGTTCAAGAAAAGTTGCGCGAGTAATATCCGCCCCTGTCGGCGGACAAGGGAAGGAAGTTGGATACTCAATGCGCACGCGTGGAAACTCAGAGGCGAGACACGAACAGAATGCTAACAAAGCCCACGTTATGAAGTTGTTCTACTAAACATATTGATTGTTTATGATTACAAGTAAAAATGGGAGACTAAGAGTTTTGTTGACATTTATTCTAATATTCTGCTGGTGGTAAATCATACTATTTCTTTATTGTAAAATAAACCAACGATTTCCATTGACTATATCGTTGATATGTGGCTCACGGTACAAGTATATTTCACCTTACTTTCACAAATAACAATGAGCAAAGAATAGAGAGACAGAGTCAAATAACGATTTTCTTGTTACATGTGGTCGGTGAATCTCATCTGAACCACATTTTCTTAAAATATAGAAGTGAATCTCAAAATTCCTGACACTGCTTAAGGGAGCATTTATAGGAGATTAATTATTAAATTTGAAAAAAAGTGGGTTATAACAGTGAGTAATATCTTAAAGAATAAACAAGTCTCTTAATTCGAGAATTTTGCTAAAATTTTTCACAGAATTACTTATTTCCATTTTTTAAAACTTTTTTAACATTTAACTTGATTTGGTCGTAACATTTATTACTAGTATAAATTTATAACATAACATTTTATTTATCTAGTGCTATTTGTTGTGAGCTGCCATCGAACAACCGCCATTTCCAGTTCAACATATCTAATCTAATTACAGAGTATTTGAGCTGGTGGATGCTGCAACTTTAAGAAAGGCACTCACAACGTGTTACGTTAATGACACTGGGCAACAGCAGGACGAACGGCGATTCTTAAAAGACATTGGCCAGGGAAGGTCCACGAGTGGTAGTCAATAACAGCTGAGGTCGGCATTCACCCAAGGAGTACCACGGAATTGCAAACAGCGGGTTATTGTAGATATTGTGTAGTACAAATGAATTGAATGAATGTATATAGTACATTGTTTGTGTAAGAAAGGGAGAAAGAATAAGTAAAAATAAAACAAACAAATAAAACCATTCAAATATAAACACACTTTACAAATTAAACAATTTTTAAACCTAGGTAAATAACCAACAACTATGAGGTTAGTTTACGGCATGCTAGCTACAAGTTGGTTTTAATCAGCTTTAGCTTGATTGATTACAAGTACTTCCTTCCTCGTTCTGCCGCAAATCCAAGTGCGCGTGCTGATATGTATTGCCCCTGAATGATATAAATTACCGTCTCGCCAGTGATACTGGCCTGGCAAAGACATGGAGCGGGGAAGGGCCACGGAAGGTCTGTTGCCGCTTGCGCGAGGGATCCTCAGAGGGAGGGGGCGCGTGAGAAGCGGGCAGGGGGGCGAGGGCGGGCGAGCGGGCGAGGGCGGGTCAGCGGGCGAGGGTGGGCAAGGGCAAGCGGGCAGGCCCTGGGCAGGCGGGCGGGCCGGCAAGCGAGTGCGGACGAGGGCTCAAGGGACGGCGGGCGAGAGCGGGAGGGTGTGGGCGGGCAGGCGAGAGCAGTCGGTCGGACAAGCGGGTGAAGGCGGGGTGGGGGAGGTAGAGTGGGCGGGGGCGGGGGGGCGAGGGCAGGCGGGCGAGAGCGGGCGAGGACGGGCGGGCAGGCAGGCGAGGACGGACGAGGGCGGGCGGGCAGGACGGCGAGGGTGGACGAGGACTCAAGGGCGGGCGGTCGGTCGAGGGCGGGCTGGTAGGCGGGCGAGTGCGGGCGGTCGGACGGGTAAAGGCGGGCGGGCGGGTGAAGGCGTGGAAGCGGGAGGGGTAGGAGGGGAGCGGGGGCGGGAGGGCGAGGGCCCCGCCAAAAGGGGCGCTCTCCTCTGCGCGGGTGGCTTAGTTGTTCCGGCTGCCGCGAGTTCCGGGCGCAGCGGGGGGCCGGGGGCGCGGCCCTCGCCCCCGCCCCGCCCCCGCTGCGCCCTCTGCGCGGAACACTTGCCGCCGCCGCAAGATTAATAGGTTCCCGGAAAGCCACCGCCCAGCCCTAGAGGATGCCGCCAACGTTGCTGCTCGTACAGATCCGACTTCTCTTCAGTACGAGAAGGCCCTTCCAGGACATCATTTCGGGTGCTGCTTCAGATGTTTAACCTACGAATATTTGTTTAAATGTGTTTTCATATTCATCGTCAGAGAGGACAGGGACATCACCATACGATATTAAGATACTACTCACATACTGATATAATACGAATTCATTCATATTTAATAAATAATCGCTTGTAAATACTCTCTTCCTTTACTCGCCTTAAGCAGTACCATGGATTTTAAGATTCACTTCTATGTTTTAAGAAAAAGTGTCTGGATATGATTCACCGATCACATGTAACATTGTCTCGAAAATAGATTAGGAATACACAATCATCCTTCATGGTATTGAATGTTCTAATGATACACGACGTACAGTACTTGGATCGTTTTAATACCCTAACACTAGTTTTGCTTTAAAGTGAGTAAAATACTCTCATACACTAAATGGCGTTTGTTTGCACGCAAAATGTCTTTAACGCGTCAATACAGAACTAGTACTCTAGGAATGTGAGAAAACGAGTTAGAACGATTCTTTCCTGGAAGAACTGTGTTGAGGGAGCATTTACTCGGCCGAATCTCTTCGACATCAACAGTATGCAATTTAAAAACTGACTCCGCTTCAAAAACACACAAAAATCTTCCAATTTTGTGCACAGATGATCCATATCACACCAAAGTCCACGGAATTCGTCATCCACGACAACGCACATTTTTATGCGTGTTACACAGCTATTCAGGTCACAGCCAAAACTCCTTCGTTCAATCAGGAGCGTTTTTAAATTGTACGGCATTGTTGTTACCGCCTTGCCGAAGTGAAGCCCTCAGTCTGACTAGTCACACCCCGAGTAGGCTCCCACGATGGGAAATGAGGGTATTTCAGCTTCATTAAAACACCCTTTTCGTACTACCTCTAATGAAAATTAACTCCCGCCGCACCAGAGACCCGTGGGGAAAATTGCAAAATGCTCTTGTGTGCCGGAAGCGGGGCGACCGTTTCCGCCCCGCACCGCAGGCGCCAGGGCAGCTGCGCCCGGAGTTTTCCGCTCCGAGGACTGCGCTTCTGCGCCCCCGGAGGCGGCGGAAGGCGACGAAATTAGAATCCCATCTTCCCAGCGAGTTGCCAGCTATGCGTCATCATTAACACCACGCCCGCGAGAGGGGGTTCTGACTTACAAGTCAAATTACTGCTCACGCAGCGAGATGAAACTACGAAAAAATGGGCGGAATCTTAATTTAAATTTAAAGTAAAAATATTAGAAATTATAGTTAGGTAAAATAAATTATTTAGACCCCATAATCACACAGCTCGTAATAATAATTATTTGCAACGAAAGTGTGGAATCTTATTACGATTCAAGATTGAAGAATTAGCACACAAGGCTGAATTTGTTAACCAATCGAGTATTTTAATAAAATGTTATGATATGAATATCGTACATTTTATCCATTGTAAAAATTTCAATGATCTATAATTTTCTATTAAATATGACTGTTCGTTCCGCAAAAACTGATATCCTGATGTTAATAGTAGACCATCAATTAATTATAATATTACTAATAAAACAAAACTAAACATTGAAGTAGGTCATAGGTTACTACATTTGTAATATCTCTTATTACACTGACCTCAGTTTAATAAAGTTTTAGTTTAGAGCACCAAAGTGGATAAATGTGATTAATTCGTAAAATCATTCCTAAAATCGTAATTAAAAAATAGATAAGATTGTTTGAAAAACGAAAGTAAATGTAATTGTCAATGTAATTTAGAAACATAATTACATTGTTGAATAGCTTTAAAAAAGAACTTCCCAAAAAATAGCATTAGAAAAAATTCCCGTAGGGACTTCATCTGGTAAAATTCGTCTTATACTTTTATATTATTTCACGGAAAACACTACTTCAACCTTTTTCGCTAGTAGTTGGAATAAGAGAGCTCTCAGAGACAAAGGAGTTAAGATAGGAAAGTGAACCGTCGGTATATCTAGACATAATCGTCCGTTTCCCAGAACAGCGCTTTCCTTGGAACGGTGGAATTAAATGAAAATAGATACAGCGGCGGTGTAATACGTCTCCCGACGACGCCCTACTAGATACACGCTCGCGAGTACAAGGCAACTAGTTAGCCGGGAGCTCCTGAACGCCGGCGGCTGGGGCCGCAGTGAAAAAGCCGAAATAGAAACAGGTTGGCAGCTCTGCTACATAAATACCTGATCTAGCGGCATTCATCACATTGGCGCTCTGAAGATTATTTCTAATGGAGAAGTCGTCCCGATAAAACACACTTCGTTGCTCTACCTCGCTGCCCGGCCTCGTTACTGTCGTTGACTTCGATTTAGGAAACGAAGATCTATTAGTCAGAGGCAATTAAGCAAGTGCCGCGTAACAAGATGTTAGTCTCTGAAAGAAGCCCTTAAAAATAAACATGTCTTGAACGCCGGCGCTGTGAAGTAGTTACTTTCTCAACGAAAAAGTGATAAGCTCTTTAATATATATCACAAAAGTTTTGTATATGTAATGAGAACATGGACGATGAAAACGAAAGGGAATTTCTAAGTGGATAGTAATTTTCATGTCAGGAAGCGATTATGTTACCGCTTTGAAAGACAGGCAAAGACAGAGTGTAAGCCAACGTCGAAACAAATATAATTTATTGAGAGTTTTGAACAGTTGGTGACGTTATGAACAGCATGGAAAACAAAGTCACTGACCAGACTAACAGAAAAACATGAAAAGTTTTCAAGTTTGCTCTCGAAGAACTTTTTATGATCTTCGGTAAGAGGATTGCAATTTTACTCATTTATGAGTAAAATGGCAACTCTATTACAAAACATAAATTACGACATAATATTAGTGATTAAATTGGAAATAGATCAAGACAAAAAAAACAAAACTTCACACCCATTATCAAAATTATGTACGCGAAAATAAGTTGTCGGGACGTAGTGGTGCATTGTAAATTATCTCAAATTATCTCAATCACTGTTTCTACCTAAAAGTTGCCGAAAGTGACAGTGAAGTTCATAGCTTGTACTTATTTAATTTTATAAGTTTAAATAGATATTAACTTCGTTGAAAATGAAAGAGCATCTCATGTAGTAGATGCTTGACTCCACCGGAACCAAGCTGGTAATGTCTTGGAACTGTCTTGCAAAGGTCTTGGACAGGTCAGGCATGCTTTTCACGAATGATTTAGTTAATGCCGATGTCACCCCTAAAAAGGCATTAAAATGCTAGATGAAAACCATGTTTAAACGTATGTGAAAATGTTAAAATGGATTATCTGATGGAGAAACTAAAAGTGAAACCTGCATGTCGAAACAGCAACAGGAAACAGAAGAAGCCCACAATCACTTATCATCAGGTCACTTAATATCAGGTTCACTTTTATGACACATTCTACTTAAAACAGGTCAACTTTTTCAAACAAAGAATAATCCATGTAAATAGTTCTTCAAATACAAGTTTCGTAGGGCACTTTTATTTTTAATCAACATAAATTGTTTATATTAAGAATTTCTTCTGATGGCGGAATGTCAGTTTTGTCTGGAGGGTTCGCAAGCGAGATAAAAGAATGGGCAAATTACAATATTCGTTAAATGAAGGATATTCTCCTTATCCTTTCTCTATTTCTTCTCTGCGTTTTCTTCCCCCACCTCATCCTCCTCCGTTTCTTCCTCCTCGTCCTCTTTTGCTCTCCCATACCCTCCTTCTCTTCTTCCTTCTTCTTCTCTTCCTCTTCCTCAACCTCCTCTTTCTCTTACACTTTCCTCCTCTTTTCCCATTCCCATGTTCTTCTCCGCCTCAACACAGCCTACAATATTTGTGTAATTACACGCTTATATTTAATAAGCCATGAGCAGGAGTAGCTTCAACGCGAAAACATACAACGCATAAACGTCGAGCGGGTTGCCTAATCGTCAATTGGCGACAGCAATTCGCGGTCCAGAGGGAATATTATTAACTGCTCGGACCCGTCCACCCTGGAGGGGGTGGGGTGGCTTCAAGACGTGGCGCGGAGCGCTCCGCGTCGACGCGTGGGCGGGGCGACAGCTCCGCCGCGCGCGACCTACCCGGTGTTTTACGCATTACGGAAACACGCCGGACGGCCAGCCGCGCGACCGCGGGCCAGCCGGTAATGTCTGTGTTATGCACTCTCACCGAACAGGAATCCGGTAATGCCCGTCGCCCTGTGTACTCGCCCGCCGCGCCGTGTGGAAACAATGGGCGGAAGGTGCGGTGATGAGCGGGTGAGAGCACGAGAGCCCAAGGGCCTGCGGTAGGTCCCACAGCGCGCTTCCCCTTCGGGGCCCGTTACGCGACGCGTCAGGTGAAGGCGACGCGACGCGACGCGATGGCTTCGGCCTTCGGGCCAAAATGAAATGGGGCTATCTTTCTTGTATTCTTGGAGTTGGAATACGGGACGAGTTGTGGAAGCAGCAGAAGTGAGATTACCTGAACGTTTAAAATTCGATTTCAATTGACAAAATAAAATTAAGATGGCGCCTAAGAAAAGTAATTCATCTCAAACAATAATAAATTTACAGGTAAACTGTCCTTAAACGAGAGGAGCTGTTTATTTCGCAGCCAAAAGAAAAGTACTTTGCTCATATTCACGAAGAAATAAAAAAAATAAAAAAGCAACAACAATAAAAACATGAATTTATTCTGCAGGTCTTTCTGTCAAATGTTTGAAAGTCTTTCTGACAGATGTATTCCTGGCTGAAGTATATACATTAAAAAGTAATTCATTAAAAATAAATATTAATAAATAAATAAAAGTCTTCGCTGGTGTGGAGAGGCTTGCTCGTTAACTTGACCACTTTCAAAATGTTAATACAAAATAATTATGAGATCATTAAATAACCGTACGCTACTATAAAGAAGGGATCCTCACAAGTGACAAGGGTGAAAACGAGGGATGGAGGGGCTGATGGAAAAAAGAACGTTCTCGAACTACTTACAATAGCGCATCAAATTAGAAATGAGTGTTAAAATTAATCAAAATTATAACTATTAATGAAATTTGATTCTCTAAAATATTTATTGCAAGAGATTTATTAACAATTTTTTCAAAAAAATATCGTTTTTATTTAGGAAAAAATACATTTGTACTTGTAATGGAGCGGCTTGTCCTGGCTGGTAAATTATGGAAGAAAAAATATTAACGTTAACGCATTTTACATTGAATTAGCACATAGATCCTGAAAACGTTTATATCAAACACATCGTATTCTTCCCACGATTTCTTTGCAAAAGGGAGGGAGATTCATTAAGCTATAAGAAACGCATTCTTTAGTTTTGACTCACGTCAAATTCCACAGTTCCAAGTTGAATGATTTCCATCACCTCAAACTGCATCTTTCAAAGTGAACGTGCGGTGAATGTGACTGTCACGCCTTTGTTTCAATTGTTTCGAGGCATAAACAAAGCAGAAGAATACTCACGCGACTCAATATCCTGTTTTAACTTAGTCCCTCCTTCTGCTCACTTCAAGCACTAAACCGCGCAGTTTCTCAAATGGACTGACATTTACAGCCGGGTGCTCCGTCAAAGGAATTCTCACTCTCTGGTCGAGAAAGGAACGTAGTCAGACGAGCTTTGGATTCACTAGAGCCCACACGTGACATCAGCTTTGTACGGATGTGGAACTCTCTACTGGAATTAGGGAAGTTCCAACCCGCCAACTTTGACAGAAAAATCCTCAGAAGTGACTATTATGTAAACCCAAGAATTTTCAATATATTTATATATTATATATATTATATATGTATATTTTTTATATATAATATATATATATATATATATTATATATATTTTATATATATATATATATATATATATATATATATATATATATATCAGATCGTTATATCAGAATAAATTAAAATTCTTTTGGTTTTAATATATTTGTTTCAATAATTAAATCAAGCACAGAGTTCTGAGCATTTTAACTGTTTTTGAAGCATTTTCGCAGAAGCATTGTCTTCAGTGAAATACACTTGGTGCAGATGAACCGGTTAGTGGACCACATAGCGGTAACATTCAGGTATATTGTAGGCGAAAAGTCTGTAACAAAAACTTCACATGGTTTCACGTACATGGTATTTAAAGAAAAAAACTTGATCATGAAGAATATAATCCATTTTCTTCTGCAAAGTGCATAATTAAACAGTCGTAACTTTTGTGAATATATAAGTTCACACCTAGACTTGCGGTACCAAGTGACGAAACTACCATCGATTGCATCTCGCAGAAGAAAACTAGTGGAGCTACAGAATAGCACAAGCTTTCTCATATTAGTTTTCAATTTTCTTTGGTTTGGTCTTACAATTCTGACTTGCCCCATCCTCTCGCCAGCTGCCATCTATCGCAGTCCAAAGTATATTTTTTAAAAATCTCAATTTTTCGGTTTCCTAATAGTAGAACCAAATTATTACCTTATTATTATTATTACTATTATTATTATTTACATTACTAAAGAAGAGCAAAACCTTGTCCTACATAACAATTTTCATTCAAAAATTTGGAACCTTGTTAAAGTAAATGAGGGTTAAGCATTACTGTGAATTTGAAATTAGAACCTCTTTTCACAGAATAAACATTGAGTTTTCGAAAATTTCATATGAAGTAATTTCAAGTACTTTCAGTCTCAAATCCAAGTGTTTAGAAACAGCTAGGAGTGTCAATATTAAAGACGTAAAAAAGGTTCCAAAAATATCACATTTGTGTATTAAAAAAAAGAAAAAAACACAAAAGAATACAGTACAACAAAATGAACTTTATGTCATTATAAACAGTGCAATTAGCACTGTCCATTGAAGAAGTTTGAAAACAAATTTGGAGCCATTTTTTAGAAAATTGCGTTTAAGCGTTTCCGAGAATGCAGAACTTTGAGCTCATTTTAATAGAAAACTGTTGCTGTTTTGAGAAACCTTATATGACATTATTTAAAGCACATGTACTCCCTACCAAACGTTAAAAGAAAAAATTTGAAGCTTTTTTTGAGAAAAACTTGTTTCTTTTTAAGTTGCAAATAATGCACTCAATATTGCGCAAAAACGACTAAAATTTTCAAAAAAATGTTAATGAAATTTGAAAGAACTAATTTCATTTGAACTTCTTGACAACAAATTTCATTTGAATGAAAAATATCGTTCTTTGATTTTCTAGTTGCAGGAAGATGCCGAAAACAATAAATAATTTTGAAAACTTTAAAAATTTAGAGTTAAACAGGAGAATCGGCCCTATGCCACGTTTATAAGTGTAATTTACTATATTCTTACAAGAAATTTAAAGAGAAAATTTGGAGCCCTTGAAGAGAATAGTTTTAAAATGTCCCAGGGGCCTCATGTACAGTACCCCAAAATATAAAGAATGCTTTCCAAAATCTCAAAGCTCGACTCGAGGCAGATCGACCGAAGTATATTCAATTAGGAAGAAATTGTACGTATGGTTTAGTTAGGCGCTAGTGGTGTTCACAGACCTACAGACGGACAGACAAACAGACGGACAGACGAAAAAAACAAAAAACAAGAAACAGTAATTTTCTAATTTTCTTGGTGTGGACTGACTTTACGGTCTTGCCCCATCCTCTTGCCAGCTGCCGTCTATCACCGCCCAAAGAACATATTTTCCACATTTTCCCACTTTTTCGATTTTCTAATAATAGAACCGTAATAATACTTTAAGAATATTAAAGAAGAGCAAAACCGCGTCATAAATGGCCATTATCATTGAAACATTTGGCGCCGTGTTTAAGAAAATAGCGTTTAACCGTTATTGTGAATTAGAAATTTAAATCTCTTTTCACAGAATTTTTTTTTTTTGTTTTCGAAAAAATTCTTTTCAAGTCATTTGAGGTACTTCAACTCGCAAATGCAATAGCGTTTACAAATTGCTGGAAATGTGCATATTAACGGCATGAGAGTTATTTAAAACTAGTGGTGCTACAGAATGGCACAGACTTTCCTGTATTAGTTTTCTATTTCCTTTCGTCTCGGCTAGCAATTCAAACTTGCCACATATCCTTGCCAGCTGCTATCTATCGTAGCCCAAAGTATGTATGTTTTTTAATCTTTCGTTTTCCTAATAGTAGGAAAGAAATATTATTTTAGGAACATTAAAGAACAGTAAAGCCTTGTCCTAAATGGCAATTTTTTTTGAAAAAGTTGTAGCTCTTTTTAATAAAATGGCGTTCAAGTGCTACTGTAAATTCGTAATTTGAAGCTCTTTTACACAAAAAATATTTGAGTTCTCGAAAAATTTCATTAAAAGGCATTTGAAGCACTATAACTCACAAATAAAATCATATTTACAAATTGCCGGAAATGTGCATATTAACGGCGTTAGAGATCTTTCAAAAAAATTTCGTTTTTGTATTT
Source organism: Gryllus longicercus (assembly GCA_038098605.1). Lineage (NCBI taxonomy): Eukaryota > Metazoa > Arthropoda > Insecta > Orthoptera > Gryllidae > Gryllus > Gryllus longicercus. The sequence continues at coordinate 6,949,749 of JAZDUA010000013.1, forward strand.
TTTTAAAAAATACTTCAAAATAAACAACGCTATATTAGAGAGTGCAATTAGCACTCTCCTTTCGAAAAATTTGAAAAAAATTTGGAGCAGTTTTTTTGAGAAAATGGGGACTGAGCATTTCTGAAAATGCAAAATACCGAGTTCGTTTTTACAGAAAACGGTTGAGTTTTCGAGAAACTTTATAGGACATTATTTAAAGCACATGTACACATTTATATAATAATGTGAACAAATCGCCGTTAATGTAAATAGTGACGACGTGAGAGACAAGTAAATAAAATACCTTAAGTTTTGAAAAAACAAAAGGATGGAGCAATATGGCGTTTCTGTCACCTTATAGAGTTCATTTAGGAATATCACTGCATACATTTTAAAGAAAAATTTTGGACCCGTTTTCAAGAAAATCTTGTTTATGTAATTTTATTAAATTGCTCATATTTCACGCAATATTGCGCAAAATTCGATATCAAGGACCGACAAAAAATGAATTCTGCCTACGTCCCGTTTTAGAGGACTTTTATCTAAACTTAGAATTTGGATTTACCTTCTTTGTAGTTACCGGGGCCCGGCAATGAGAGTTTTTATGTCGAAAACTCGAGGTTTTTTCGCGCAGCGTTACATAATTTTCTCTACACTATTTATATAACTCCTTATATACGTAGGTATACGAGAAAGTAAAAATGAACAAATGACGGCAGACAAGCGTTCATTAAATTAATTTTAATATATTATTAAAATTTGGTATTTATGCGAGCTATAACATCAGTGAAAAATAGCAAGCTATAATACATCTGGGGACCATTATCTTTTATTTAAAGCAAATATCTCGAAATTTTGTTTTGTAGAAAGCTTAAATTGCTTTCTGGACAAAAACTCACAGTTTTTATATACGTAGGTTTGCTAAAGAGTTAAATCAAAGCTAAGGTAGGCCTGGATGAGAATCCACAAGGTGAACTGCTTGAATCTATTGTTTCAGAGGTTAACTCCAAACAATTGTAGGCGAAGACAGCAATGCTTTGAAACAGCGGGCCACGGAGAGCACGCGGCTCTTCCTCTCCTAGAATGTCCCCAGTCTGGGAGATACCACGAGCAGATAGTACGAGCAGATACCCACATGGCCCATTCCCATATAATTTCGTAAGAGCAGGATAGGCTGAGGTGGCTCAGGGTATCAAATGATGACACTGCAGTGCCTCTGACTGGGAGGTACTAGGGTTCTTGTTCCGAAGGTGCACCGCGCAGGCAGGGTTTTTAGGTATTAGCTAGATGGGTAAGTCGAGTTCCGCCTGGGAGAGAATTCTGGCGGCTAACTGCTCTGATAAGTAGTTTTCAGTGGTTTCTCCTATGAACACTAGGCGAATGCCAGACCCTAACAACCGACTACGGACCCGGACAACCGGCTACGTCTGGCAAATGCCAGACCTTAACAACGGACTTTCTTTCCTCTTCTTTGGCAGATCACCATCCCTTACTAACACACACACATTTGCACTGCACTATTACACATGTGGGGAGACCTGCCATGGGCTTAGAACTTGTCCCGGCTGGGGCGGTGCTTCGCTAGTGGGAGACACCTGGTTAAAAAAACAACAGCAAGTCGACGTGTAGGTTGGCGCCGGATCTCATCATCCAGCTGGGGAGAACATCGCTACCTCCCAAACCACTACACTTACGAGGCTATCGATCACAGCTGTTGACGCACCTGGAAGCCAGAAATAATCGACCAATCAATCCTAAGAGGCAAAGGGAGAGAAACAACAATTTTCCCAATTTTCTTTGGGTCAAAGATCTTACTTTTCACCGGGAATGGAATGTGAAGCGAATATCGCTAATGTCTAGATTGTTCAGAAGCATGAAAGTCGGGCTTACAAAAGTGAAGTTTATACAAATCACACATGAAATATTCCACCACACAAGGAGTAAAAGAGCTACAAAGGAAAGAACGCGAGGCGATTTATCAACCCGCGCAAGGCTGTAAATAACGCGAGGCGGAAGGCGCAGGGCGGGGCGGCGACAGCGGCGCCGAAGACAGTGTTAGACTGCTGAGAGCTTGTGGGTTTGGCTGCACTGCAGGGTCACAGGCTGTACGACGACTGGTTCAGGTCACACCAGAGGTGTGGGTGAAAAGCTGAATAACCCGATCCGAACAAGAAGGCCAAGATTCAGTTAAGAATAACTGCCTGGGGGTTGTCACCTATTGTTTGGTACTTTCTCACCTGTCGAATTTTCTCTTCTTCCACGCTTATCAGAAACAGAAAAACACGTACCAGAGACACAGGACATTCTCTTCATACATAGCTTTCGCAGATAAATTTACTCGAATGGAAGAAAAGAGATTAATATTATTATCTAAATCTACCAATAATATATTGACACACCAGATGGCACCAGGTTGAATAGAATATTAATTTTATTTGACACATAATATTTCAATTTTAAGGTGATCTCCACAATCATGTATTGTAAGTGTTACCTTCAGAGCATTGCTACAAATGGTAAGTTGTTAGAAGAATCAACGAGGAAATGAACTTAATTTTTCTACAATAATATGTTTGTCGTATAATTTAATGCAACAAAAATAAAATCCATGTATAATTAATTTCTGCTGACAATAGTGAATTCACCTTCATCGCTACACGTCTGACAATATAAATTATTTAATTAATGCCATATATTATTAATTTCCCTAAATCACAAAATGTTTAGGAAGTGCAATTACCTTTAGTTAACGATTGCTGCTTCAGAGTATAGTTTTTACGATATTTTCATACTATGAAGAGAATACAGATTCATGGTTGTTAATGTTAATTGGCAATGTAACAGCACATCATTTCTCGCATTATTTTATAAATTTTGGATAATAGGAAAAAAGTGCGAAAACTTAAAAACGAAACCATTATTATTTTTATCTTTATTGTCCCCAATAATAATAATAATAATAATAATAATAATAATAATAATAATAATAATAATAATAATAATAATAATAATAATAATAATAATAATAATATTCATGTCAATCCCCCACGTGTGGCTCATGGACAGCGTGCTGTTTCCGTGGTGTGATCCCAGGTTCGATTCCCGGTCGAGGCAAATATATTATTATCTTTCCATTACAATCGTCGTTGTGTGACGAAAGAAAAGGTCAGGCAGGGTGAGTATGCTAGATACCGCGAAGGGAATACGTATTGATGGCCACAAGTCTCCTTTACCACCTGGCGTGGATAATAAATAAAAGCAGGGCCAATACCTTGGAACAACGTTAGCGGGCGAAAGTTGGATTAATCCGACTCTAAAATGCTGAAAACATACTATGTATTTTGATATTAAATAAAATCCAGCATTTTCCAAGGTTTTTGCTTATACTTCTCAATTTTAATATATTTTGTTAAAAAACTGGAAAGCGGAACAATAGTACACTCCATCAAGATTTCAGAGGAAATTTAGTACAATTTACGACCGCCCTGAATAATTGGCCAAGGAAAGCCAAAATTTATTTCTCATATATTCTTTTTTGCGTATGTTCTCTCAGTATTAAATGAAACCTGCTTTTCGGAAAGTCTCCCACATACATTATTTCCAGCACATCCATTCTCTCTAACCTCTGCCTGCACCGTTTCGGGAACTGCCCGTCCGCTCCTCCCACCGAATGTGGGCAGAAGGCCCTCATGGGCTCACGCTCCTACCGGGGCTCCCAGCGGTCGAGATGATCTAAGCGGAATATTAAGACACAGAAAGTCGCAGGGGCTGCCTCAACAGGTTCATTACCGCTAATGACTCCTTTGAGTCCCCCCTTTTCCCAGGCCCCGACACCTAATACACTACGAAACAGTTTTATTATGCTCTAATATTCCCGCCCCTGTCCCGACCCAGGGAGTTACGAGCGGTAACTAATGGTTTGTTTGAAACACTGTGCTTCGTAGCGCTATAGTACGTCTTCCTCCATCCGCTAGCGGGTGCTCCTGATGATATATCGAACTCTGAAGCAATCATACGTTAATGTCAGCCTTAAATGACGTAAATGAAACAAGTTCTAAATCTTACCTCGAGTCTGGTTCTGAGACGTATTAACATATTGCCAGCCCCACCCAAAGCTATCCGAAGAAAAACGAAAATTATGTTTACTGAGTCACGGGTGGTTGTTCGATCGACTCTTGTTCGCTGGTACAATACTTAATCAGGAAATGTATGGGCATAATCTCGCGACGAAGTTCCGACTATGTGCAGGCATAAGAAAGCCGATTGAGAAGGGTGCAGCCATTTGCATGGGATAATTGAATGTCTGTAATGCCAGCTTGGAGATGGGTGCGTTTAGATTTAATAACCCGTGTTTAATTGAGTTTGCGAGTGCCCTGCTTGGCGATCGTCAGGCACTGGCCTTCGCGTGGATGGCTGAGCGGTAGTCGCACCGCTTAATAAACATGTTAGCTCGCCAAGGCCGGCGCTCCCGAGCTCGTAAGTAAGCGCTTTGATTGGAGGCGATTCCTTGTGAAAACAGCTCGCGGGTCACCTCACGATTCGGTTGTAATGCATGCTAATTGTAGGTTCCGGGAGCGATCGACTGATCGCCGCGTTCCACCCGACCCGCGCGCTCGCCGGGTGGGAAACACGCGTCCCTCACGCGTGTTTCCTGCACGCGGCGGTCACGACGCGGCCCGAGATTGCGGCACCTCCGGAAACGAGCGCGGGTCGGCGCCGCTGGGAGCTGTTTGAGCATTCGGATCGCGTCACGGACAAGCCAAAGAAAACGTGTAGGCTTAACCTTAAGAAATGTCGATACGAACGCGTTATTTTACTACGGCGTTATTTCGTATCAAAGGGTTTGTGAAAGAAAAACGGTTGTTCATGGCGGTAGCTGTTTGTTTACGAACACACTCGTTTACTTTGCCCCATTACCTGGAGCACTAAGTACAAGTCACGACATACATACAGATTTTAGAAAGTTTCTTGTAATGCTGTATGTTACACGCATTCTGACACATCCAGTAAATAAAAGCATACCAGTAGTATGACAAAATGTTTTATTCACAGACACATCTTGAGCTTCTGGCTACCATTAAATGAGTTTACTTCAGAGTGAAAGAGAAATAAATAATTTCGATGTAGGTAAGGCAAATAGTAATAATAAATGAACTTCCATGCCCGGGGAAACATTCTTAATACATTATGTTTCCTTTGTTTCAAAGTTTTTATTACAGGTTGTGGTTTCCTGTTAACAACTATAGTTTCCTGTGGGAATGTTTTTCTTAGTTAACTTCTATGTTATCACAAACGGACCGAGTAGTACAAACTAATTGAGGGACTTAAGGGAAAATGTTGATAACCTAGAAGTGGATTTTAAGAAAATGCGTAATTGTTACGTGTTGGACCGGAGTTGTGGCTCATTTCTTCTAGATCATTCAGTTTTCTTCTTTAGCTCATCTTCCTAACTTAGTTTCCAAGAATTAATTCTGTGTAGCTGCAGAGTCTCTCCGGAAGTCTCCCCACCCTAGTTTGTACAAAACGATAACATCTTCAAATTCAATATTTCATTTTCAACAAAACTTGTTACTAGAGTCCGAAAGTGCAGACATTTATTTTTAAGAAAATACGCAGACAAATTGGCATTTATTCTGGCTAAAATATGTGTGCAAAAGGCACGTACACAAAGGAAAATCACATTTGAAAGAAAGTATGTAGAAAATTAAAAGTAACACGATTCACAGTTTTATCCTAACTCTAAAATATTCGCTTACATGTAGGTTAACTATCACTTACGTGTAGGTTAACAAAGGAAAATCACATTTGAAAGAAAATATGTACAAAATTAAAAGTAAAACGATTCACACTTTTATTCTAACTCTAAAATGTTCGCTTACGTGTAGGTTAACTATCTTTTCTTTGTAATACTGATTCTACATGGCAACTCGGAATGATGACTTCAAATCTGATTTACTCTCAACGATGTCTCTTGGAAAGCCTACTTTGGTGTCCCATTTGAATCTTGAAATGACATTAGTGAAAATGATATTATATTCTACGTTCTTCGAATTGTATAATGGTCTGCACTGAGAAACGCATATTCTACACAAAGAACTCTGTCCTCAAAAGGGATCGGAGGCCGTACTCAAAAATAAGTAGGGATTCCTCGTCAGTGAACAAAGCCTGTCGACAACAATGAAAAAAATCAAATATCATGATTGGCATGATCTTTCTTTCTTCATTTAGATTTTTAACCACCTGACCCTGGTACTTCCACTTCCAAAGAAAGACAAAAAACGCCTTCGTTTTGTCCATGCTAGCACGTGTGTTTCCAGATTGATAGAGAATATAAAAAGAAAAATAATAACGAAAAATATAAAATAAAAGCAATAGGCAAAATACAAATAATAGGCTAAAATAGGCAAAACGGCTAAATGAAAATCTACAAAACAATTCCAAAAGTACAATTAAGTGATTCTTATTGTTAAAAAAACATAACGACAATAAAAAGGCATTTTGCCAAACGTTCTCTACTTACTGCTCTTTGTTAAATATCTCAAACGTGGTTTTCCAACTTTGAACCCACATCCACCCACTTTAATCGACGAGAAGCAATTGTTATAAAAACATAGGCGTTGGGAGAGGAAATGATTTCAAGTTACAGCTGCGAAAAAAAATTTGAGGTCCATTCTCTGAGATTCTTGAAAGCTCCCCCGCTCTCCATTCATTAGGCTCGTGCGTCAATGTGTTTGCGAGCACGAACGACGGTCCGGTGCTTCTGAAGGGGTTAGAACACGGAGTCCTTAAGGACTCAAGGGTCTCTGAGTATTCAGGGAGCAAACATCTGCTGCAGGAGAAGTGTAGGGTGGCGAACAATTAAAAAGGACCCTACACTCGCGATCTTACAGCAGCTGCAGAACAAACAAAGCAAATCGTGCACATTTCAGAGCACATTGTATTTTCCATATCGTACGATGTATTTCTTGAATTGTTACAGACATAATTTCTCTGATTTCAGCTCAGTAATAAACCTCACTGAAATCGAGCACAGTTATTATTGTTCATGGTTCGGAAATAGGTGCTATCGAATGGTATCGAACTATCTTGCTATCGAACGGTACGGGAACTGTATCGTAATTAACAACAATTAGAGTAATTAGATTTAAATATACATTCCACATAGATACTTCCAATTTAATACAGAACAAGGTCAGATTTAGTTCTGAATAGTCTAGAATAAGCATCTACTCGTTTTTAGTACGTATTCGTATGAATTCATTGCCCATTCGATTGGTTGATTGATTTGTGTTTCAGGGTGCATCAACTGCTGAAGTCATTAGTCCCATAAGTATAGTGCAGTTTTTATCTCGGGAGGTGACGGAGATCTCCCCCCGCTGAATGGCTAGTTCAGCCAATTTACTCGTCAGCTTGAGGTTTCTCCAGGTAAGTCCCACCAACGGGTTACCATCTCAGCACCCGACTGGTCTCGCGGGAAGTGTGGTAGAGTAATGCATGTAAGATGAAGGAAAGGCTGTACGTAGTCCGTGGCCCGTTTGGTACGATATTGTTCCAGTATTCACCTTGTGGTGATCAGAGTAATCCCCGGAAAATTACCAATCTGAGCAGCCGGCTGCTAGAATTCCTCTCCATACAGCGAGTAAATTCCGCTTAGCTATCTAGCTAGTGGCAAAAATACTGACACCGTTGAAGCTCGAATCCAAGTACATCTCGGGCAGAGGAATGCTTTTATCCACGTAAGTGGGATATTGCTTATTCGAATTAATTCGGTTCATATGAATAATAATCATGTATAGTAATGTGCAATCAAATATGTTTCTGGAATAAAAAAAAATATTCAAGAAATATTAGGCCAATATCCAAGTTACTTACGGACGAATTACCTAAAGTTGCTACTTGAGGGTTCTTCATTTTAAGCTAATTAACTTTTCTTCATTGGCATGATATTTATTGCTCATAATTTAGAAAGTTGCATCTACGTTTTCATTAATTTTATCAATACACCTCATCGTGACCGCAGTGTTTGGAAATAGGATGTGGTCGGTTGCTAAATCGTGAAGATTTCCCGCAAATCAAGGTATACAGTAGATACAAAATGTCAAAATAATATATTGTACCTTTAATTATACGTGTCATGTAAGAACACAAACATTCCTTTCTAAAGAATACCTAGAATTTAAATAATATCACTGCTCATTGTTTTAGTAACAATTTACATGCAACATCACTCGAATATTTCCATAAGAATCCGGGAACTGAGATAACGGCAGCAGACCTGATGTCGTATTCACATTCCATTCAAATGGGACTATCGAAAGCATTCTCGATCCAATAACGAGCCGATACCTCCCGTTATTACCGAGCGAAGCAGCAGGGTCCCTATCGCCGCGTCGCGTCTCCCCTGCGCCCTCAATGAGCGATCATGACGCAGCGGGCGTGAATGACTCGTTTGTTCTAGCGGGGGGACGGGCGAACCAGAGGCGGGCGGCGGAGCAGGTGGAGGAGGCGGAGATCGAAGCCTGAAGAGACAGTAATAGAGCGAGGGTGCCGACCGACCGATAGAATAGATCAAAAACGCGATGATGCAGATACCCAGTCGAGAGAGTGGTTTGGGTAAGACATTCTCACTAGGATCAGAATGCAGAATAGTAAAAAGTGGGAAGAGAGGGTGAGAGGGACGCGACAAGTTGTGGATACCAATGAGAGATTAGGATTTTCATGGATGCGATGATTTATCAGTATTTGTGAAAAAAAATTATTATAGACTGTGACGGTGGTTTAAATTGGAGAATTGAGTCTGGGGACAGATTGGAATAGTCATGATGAATGATGGAGGACGAGAAAGCAGGTGAGCTCGTTGGCGAGGGGTGGGCGAACGGCTGAGCGAGATGGGGTCAGCGCGGTGGCGAGAGAGAGAGAGAGAGAGAGAGAGAGGGAGTGGGTGAGAAGGATGCAAAGCGGTGGACCAGAGGGTGAACGAGTGACATCAGGCGAAACGACGGCTGGCCTGCAGAGAACATTAGCACAGAGTAATGAACCACCTCCTTAGTCTATGACATTAGTCAGTGAGAAGCGCAATGGGGGCGAGAGGGAGGGCAGGCGACGGGCAGGCGGGAGGAAAGGTGAGAACAGGCGGATATGCGAACAGGTGAGTAAATGGCGCTATTCTATATTCGCGAACTCGGCAAGAGAGGGCGTAGTGACATTAGAGAGTGCGTCGCTGGCCAGACCGGCAAAGACTGGCAAACAAAGCCGTGATAAAGACAGTGAAGAAGGAAAGCGAGCGCAAAGGATCAAAGAGTAAACGAGAGGAAATGCGTGGGGACGGGCACGGAGGCGAGCGGGCGGGCGGGCAAGCCGGCGGACGAGCGAGCGGGTGGGAGGGCGGGCGGGCGGTGCGCTGTGCTCGGGGGCGGAGGCGGAGGCGGAGAAAGGAACGCGATCGCCGGCGGAGGGCGCGGAGGCGCGCCCCGGCGCTCGGCCATTGTCTCCCGCCACACCCCCGCCCCTGGTCGCCGCCCGAGCACAGGCTCAGTCACGGGTAACGCGGCCTCTGCCTGCGTTGCGCTGCGGCTCCCTTCGACCCTACAAGAGCCGTATGTGAAAGCAACCTTGTAACTTAGAATGGAGGTAGGTGAACGTATTCCAATTCAAGTGATACTTCGTTGTTTACAATATTCAACTGCAAAATTAGAAGGCAAAAGCAATTATTATTATTATTATAATTATTATTATTATTATTATTATTATTATTATTATTATTATTATTATTATTATCACCATTATCATTAATGAAAGATTATGGTAAATAAGGAGAAATGTTATGAAATAAAAAATTAAAATTTCTTAAATATCGAAAAAAATCTGACGAATTCCTGTAATTTGAGAATATTAAATACTAATGTTGGAAATGTTAAGAGAATCGTGCAAATGAACTACATGTGTCTGAAAGCAATTTTAATTTATTTGAGAACTTCTGGAGGATACGTTACAATTCCTATTATATTTCAAAGGGAATGGAAGAATAGAAATGAAGTGACTGTAGAAATAAAGTAGAATGTCACTTTTACTTTCACAACGTAAAAAAATTAAAGGAGTGGACTGTATTATTGTATTTACATATTGATTTGGTACTTAATATTTACATATTTATTTAATAATTTTAAATTAATTTAATATTATTATTAACAATTTTGTAACTTTCATAACTCGTAAGATTCAGGAAATGAATGGTAAGATACAAAAAGTAAGGGCATCTAGTAACGAAGTTTATTTTTATAGACCAATAACTTTTTTTTCTGAGAAAGGTGGCGGTAAGCCAAATAAGTTATATTCTGTATCCTCCATTTTCTCAAACTTTTTCACTCCACGGACGGAGATTTTAACCCCCATTCCATGCCTTCTATTGCAAAGCGTACGTAACGCGATGCCACTATTTTTAGAATATTAAGATATTCTCGACTATTTATAAATAAATACTGAAAATAAAATAATTATTTCTTAACGTACTGAGTCAGACGAAAGTGTTGTTATCTGCTTACAAAACTCGAGTCCTGGGGATTACTAGTTTCATTGCCGCGTACGACCGGTGTTTCTCGGCCAGCATATCGTCGGTTCACAGGAAAATTGACAAATCTGAAGCATATGAGAAGATATATTTTTCTAAAAAATAATATATTTACACTAGTAAAAAGTTCATAAAAGTGCATAGTTCACAAGACAGTCTTTATTTAAAATAAACATTTGTCTTCGTCCAAGAAAACTAAACAATAATAACAACAACAACGGTTCCGCCTCGAATAAAACAGCTCTCCTGAAATATATTCGAAAAGTCGGACTTTTCTTGTGCTCCAACGACATGTAGGTGGTATGGGACAACGAAACATGTGGTTTCCAGGACTTTATTTATGTAACTGGACAATTACACTTTCGTAACTAAAAATGTGCAGAGAGGGTAAACGAAATGATCTTGTAAAAGAAAGAGAAATTTCTCAGTTTTCTCGAACAAACGTCACAAACATGCAATTATACTTGAAAAGCAATTTTCCGGCTTGGGCATCTAGTGGATGTACAGTAGAACAGATCTGGTCAAATTTCAAGAACATTATTTCTGAATGCTTAGCAAAATTTGTGCCTACCAGGAAACTACGGTGCCATTCGGATCCTGTGTACTATAACAAAGAAGTGAGGCGACTGAAAAGGCAGGTTAGGAAAGCGTATAGTAAACGTAATATACATAAGGATCAGAAAAATAATTTTCTACAATTATCCAAAAACCTATTAGCATTAAAGTTACATACCCAAGAAAATTACCTAAAATCAATTCTAAGCGACCGATTGACCTGTTGGCAAAATTTCTTCAAGTATGTGAGACATAAGAAAGGGAACAAAGAAAGTATTCCAGCGATCTGCGGAGCAGATGGTTCGTTAATTACAGATGACAGTGAAAAGGCGGCTTGTTTAAACAGACATTATTCATCTGTTTTCAAGCCGAAGGGTCAAACCCTAGTAAGTGAAACAACACCCGTAATAGAAACCTTTCGAATCGATGGAGGAATTATTAGAAAACGAATTGCAAAAATTAGGAGAAATAAATCAGTAGGTCCTGATGGAATACCAGGAGAAATACTAAAACTGGAAGGGGAAGCCATGATTTCGTACCTTGCGCGCTTAATGGAGGTTACTGTAAATAACAGCATGATTCCTCAAAATTGGAAAGAGGCAGTCGTAGTGCCGATTCACAAGGGAGGAGACAGAAGGATTGTTAACAATTACAGGCCTTTAAGTTTGACATCAGTCGTATGCAAACAGATGGAACACATAATCGCGGAGTATATTAGACGAGTTTGGAATAAAACTGATTGGCTATTTCAAAATCAACACGGTTTTCGTCCTGGGTATTCGTGCGACAGCCAGACAATTGCTTTTTGTCAGGACATAGCAGATTCATTAGACGAAGGGAGTAGGGTCGACGCAATAATATTAGATTTTTCTAAGGCATTTGATCTTGTTCCACATGGCCTTTTAATTTTCAAATTGTCAGAAACGGGAATAGATCATCGAATAATCCTGTGGATAAAAGAATTTCTTACGGGGCGCACTCAAACAGTCAGAATAGGAGACAAATATTCATCGAAAGCCGATGTAACCTCGGGGGTCCCCCAGGGGAGTGTGTTAGGGCCTTTGCTATTCTTAGCGTTTATTAATGACATTGCAACTGGATTAAAATCAAAAGTTAGACTATTCGCCGACGATTGCATAATATATAGGAGTATTGGCTCGTCTGAGGACGAAAATGTTTTACTGAGCGATCTTAACTGTTTATGGAACTGGGCGTGCAGAAATAAGATGGAATTAAATCCGGAAAAGAGTAAATTCATTTGCTTTACCAAGTCTCGCACGAACGTACGCTCCAGTTATGAATTAGGAACTAACTTTATACCACGTGTAAAAAACTATAAGTATTTGGGTTTGGTCCTGCGAAGCGACTTAGGTTGGTCGGATCATATTAACAATACGGTTAAAAAATCCTGGAGAGCGCTGCACTTTGTAATGCGTATTCTAAAAAATAGTAGTCCAAATGCCCGATCCCTAGCATATACTACACTTGTTCGTCCAATTTTAGAATACGGAGCGGCCTGCTGGGACCCGTACAGAAAAGGGCAAATCGAAGCGTTAGATAAAATTCAAAAATGGGCCTCAAAGTTTGTAAATCACGTGTGCGTTGGTGACGAACGAGAAGAATGGGAGTCCTTATCTAAGAGAAGGGAACGGGCACGTTTATGTGTAATGTATAAGACATACAGAGGGGACACAGCATGGGCAGATATCGGTAAAAGATTACAGAAATCAGATTATAAAAGCAGAGGAGACTATCCTTGGAAAATACGATGTAGAAAGCAAAGAACTGATGTAGGCAAGTTCTCCTTTGTGAATCGCACTATAGTAGATTGGAATAAACTACCTGCAGAAGCACTTGAGGCTCTTCCTTCTAATGTAGCCAAATTTAAAAATATGCTTCATTCCATCTAGATCATCTCGAATAATACTGACTGAGACATTTATCTTTATTATTATTATTATTATTATTATTATTATTATTATTATTATTATTATTATTATTATTACTTTTATTATTATTGTTATTGTTAATATTATTATTGCTTTTATTATTATTAATATTACTATTACTTTTATTATTGTCATAATTATTATCGTCATGGCCCTTATACAGTGAAGTGATGTGAAGTGTAGTGTAGTGAAGGGGAGTGCAGTGTAGTGTAGTGTAGTGAAGTGTTATGTAAACTAGAAGTGAATTTAGAGTTAGCTAGAAATAAATTGGAACTATTATATCGACCCCCTAATTCTAATAGTAAACCCAATTTTAAATGTTGAAAATGTTTAGTAATTCTAATTTTAATTGTTATCATGTTTGCCACCGAGCATTAGCTCAAAGCGAACTTTAATAAATCTATCTATCTATCTATCTAATGCTTACCTAGTTACGTGACTCAGTAGAGAATCACGTTTGTGCGTTAATACGTTTGTATGTATGGGCAATTGGGGTCGATTGTCCGACTTTGCCGGCTAGCTAATGATTTTTTTTAATTTGAGAATTAGTTTGTTGTTAACAGATAATAATATATGAGTATTAATTGATTCAAGGTGCGTCAATATTAGTCAATATATCAATATTAGTTCATTAGTCCTGTAAGTGTACTAGGTGGTGGAGGTGGCGGTGGTCCTCCTCCGGCGTCGACCTACAATTGAGCGTGCGTTTTTCTCCCCCAGGGGTTTCTCCCTGTGGGACACCGCCTCAGTTGCTCTACGATTTCGACTGGTCTCTCGAAATGTGTGGTAGTGTAGTGGAAGTAATGCTGCGTGTAAGTGGAGAGGACGAGATAAAGATGAAGTAAAGATTGCGCGCACTCAATGGCCCTTCGTTACGGTACTGCCATATATCAATAGAAGAAACCATGGTAATCTACGATCAGAACAGTCGGTCGCTAGAAATCTCCGGAGAGCGTCTGAATTCGACTGAACGGTGTAGCTTGTGTCTTAAGTCCAACGTCGTCGAGAATCTAGATCAAGGAACTCCCTGTCAACGTTGCTGCAGAAACAATGATATTAAAGCTGTTTCACGGATGCGTCATCACCAACACAACATCGATATTTATAAACGTCGATGTTCAAAATTAAAACATCGATGTTCATTAAACATCGCTCCAACACCATCGATGTTTTTCAGCGTCTATTTTTTGAAAATGAATCAACCATTAATGAACACGTGGGGGGATTTAATTTCAAGGTTTTCACTTTTATTAATTTTTAGAGATTTAATTGACAAGAGAGTGAAAAAGTATTATCAAGACAATTAACTAATCGTTTATTATCTGATTGGATAATTAAAAAATATATGGACTTCATTTTATCAGAAATTAATTATAGATTTTGAATATATTTTACCCCTGACCACTTTGGCCTGAAGAATGCTCAATTTATGAATATCTGAAAATTATTGTAGGTTTTTATTATCAAAGTACTTTTTTTCATTAATTTATAAACTATCAAATATGTAAAACATTAAGCACAAAACATACTTAAAAAAAGAAACATCAGCTTCAAATGGATGTCAGCTCCATCGATGTTTTCAAATCAGCGACATCCTAGCTACGCTATCGCAGTCAGCGACAATACGTGACTTTCCTTGTGAATCGTGAACATTGAAAAAGTTGCGTGGCGTGCTGCGAAGCGGCGGGCGCTGGGCGCTGGGCGGCGGGCGGCGGCGGGCGACCGCTGGGCGCTGCGGCCGCGCATTTACAAACAATGGGCGGGCGGCAGGGCTGCGCCTCACGCGGCGCGGCGCGGCGACCCGCGGGAGGGGTGGGGGGGGGAGAGACGGTCGCCACGCGGGTGCGTGAGTGCGTGCGGGCGGGCGGTGCCCGGCCGCGGATCACGCCTCCCTGGCACGCTCCCAAAGCAGCGGCCGCGAACGGCGGCACTCGCCGCGGCGGCATCACGACAAATGAACGCGTGGCTGCACGTAAACGCAACCCGAACGCACCACTCAGAAAAAACAACTATAAGCAATGTAAAAAGTAATATTGTTGAAGTGTTTATGATTGCGTTGTCGATATTCAGGTAGGAATTTTAAACATAATTTGCAGTTACACACATCTCTTCTAAACATCACACTGCAATTACGCACGACCAATTCGAAAGTAGGGATGATCCGAATGGCAGGTGCCAGCGCTCTAGCTTTCCTCCTCCCTTTCACTACGTGGAATTTGTGACAGACAAAACGGATCGCGGCAGTCCTTGCAGTTCTTTCGTTTGCCCAATCGTTCAATCGTAGCCAAAACCATTACTTCTTACATCATACGTCATTTGTATCATTGCCTTTGCTGTCGTCCCCATAAGCCAATATCACATTTCAATGAACCAGAGACTTCGCGCGATAGTATTACGGTCGCGTAACTAGAGTCGTTGTGTCGCCTTCCTGCAACACAAGGCCTTAGTAAATAGTAATTTTGGAAACATACCGTATTTGTACTGAACGAAAGATGGTTTCTCCCGCTCAATTCGTTTCGATTTAGTTTCGTGATTCAAAAATAAATACTTTCAAATCAAGTACACAGGCATTATAAAGCCAGCTAGGCCCGCAATCGTTTTTCCTCACTCATAAATGACGCGTTTTGAGCACGAAGAAAGAATGTGTCACACTTTGGCCACCCCTGAGCTGGGTGTAGTGAATGAATGGCAGGAAAACCACACAGTGAACCCAATCGGCAGAGAGATCGTAAAAACAACAGACAGCGGCTGCGTAGCGGCGAAGGCGGCCGACTCCCATTCACAGCCACGCTGCGTGCAAGCTGACAGCGGCCGCGCCTTTACACCGCTCTCCTTACGCGTGCCGACAGAGACAGTGTAGCGGAGCACCTCTCTAAAATTTTGGTCGAGTAACAATAACAATGATAAGGCATGATTAATGATGACATGAACAATGATAATAATAACAATAATAACAAACCGGCTCCGTGGCGCAGACTGTTGAGGCAGCCGTGTCTGCGCTGAGGAGGCTACAGGTTAGAGTTCTGCGTGGGCAGAGTCGTATTTGTGATTGTCCCTCCACTCCTAATCAACATATTATCACCTCATAATTCACAATTCAAGACATAGTAATATTGTCTTACTGAGGGAAACAGTTGAAAAGCTGATCCCCTCACACGTTAATCATGTAGCGTGGCAAGAAATGTCCCATACGCAAGTAATACTAATAACAATAATAATAGAGATTAAACGAATATATATATATATATATTTATATATAATATATATATATATATATATATATATATATATATATATATGTAATATAAACCAGTTAGATCTACAAAATTTTATAATTCTTTGGAGGAATCTCTATGGCTCTTAACTTATACTGTAAACTTATCAGTACACAGGCTATAGATCAATTGAGCGGCAGGTCCACGCAACATTTACCAAATCGATGACATTATTAGTGGTGACAGTCGGTTGACTGCAGATGAATTGTGTCATTTTATCTCGTTCTGAAAGAAATTTGAGCTTTCTACTCAACCAAATTTCGCGATATTTTTCTTTAAATGAAAGGTAGTGGTCCCTAGACGTGTTAACAGTTGCGTTTAAGAGACAACGCTAAATTTTAATAACATCTTAATATTAAATGAATGAACGCTGATCTGTCATCATTAGTTCATTAAGTCATTTGAAGACCGACCTTGGTCGTTCGGTTCGCAGAGGTGCAATCGATCTGTAGAAAGCAGTCGACAGCTTTCGTCGTCTAGTGCGTGATGAAAATTGTGATTTAGCGGGTCATTATCTAGTTCATGTGGATCTTAGCACTACGAACTAGCCGCTTGCACACATAAGCGTATCGTGTGAGTGTGAAGTTGTAGTTATCAAAGAGAAGAAAGCGATTTTAAGTTCGAAGATTGACGTTTTTTAAACGCAAAGATTAGTGAGTGTTTATAATGCAAAGTTCAACAATCGTCTGAAGCACGTGTCTCGTTGCAAAAACATCAGTTATTGTGACATCAAAACACCATTATAGGTGATATTTAAAATAAGTTCAATAGAATAGTAGGATTTCCTACTATAGTACACTATAACAAACGTACAAATCTTGGTAAATACAAACATTTCAATTATATTTTCAGAAACACGTACATTACTTCATAGTAAATAGTGATTGTTTTGTTCTAGATTTTGTAAACCTTCCTCATTTCATTACTGTTGGCGAATAAAATAATATGGATCAACACGAAGGAATATTTTCGAATGTTTCTTATGTAATATTTCTGTATTCTTTGTAGTATTCGCTGTTCCTTTTCCTGAGACGTGTGTTACGATATTCTGTTGCAAACAAATAAGGGGTATTGCAACTGGATTCATGAAGTTATAACATTGTAATGTTGGAGGACTGTAAATGTGTTTGTGAGTTCATAAATAAAAATATGTGAACCTTAACTTAGATATATTTTGAACTGAAATATATTTACACTTAAACTTTGTTCAAATATTTTCTGTCAGGCACAATTCATCCATGGGGTGACTTGAGAGGGTAACAAGGTACGCTACACCGGCAGTAGGGAATCTCCTGCTATTCATTAATGGGAGTATCTCAATGTTGGTCAAAGTATGGCTTCTTTCGTTATTGTGTATATTGTTGATAGGTTTGAAGGGCTTGGCGCACTAAAAGGGAATCCTCACTTTGACCAAAATTGATATATTTACATTTACGATTAGCGGGAGTCTTCCTGTGGCTACAAAGGCATATCTCGTTTCTGCCCCAGGCCCGTCAATTCCATTTATCTCCATTACTGCGCAGGTGAATGAGTCAGAAAGAGTTGGTAGAGTTGTTTAACCCCTGACTCACAACATTGTTCTGCAAACAACTCTGCGATGGCAGTGGCTGGGCGTGACGCTAGACAAACAATGGAATACTGACTTCGCGCACCCTTCGAATGCACAAAAGAATGGACATCCTATTGTTTTCACTGGAGTAAGAAAAAATAATATTTATTCCCAAACTAGTGAACCGCCAAAAAGCCGTTTCTGTAGTTAACATATATATTAAGCAA
The DNA here is from genome assembly GCA_038098605.1 of Gryllus longicercus. Lineage (NCBI taxonomy): Eukaryota > Metazoa > Arthropoda > Insecta > Orthoptera > Gryllidae > Gryllus > Gryllus longicercus. The sequence goes on from JAZDUA010000013.1 coordinate 6,967,850, forward strand.
TTGTTAGGCTGTACTTTTCATCTACATTTTATGTACCACAACAGAATGCCATACATCAAATCAGGTAAAGCGGTCACTGAAATTTGTATGAATTTGAAATTTGTTTTTACCAGGGTTCTAGTTTATATCTAATAACGTTCCAATGAATATAGTATACACGTGGACTAAAATTGTTGAAAATGTGGAATAATAAAGAGTTTATATTTGAATAAAAATCATAAAAATGAGTAAATTAGATATTACTCAAACGTTTAATTTGTTTAAATAGAACGCCCAAATAAATTAGTTTTAATATTAGCTAGGGAACAACTGAACGTCTATGTCATTGAAAGCAAGGTTCTTCATCCATTTATCAAAGTCACAATTTGCGAAACAGTGAATTACAAAGCTTTGTTTTCAATGTTCAAATGTCAATCACCTCACTTTGTCACTACATTGTTTTGTGCTGTCGACAATTCTGAATAACATCAGAAGAATAAGAGAGAAAATCTTGAACCAATATCTTGCGGAAGTTAAATTCATATTTACTGTCACTTCCGATTCACTAAAAGTTAAAAATAGTCTTCCTATAAAACTTTGTAAAAAGAACTTCCTAAAAAGAACGTGAAACATATTGCAAATGTTGAAATAGGTTCGCAACAATAAGCGAGTTTTTTCTGAAATATGTACAAACAGAATCTATACCTGGATAGATAGACAAATATGGAGAATAAAATTTGTTTCAATTAATTTCAAGAAGCTTAATTCATAATATTATGTCAAAAGTTCGGTTTTAACTAATGAAACAAATACGTATTTAGTAACCAACCTTTGTTATTGCTGTACAAAACCTCATGATCAGAGACATAATTCACTATTCCTCATTTTGCTTAAGTATCAACGATTGCATTACACTTTGCCTTCAAATTTGCGAGGAAAAATCTAAAAAATGTCGATTTTTCATTGAAATAGTTTGGGCGTCCAAACGAAACATACATCATAAAAATCTAAAATATTAAACTAATTTTTTTGCAAAAATGTTCAGATTATTCAATGTGCAAATGTTCATCATTTTGTTCATCAGACAACAACCAAATAGAAATGTTAACTTGCTTTGCATGCTTAATTCAAGTTACTTCTACGGAACGCTGTGTTGACAGGCCACTCCATCTATTGTCTCTCTCCAAGACCCTACGACCTCCGCGCCATCTCTCGTCGCCTGTGGGAACTCGAAGAGCGCGGGGAACGGCCGGACATCTGTTGGTGAGAAAATATTACACACGCGCCTGGGCTGATTTCGAACATTGTTTCAGCCCAGGTGCATATTTTACAGCTGTTTTAGGTACAGACAGTACTGATGCGATGGTTTCAGAAAAAAATTAAATATCAAAATATCATATATATATATATATATAATATTTTGATATTTAATTTTTTTATATTATATATATTTATATTATATATATTATATATTCATATAATATTATATATAATATTATATATATATAATATTATATATATATAATATTATATATATATAATATTATATATATATAATATTATATATATATATATATATATATATATATATATATATAATATGCCAATTTTCAATTGGTTGATTGACTTATGATACCGGGCGCATTAAGAGCTAATGTTATTACTCCGGTAAGTGTAGTGGGAGTTTTTTTAATTGCGGGATAGGGCGGGGATATCCATTGCAACGGATGAACCATCTACTGAAGTTATACGAGGATCATTCAAATTCAAACCGGAACGTCGTTTATTTGCCTCGCGTTATTACGTGATCAACGCGGACTTCCCGAGAATCTGTGATGGGAACATAAGAGATGCACATGGCTCTTGTACTCACGTCTGCCATTTCAGTATCACTAGAATGAACAGAAAGTATCTGTTGCGCAATGAATAATTATTTATTTTCACGTCAACAAAGATGTGAAATTGAATGAAAGTTTTAAGAGACTCAGAGCACAGTTCATATCTGAGTAAACACCAGTTGTTCAATTGGGACCAGAAGTATCGGAATGATTGAATTGAAGCCTTATTTTTCGTGGCGAGACTCGGGCCATGAGGCCTGCTCTTCCGTCTGAACACGCAAATTTATCTACGCTCCTTACATCAACTAGCAGGGAAACGAGGTATTTCTTGGGCGAGAAACAGGCGATTTGAATGTTTAGAGGCGTCATCTAGGCTTGAGGATCTTTTACATGCAAGTAAATGTACTAACATTGGACAGCCAGCTTTACTTCCCCTCCGAACGAAGGATTATTTCCCCCTTAAAAATCCACGGTTTCGATTGGGTTTGAATTTGAACCCGCCAACTTGGGTACAACAGTCCGATACGCTAACCGTTACACCATCGCCGCGCGCTTGATCGTGACGATGTGGAAAATGAATGCCATAATCGGTGGCCGCCACTAGTGTACAATGAAGGCAATATTCAAGCAGAGCGTGCGCATGTTGAAGGCTGTCGCCGCAATGCTGTAGCCCACGACGCGCAAGTGTGGAGACCTGGCTTTGGAAGTGCCCATACCATTGTACTGGACGGCGGCTACCGGCGGCTGGCGGTGGATGGATCGGATGGCGGCTACCGATTCACGATGTCATCCTGCGTGACAACAAACGGCCGTCTGCAGGCTCGGCTCTTACTCGTTATAAATTAACGAAATTGCACTAGCTACTTCTAGAACACTCACTTTACTGTTCGGACTTGTTCACTTGTGATTACAATATGTTTGATCGACATAAGAAGGCATTGAGGAGAGAAAGATTTGAAGATCAAATGCGATCAAACAGTGCGTGCACAATTTGCATCTACGGTAGTCGTTTTCTTTTTTTCCATGAAGGCATCAGAAAAAAATCCTATGTGATGGAGAAAATGTATTTCTGTTGAAGGAAACTATGGTAAAACATAAAGGACTCCGTTTGTATTTCTAAGGATCTCCCATAACGCTGTCTTTCAAAATTACGGTTTATATTTGAATGACCTTAGTACTCATATATTGCAACCCATGGAAAATACACTTCCAATTTGTATACAGAACACTTTTAAGAGTTCAAGGCCTTATTAAAAAAATATTTAAAAAGGAACAGAAAACTGAAATATTTTGTTACCTGTAGTTTTGTAAATAATTACAAAGTTGAAATTATGGATCTCAATTCAACTGAATTCCCTAACTTTGAGATATTTTTCATTACAATTGATTATTTTGTGTTTATTATTATATTTTTTATCTTACAGTATTATTTAAGTATACATATAACTGCGAAATATCTTATTTTTGAATACGATAGTAAATTATTCATAATTCTCCGTAAAGTAATAAATACAGAAATAAATAAATAAAAAAGTTAGATATAAATTTGCCAGCTGTCGCTATTAGAAAGCGACTGCAGCAACACCGACCATATGTGCAATGTGCATGCGTTACGAGAAGGATGAGAATATCTGACAGCCCCTGTACCTCTCTCTATTTCTCTGGGCCGAGCTCTGGTGCGGGGAATGACAGAATGTGAACGGGCTGACGCCTCCACCGCAGAAGCTAAGAGCTCTTGTTAGCGAAATGAAGGCGCCCCGACGGCGCCAACTGAAGCGGAAGAGAAAAACGAGCGCACATTCATACAAAGCCAAAACGTGACTGTCAAACGCAGTGTTCGTTATGGAAGCGAAATGTCATGCAAGCAAGAGCCATCGCTCCGCCTCTCAACACATTTGTAATTCTCTACAAAGGAAAACTCATGCGAGTACTCAACGCATATTCACTGAGCTATGAAAATTCATCTCGTCTAGTTTTTGTTCTTCATAATGTTACCCATTCTCTTTGAACTTGATGACCATGTTGAAGAGAAACATTTTTATCTTACCACTCTCTCTCTCTCTCTCTCTCTCTCTCTCTTTGAATTATGCAACGTTCGTAAATAAGAACTATTGTTGAAAATTATCTTGTTGATGCAGTAATAAGAACTCCAAAGAAGTAAATAAACAAAAATACCCTCTCATTCCGTTCAATTCACATGTTTATTATATCTTCTAATTTACTTCGCATCTATTAGGGTACGTTTTGAAACCATTCCAAAACTCCGTTTCATCAAATAATTCTTTTAAATACTGTTTCTTTTCTATCACATCAAGTATATTCTCGGCATCACTTTCAACTTCTAAACATTATTCATCCTAATACATGGAAAACAAAACTTTATATACTATGCACAACTGTATATATTATTTAGGGACGTACAGCAAACGTAATGCACTCTATAATGCAAATGTACGCTCAACACACGCATGAAACACCGAACGAATGAATGAGCACTCGTTATTTCTCATGTCACAACACATCCTCGCGTGAATGCACCGCGCAGGCGCCACACCCACAGCGTCAAGCACGTTCGTTCTCTCAGCTGGCGCGGCCGGCGGCGCGAGAATGCCCTGTCAGCAGTGAGAAGTGTCTCGCAAAGAGGCTGCGAGAGAGAGAGAGAGAGAGAGAGAGAGAGAGAGAGAGAGAGAGAGAGAGAGAGAGGGAGAGAGGCCGCGGCGGCGCAAATGAGTTGCTGTCGCTTCATTTGCATACGGAACGGCGCGGGGCGGAGGGGCGGGCGGCGAAAGTGGACGGCTGAGCGAGTGGCGACGCTCCGAGAGCGACTCTCGTGGTCGCCGCCGCCGCCGCCGCCCCGCGCGCCTGTTCGAGCGCCCACGTGACGCCGCCACTTGCGCTTTCATCCAGCCGCGCGGCGTGGAGCGGCTTCACACGGTATGGATTTCCTCCATACACACGGCGGTGCGTCAGGTGTTCAGACAACTTCCTTACGACAAATGTACGTCCTACATCCGCTGGCACACTGAGAAGAGGATGATTCTTTCTAATTTTTGTGTTCGAATAGTTCAATATGAAAAATGGATGAATTTACTCCTCATTTGGCGGTGCGTGAGGTGTTCAGAAAACGTCCTTACATAAAATGATCGACCTACACGTGGTAGCTCACTGAGAAGGGAATATTTTAGTTCATTTTTGGGATCCAAATTGTTCAATGTGAAAATCTATTTAACGATAACTGAAGCGTAATTTTTGTGGACTAAAGTACGTAATAAGTCATCATTTTGGAGCCGCCCCGGATATATTGGGGCGAAAGTTTGATTTACGAGGTGGAGCTTCCAGCAATCAACGAAGCGTTGAAAGCTATTAACTTTAACCGACATCAAAAATAGTCATCTTGACGTTTCCAATCTGTATCCAGAAATGAGCAGCAGGTTAGACATATTTGAAGATACTTTGCAAGGATTACTTCACTTTCTCTCCCTAGAGAACAAGGCACGAGCTTTTTGAATATTCTTGCTCCTTTTTCCCCAAATCTCTTTTCACAGCTGAGGTGTATTTCAAAACAATCAACAAGTCGTTCGGCGTTTATTCCAAATATTTCGGATATTTTGTTAAGTTGCTTAATATTTTATTGATGAACGATTAGATGTCAAGTTGTTTTAAACTTTCTGTACGATTCTTTAATTCAGGAGAGTGTATCCCAAGTCACTTTAAGGGAGAACATCATTTCAATACATGTAATAAAATATGTTTTACAAGTAAACGTGCCCATACTAACTCTTCAGCAGACTATTAGAGAAGATTAGGCGTTCTGGCATGCGCAAATGCGTGGAGAGAACGTGGACCACCCATGAAGAGATCGCTCTTTTGCATACGTAACCTTTGGGAAATCTCAGCCGATCGGGCTCTTTCTCAGCGGCCCCGCCGCGCCGCTCCTGTGAACGAGCTCTGTCCGCGCTCAAGCGGCTGCAACGCGGCTCAACTGCGGCGCGGCACCGCCCAGCAGGAATGTCGCGCCCATCGCGTCATTTACGCACTTCGCGGGCTCTTCCGCGTTTCCCAGCGCCCCTCCCGCCTCCCACCCCCACGCGCACAGCTCGCGGCGGGCGAGCGAGGGCGTGCCCCGCCATCCATCATGGACGTGGAATACCATGACGGATAACGAACCAAAGCGTCGGCACTCCAGAGACGGCTCTTTGTGAGCACAACGTCACGTGGATGCCCCGTAGGCCGACGTGCGTTGCCGCACCCATGCGTACGCATTGTGCCTGCTGACGAGTTCCTCCGTGACAGACCGACGGGGGAGACACGACGCCGGACTCCGTGCGCTTGTCGGGGTATTAACACGTGGACGTGGATCTCCACATTAGCGGGGTCACTTCGAGCAAGGACGGCTGGAAGGATTTAAATGTTCCGAGAAGAGAGATTTGAATGCTACACATGATTCCTTGTAAAGAAGTCTACTTTGACGACTTCAAAGGTATTATGTCTTACATCGTGTAGGACACCGTTTCTGTTTTTTTTTTTTTTTTTTTTTTTGTTTTTTTTTCACATACTCGTACATAACTCAAAGAATATCTTACGAACTTCTTCATAAATTTGAATATTTGCTAATATTTGGCAACTACATTATACATTTATTTTCACAATTATATTCTTCAGTATCCAAAACATGGAGCGACTTATATAGAAATAATAAATCTCTTTCACCTGTGCCTGAAGGGTGGTACATATAACTTTACGAGTAGTAGTAGTCTAATGTAGGAAGACATTTTATTAGATATGATTATATTCAGGGAGATTTATTGAATGTTTTTATAAGTTGTATTTGCGATCTGAAAGCCTCGCACTTATTATTTGCGTCAATTTACCGTTTTAATACAAAAATAAATAGTCAGTTTTATAACATTATTGAAAACCTCTAAAGGCCGCTCTCAAAATAATTAATGGAAAATAATTACAAACTCTTTAAACCATGTGGCAATGAATATGAAATTATTCCAATTTCCAAATATTCCCTTCTCAACACAAATCGATAGAATAGAAAAGTTTCACCATTTTCTAAGAGAAACCACTCGTCATGTAACCAGGGGTGTCCAAAAGGGAGGGAGGACCTTGCTCCAGGTCCTGTATTAATTGGGAACTTGAATTTTCTTCATTCAAAATATATGAAAAATGTATTTTTATCTAATCCAAATTTAAGGCTACAAGTTATTTCTGATGTACAGAGAAATAAATTCTGTTAATGAATTGGGGAGAGGAGTAAAAATGTTTTGTTTGAGATAAGGGGCCTCCGCGGATCAACTGCACCAGGCGCCCCTACTGATAATCGTCAGAAGCCTTTACATCCCGTACAACAATGTTCATACTCCCTGGAATCCGGAGCATCTCCGAGGATCATGCACATTTCCTGCGAGAGAGGAGGGCCCTGCGACACCGTTCCGGGAAGCGCTAGAGGCTCGGATGGGGGGGGGGCGGCAGGGCGGGGGAGGGTGCGGAGCGGAAGAAGATGAGCTCGACCCGGCAGCGGAGAGGTCGCGCACCATCCATCACGCGCGGGCGTGCCTCCTTCCCGCCCGCGGCCCCGCCCCCGCCCCCGCCCTCACCCTCACCCTCACCCTCGCCCTCGCCACGGGGCATCAAACGGCCCGCGCGCACCGTTTAATGGCCTTTTTCTGCAGAGCGATGCCGCCGCCGCCGCCGCCGCCCTCTGCCTCCGCCTCCGCCGCTCCCCGGATGCGTCGCACTCCGACCGTCGGCGCGGTGACGGCAGATGCCCCGCTGGGAAAGATGGCGTCCGGTCGGGAGCTATGAGGAAGCAGCATACAGGGGACTCGGTTCGCGCATTTCTCATTCTAAACGGGGCGATTCCTCGCACAGCGGTCAGCGCGATGGCCCCCTGGGTTCTTCTGAATGCCGGAGTTCAAGCAAAAGACCGATGCATGTTGATCTGTGTGAGCAATGTGGGTTTGCGGCAGGCCTGCCTGCCTCTCATTGCATTATTGCTCATTTGTCATTCATACTCTCTTTATTCATTAATGAACTCTTCCATGTCAAACTTAGTCATGTACTTAATCGAAATAGGGTGATGATTAGTAATTTGCATTAATGAAACAACAAAGGAGAAGGCTTACGCTTTTGCTGACGGATGAGCAAAATGTTTTGCTATTCACTTCCACAATGTATAGTGGGCTGCAAGTCATGAGGGATTATCCAGGGCGATTGATGAAAGGAGAATCATTATCAATAGGTTGATAGTTCGTATGGAATACATACAGCTATGCAAAGCTAGCCGCGCTACAACCACGTGGGTAAACACCAGTGTCTTACGCGAGGATCAAACCGGCAGCCCTCGCCTGCGCGCATTCGCGTCAGAAGTGCCTTAATTGCCTCCTTCGAGAAACCAGGGTCCATATTCTAGTCATTGCAAATGGAATTTGTGGACATAGATTCGCGTTAGGTCCTGGAGGTCTTACAATCACCGTGCCTCTCTTTCCACCATATCATCATGAGTCTGATATTCAATTTTTCACCCCTTAAGGCTCAGATATTAGAGTTATAATCATCATTATGTTCTTGAAATAAGTAACAAATTTGTTATCAATGTACTGTAGAAGAGTATGAGATAATTTATCAAACATTTCTTTAGGAAGAAGGTTGTGCAATACAGGTAACGTGTTCTAAATACATTGTATTGCTGCTTTTCAATATACATTCCAAAGAACTAAATCGTTATTTTTTCAACTAAATATTTGCTTTCATTGAATTGAAAATGTCTTTAAATAAATTAATTTTCACGATGAAAAAATGTATTTACGTACACGATTTGTATTTATTGTTTTCTAAATACATTATTTAAGATATTATTGATCTTCAACAGATACAGTATATACATTATTCATTGACATAGCATGAAGTTTATTCGCGCTTCGAGAGTATAACGATAAGAAAAGTAGGGATATTGTCTTCAAAGAATGTTTCCGCGGTTAAGTCTCTGATGTAGGGATGGAAGGAGAACGAATGTGTCAAGACGTCACGGAGTTGTTTGTTTGGCTTTATCCTCGTCAAAGGCAAAATGTGTAAGCCGAAACGTGAGATAAATCAGTGGCACAGATTGTCACTCCCTAGGTACCACTGCGAGGGACTGCACGTAAGGGAATGCACAACTATAGCCTCGGAGAGAGTTCGCAGAAGTCAAGAAACCGGTGCGGCCACATTGTTTCTAGGAAAAATGTAAACATCGCCTGCCTCTCTTCATTATCTCTAATTCGAAATACGAAATAATTATTTCGTAATAACTTATTTAGTTTGCAAAAGCTGCCATTGTTAACATTCTACCTAAAATTAGAATGAGAATTAAGTATGTTACGCGGCACATCCACAAAGTAAATTTCCCTAGATCTTCAACAATAAGAAAACACGATATCTTGGAAAAACTTTATTGTAACAGATACAGCAAAAATTGCCCTATTTTTTCCACATAATCACCACTATTTGACTATATATCCCATAGTCGCTATCTCACTCCCAGCGATGTCCGTCTTTCTTACAGCTCAATAAATTTCTGTCCCGTCACCATTATGCGTATCATAGCTGTCAAACACAGGTACATATCCCTGGCGGCTAACTTCTATCATAGACGGAAATAAATGTTGATTACACGGTATGGCAAATGCCTGGATTCTGGTGGTGATAATGTGGAAAAATAGTGCAACGGGAAGTAGTTGAATACTTAGTACATGTTTTTAAGTTAATACTCAAAATTTTTCAACAAAAAACTTCCAAAAGCTATTTGATTATTTCAAGAATTTGTGTTAATAACTCATGCAATTAGACACTTTGCAGCCTCGTAGGTGCTATGGCTCACACTTTTCTCTTCTTACCGGAAGTATACACAGAGTGATCCTAAAAGGAAATTAACAGTCAATATGTTTATAATCGAAACTAGCTTTAAAGAGAAAACATCGAGTTTTTAGTTATCTGCTTTATATACGAAGTTATTGAGTGTTACGTATATAATGAGGTAAGCTGATCTATTTATTATTTTTCTGATGGCGCAAACATACCCCTTTTATGGTAAGAACCTTTTTTGAGAGATTTTATTGCCCAAGTAGCCTTGCGAGCGATTCGTCTCCGTCGCTCTCAGCCAGTGCAGATGTATACAAAAATAAGTGAATATTTAATACATATTTAATAAATAAATATTTCTGCAGTGCACAATTTCTCAAACACTATGTATAAAGGAGTGCATGGTGGATCTCGGTGCAATGAAACATTACGGTGGTTCAAGACTTATTTCTTTAGGAAAAGTAAGACAAAGAGACGAAAAGTGTTTTCAATACCGCTGAAACTTTCATTAGGGAACACTCTGATGTTAACTGTTACATACTTTTCAGAACCATCCTCTAGAGGCGTGTATAACCTCAGACATCAGAACGATGAACTAAAATGAGTCAGATTCACTAACACATTCGTTTCGAATATTTCTTCTGCTCCTTAGGAACAACCTCCAACACATACTTGTCAAACCTGTGTTAAAACTACTGTAAGGCAATACAACTGGAACAGGAAGAAGATAAATTTAAAAAAGGCCACATCTCTTTTCATTTACTTAATTTATCTTCCCTAAGTAATCGCATCGTCACGCGCTTTGCGATACTCGTAGAAAGCACTTCCCGCTCGTTTGGTGCGGTCCATTCCGGTGCGACGCACGGGGGCGCGGGCAGGGGCGTGGGCGGGGAGGCGAGCGGGTCTCCGGGGCGGTGGTCGAAGCCGGTGACTCAGCCGGGGACGCTGCCCGCGCCTACCTGCCTGTATATAGACAGCGGCCGCGCGCCGCCCCGCCGCCGCCGCCGCCTTCGGCACGCGACGCTCCGCGGCTCGGCTCGGCGCGGCGTTTGCCTCGCGTGCGGCGACGTGCGCGCGGGCGCCGCCCACTCCGCACACCTTGTCGTCTCGCGCTGCGCACACACGCCGATCCGCACACGCGCACGCCCACTGCTCACGCGTTTGCTTTGCCCTCGGGCGCCGGATTTCGGTTGAAATCCATTACCGTACGCTGTCAGAAATATCCGCATTACTTTAAAGAAATGTACACTTAAGTAATTATCTTGAACGCGCATTAAATTTTATGTATACATGTGCATCATGATGCAAGAGTCAAAGCTTTACGGTCATACCTGGAAGGAAGGAATGAATGATCTTGATAGACGGGAGAACGGAAGAAATGTGTTAAATGTACAAATATATTAAGCTCTTTTTAATGTTCAAAGTTACATTATGTTTCGTGTAAAACACATTAACCTACATTATACTTAATTATGTATGAACAGTGAATATTTACATTTATGAACATTTCCAGTCATCAGTTACAACTCCACCTTACTAGTCTCATTTTATAATGCTAATCAATCACTCGAGAATGAGCGACGTGTGTCCGTAGGCCTTGTAGTTAACCCGTAACCGCCGCCTGTGTGCTTGGATAGAAAAGTTCGGGGCGTGACAAACCAGCAGCTGCAGAAAATTGCAAAGCCTTAAGAAAGTATTGCTTTCCATAATTTTGACCGAATAATTAATTCGGCATCGAAACTAGTCAACGGCAGGTGTGTGTAGTGCGTGTGGAGTAATCCGAACTTAAAACATTCACGTGACTTATAAAGAGCCATAGGACAATAATTGTGTTACACATGAATCCATTTAAAGTGCGTATATTTTCTTGAGATAAACTGTTTTGTGAGAAAAAAATTTCATCATTGAAGGAATTAAAACTGGATCATTTACTATATATGGATTTTATTGTAAGTGCATTGTTTCTTTAATATTTTTGTTACATGTTCCGTTTGTTTATTTCGGGCTGTGCATGCCGAACATGTCTAAGAACGTTTTGTGAAGTATGTTTGCCGTTGGAATGTGTATAGAGTCATGTTTCCGAGCAGAGACCTTACGTAAGTGTTACTGTCTCTCCACCGTGGTTCACGAGCACTTCGTGAATGAAAGAGTTCGGAGACAGGCAAGGAAAAGGTAAGGCCGTCGGAAAGAGGAAATGAGTGAATGACAGAAAAACCTTGAAACTTTGAGAACAAAGGCTCGTTGTTACATCCGCTGCTATTGTTAGAATGTATCGTATGTGTCCGGAAGCACATCCATTCAGAAAAAACCTTCTTTATTTTTCTGGAAAATGCCTTTAAAATAGAGACAAGAAAAGATGAAAAACCACCACTACCACATCAAAGGTTTAATGTTTAATCTGAGTGAGATTTCTGTAATGTTTATCTTTTAATAGACCAACGTAGAAAATGGTGTATTCTATCTAAGAAATACTTTGGACAACTCGATGTCGTAAAGAAATGTTTCAAAATTTATTCTTTTCTTCACTACATGGAATGCAATTTAAAATTAATTTGCTTCTCAATTTTCATTTAAAGAGTATCTTAACTGGAACCGACCGACTTCTCTAATTCATTTTAAAGGTAAGGAAACTACTTATCTTTATCTTTAATTATTGTTTACATATATAAAAATGCATTATTTTTTAATATTGAAAGTTTGAATTTCACAATAGCATTGTTTATGTTTTTAACACATCCTATGAACTATGTTTGTACTGATTGTAAAATCACTCATACATTCACTCAAAATTATTTCACAAATGAATGTGAAATGAATGTGTGATGAATGTGAAAATTACATTGTACACAGAATTAAATTGCCCTGAACTTATAGCTTGGTTTAATTTTTCATGAAATATCGGTTCATTACTTTTGGGGCAAAAGCAGCGGGTGTTGAAAGTAAAGTAAAATATTTAAAATTCTGGCTTTTACAAAACCGTCACTTTTTTATTTTTTTCAGGTTTCCCGACTTTTTTGCTAGATTCCCATTACTTATTATTATTATTATTATTATTATTATTATTATTATTATTATTATTATTATTACTAATATTATTTAGTTCTGTGTTCATTTTTCTAAGAAACTGGCATTTTATTGTTGCAAATTTCAAAGCATTCTGAAGAATTCTGATTTTATGTTTCGTTGCTGGAGAGAGTAGAGTTACCTGTGATACTTGCAACCGGAATGTGAGCGAAAAACTGTCAATGGAGAGTTACACTTAATTTGGAGAGTTACGCTTGAGAGTAACCTTGAAACGTTGAAATAATTATCATTGAAATTTTGTGGAAGAAGAGGATGAAGAGTAAAAATCTTGAACGCATTTTCACAAGAAAATTGTGTTCAGGAAATGTTTGCGAATGCAAGTAAATTGAAAGTATTTGGACCTACTGGGGGAACTTTGATGATGGGAAAGCCCTATGAACAGTTATAGGAAAGCAACTTACAGACAACAACGAAACACAGAGGTGGGATTGTAATGGAGAGAAGCCTCTTATGACGGCCAGCGGCGGCGCGGTGTATGTGTTGAAACTCATGTTCATTGAGAATATTATGAACAAGCATGTCCATAATATTTGAGATAGTTCAACACTCAGCATAGTTCAGATTGTCTACCATGCCACTGCAGCACTGTTCTTCGAATTCCCCCGTAATTTCTGGAAATTCATGCAATTGAGAACTTGTGACAGAAATTAGTTCCTTAGGACAAACGACTTCGACGTGTGGTTAAGCAAAATATATTAAAAATATGAGTTAATGAGCTTTTGTTTAAATACTCAAAATAACTTCAAATTTATTAATAAAACATATATTTGTATTGTAATAGTATATTTTATTCTCATAATTATATAATACGAGTGCACGAGGTGTGTTAAACGATCACTTTTGAAATAATATAACTATTGTTGCAGTAATACTTCCGTTCATTCATTCTTTCTTTTGAGCCACCAAAGCCTCACTTGCCAGACGAAGTGATTTTCTGCTCTAGTTTCTCTGAAAATAGCCGACGTTTTCGGGTGCTTAGAACAAACGCTCGTGAAGTATGAAGTCGTGATCGCTCGCGCTCTGGTCTGTGTACCAGATCAAGACTCGTGTTTGACCTGCGCGGACCCGAAGTCACGTGACTGTGTTAACAGTCTGCAAAGTGTTTGGCACATCCACACATTCGTCCTCTCTCTGATCCCGTCATCGCAGTCGAAGATGGCGCGAAGGGACATCCGTGCACAGAGCTCGGAGCCTACGGTAAAACAAAGTGATGTATTGAGAAAGCTCTGTTGAGATATACAGTAGACGTGTCTGATAAAAATTTGCCATGACTGCGTAGTTTATCACACAATATTGGGACAAGTAATATTGCCTTTTAATTTACACCCATGAGTCGTACTTGTGATCGAGACACAAATGATGAAATTGTTTTTACTTGAGAATTCAGAGAAGAGTAAGAATAATAAAATAATTGCAACTCTTTTATATTGTTGGCAATATAGAGTAGCGAGGTCCCTTAACTGTGAATTACAAATAATCTTTTTTTACGGGAAAATGGCGTAACAATTTGAAATTTCCATTTATAATGCTTACCAATAATTATTTTTTTACTAACAAAAGCAGAACCCATTTCAAAATATTTTCTAGTTTTATAATTGGTTAATACGAATTGATGAATTATACAGGGGGAGGGGTAAGATAATAATTTAAAGTTTATTTAATTACTTTGATGTATTATACCTTTCACGTGATAATTAAATTAAACTGGAGTATTTAAAATTAGAGACTATTCATCGCTAATAATCGTTCTAAAAATTGATTATTTAATAATATCGCAGTTATGGCAGGTGACAAATTATTATGAACTTCTGTATACTGTTCTATCCTCTAACACGTTAAGAACACACTGTACGAAATACAGTTCCGCTTGCTGTGAAACTTACAGAATAGTAAATACCGTTTTGCTGGCATACATGTACAAGTGCACGAGGGGGGGGAGAGAGATCCTGGTCTTGCAAGCGCAGTATTGTAACTCATGCGACCTTCCGCCGTTTAGATAACCCCGCTTTGGAGTGGGCAGCATGTGAGTTGATTTGTGCACTTTTAACTTCCTGAATGTTGCCACATTGTGGATAATTAATGTACTAGTAAAGAGATTTATTAAGATGTATGAGAATTTTATAGACTTGGATTAGAATTGTATTGTTTAGGAGAAACATAATGCTCCACATATGTTTAATGGGCTTCTACCTTTGGTCGGTTGTTTTTCCTACATTATGAAATCGGTATCCACTATGCGTTTCGTCACGCACGGCGAAGAAAATGAAGAGGCAAATGAAATAAGCAGTTACATACATAAATTGCACGTTTCTAAAACCATTAGAGTTAATTTCCTACAGTCGAACTAGTTATTTAATTTTTTATTTACTAAGGAATACTAAACTCACGTGTGGAGAAATATTAATATCAACTACAAACACTGCCTGTGAAGTAATATTTTGTACGAGAACGAGACAGTGCATTCACAGATAATACTGGAAAACACACATTCAAAATCACAAAATATTTGTGAAGTTATATGATGACGTCGTGATTGAGAGAGTCGCAGTAACAAACTCTATATGCAGTTTATATACAATATATACAACTTGTAAATACCTGTTCTTGCATTTCCCGACTGCCAGCAACAAACCAACAACTCATACAGCCTACACACTACATGTACATAAGTGCACGCTTGTACCGCGTCGCCCACGTGACTGTCGAGCATGTAAGTCGTACAATCATGACCCGCAAGCAAGTAATGTAATTTTAGCAGACGCAATGTTTTCCATGGACGCTCGCATTATTAATAATTAATTAATTAAGCCCATTAGGGGGCAAAAAGGAGTGGGTGGCCCAAAAGTAAGTGCAGAGGAATTGGTGCGGACAAACTTCTGTGCCACTGTTTGATTTCAGGTGCTGAGGAGTTGAAAGACTGGAAGGACAATGCGTGACTTCCACGCCAGAAAATAAATAAATACATAGTTCAGAAAATGTTTGCTAGATTAGCATGTACTCGGCTTCTGACAGTAGGGTTTTGTCCCTTCAGAGGATTTTTCCTCAGCCGTACCTTACTGTTCCTTTTCCACGGCTTTGATGCGATATAGAGACCATTTGGAGTGAATACCGGTTGGATGTAGGTATTGTAATGGCTCAAAGGCCTTCGGCCCCACCACAAGGTTTTTTATGTGTAATAATTACCTATTAAATAAAATTTTAAAAAATGTTGCGCTTACCACGAGGTCTCCGATTTTGTGACCCTCCAAGCGAACGCGACTCCACGTATTTTAGACATCGATTCTGTGCCGCGGCACCTGTGCTAATCGTAGCAGAGGGATAGCAGTGCTACCACAAAACTCCTCCCTCGGTCAGCAGCAACAGTCCCTCGGCCACATGGCTCAAAACATACGTATCTACCTATTCTTTCGCAGCCCGACCCCCACCCGTTGCACGGCAGCCAGTGTGCCAATATCCTCCCCTTTGGCACCCTCCTACATGTGTAGTCAGTCGCGTAAGTCGGGTGAGAAGAAAGTATTCAGATACACTCACCTGACACGGCGCCCGTAGTAGCCCATTCAGAAATTGAAGAGTGGGAGCACCTGCAACAAAACAGACACACGCTTGAATTTTGCAAACGATTGAATCCCACTGGCCGAGACCCTTTTGGAGCAAACTCTCAACCCGGTGAGTGACCAGGCAACCCACGTGGGGATCACACGAGCTGAAAAGCCTCAAAGCGCCGCTTTCAGCGGAGGAAGCTTTGGCCCATTGACTTGCTGAACTGACGCACACACAAGCACGCGCGGAGCTGAGGCAACTAGGCGTGCGGTCGCTCACCTCGCCTGGGAGCCTCCTCTCGCTGCCGCACCCTCCTGTAGAAGTTCGGACGTTGTCAGCATGCTCGACAATATCAAAGAGGATTGATTAGTGATTGCGGGCGGGTCAACTGCTAAGGGTATTTGTCACGTAAAAGTAGTGAATGTTTTCGTCCTGGGGAGGTGGCGCTGATTTTCCCCCGATGGATGGTGAGATGCGGCGCAAACCTTCCCGTAGGCTAGCGAAGTTTTCTCCAACCAGGTGTCTCTCCCCAGCGGGACGCCGCCTCAGCCGGGGCAAGCTGTAAGCTTCCGAACGGTCTCCCTGTGTGCGGTAGTGTGTTGTATGTTAGTGTAAGCGCGTGTAAGTAAATGATGAGGATAGTACAAGGAAGGGAAGGAAAGATCATTTTTTAGGGTACTGCACCGGCATTCGCCTGGTGTTGATCGGAGAAACCACGGAAAACTACCGATCAGGCCAGCCGGCCGCTAGAATTACCCTCCCGACAGCGACTGAATACGACCTAGCTATCTAGCTAATGTCGAAATTCCTCCCGTTGTCGGGACTCGAACCTATGACCTACTGGCCACAGACACTACCGGAAGGGGAGGGCCGGGAAACAATCAAGTGGTCGATGGTCGTGTTATTTTGTCGATCGCTGAAATAATTACTATCTGTACTAGTAATCGCAATCGTTCTCGGCTTTTCAAAATAATGTTCAATATTATTTATTTTATTTTTAATTATATAAACTGTAAGGTTTTAATTAAAGAGCTGACTCACCATGTCAGAAATAATACATCGCAAATGTATTCGAGATGTATTATCCCTTTCAGTATATTAATATTTTTCTTAAGACTCATTGACGGTTTCACTACAAAAAATCAACCCATTTTCATCTTCTGGATTATGAATTCCAGTCAGCAACTATAGGTCAACACGTTGTATTAGAGAGTTATTTGAGAAGCATATTGTATTTGGCAAAATGTGAGAAATGTTTCATTTGAGACTGTTGGATTTTTTGGCAGTCAAGGAACGCCGCTGAGCCTCGTATCACCGCGGCCACGAAGACCTCTGTGATTTGGCTTGGTAATTCCGCTTGCCCGCCGGCAGCTTGCCACTCGTCTGCCTCAGACTTTCAAATAGGGCTTCATCTGAGCACAGGTCGCAGACGATATCTCCATGACGCGATCTCCATTAAGCACGGGTAGAGGGAATACAGTGGGGGGACACGAAATGTATTGGTCAGAGATGAACCGAAAAGCACATTGAAAGCGAAATTTTATAGAACTTTGTCTCGACTGAGTCGAAATGAAGAGCGTGCAAGATATACCTTCTTTGAATAACATACTTACTGGTATGGTACAACTTAATCTGGTAAATTTATCTCAGCATGAAAATGCATCCATTCTTGTAAAGTCTGTTTAATAATTGTGTTAAATATGCAATATGAAGATATAATTTATTCTTCGTTGTCTCTAATACTAAAGACAAATTTGATAATTATCAAGGAAGAGGAGGTTTGAAAAAAATGATGAAACTCTTTGCAACCCATAACATTATGGTGGTAAAGAAAAATATTGAACCATTCAACCGTAATTATGACATGTAAACATATTAGGTCATAGAATAACATACTACACGTTAATATAAACGTTCCAAAAAGTAAAACCTTGTATATTCATTGTATATTGTGTTATTTCAATTTACTCATATTTTTCACTTTTTATTTTTAATTTTTCTTCGAAATCAGAGAAGATGCTATTGAATTTTTTAAATACAAAGTATCGTAAAAGCGCGTTTTTAAATAAAGAGGCTTAATAAAAGAGGCAGGTGATACATGTGCCTTCCGCTTGAGACCACCAGGGGCGAGGCTGGCGCAAAAAGTAACAATTGAACGGAAGCCGCCTCCGGCAATTTATTCATCTGGTTCAGATGCGCGCGACATGGAGTGCGCCGGCGATAGTCAATGTACCAGAAGAAAGTGTGGGTGGTTGATTCTTGTCTGCTTTAAAGAGAAACATATTTGTTCAAAGCATCACAACGCACTTCACAAATCGGATAAGTTAGTTTAGTACAACAGTGACCAACGAAGCTACTTGGAATGGGAAGTCCTAAGGTCCGTAGTCCCGAGGGTGGCGGATTTTTTAAGTCACAGTTCGGTCGAATTCAACCACTGTCTGGAGTACAATTCTGCTCTAATAGATACTTTTCCATTGTTTCTCCGATCAATATCAGGCAAATGGAATGCAGCAGACTATAACACAAGACCACGGGCCGCGCGTGATCGTTCCTTCCTCATTCTGGTTCTGTTCTCTCCGCACGCACGCACACACACACACACACACACACACGCACGCACGCATTAGAGCTTAATCCGGCTAGGGCTGTGACCCTTTTAGGGAAGATACCTAGAGGGGGGAAGCTGGTCGACGTGTAGGTCACACGGTCCAATGATGGATGATACCACAGCCTCCCGAGAAAACAACATGCACAACACTTTTCACATCCCATGGCAATCTGCGTACGCTTTGACAAAATATCTTCAAAATGAACAAAAAAATTATTCGTTTCATTTTCACAGCCATGTAGTAGAGAGGGTTTAGGAGTAGAGAGGGTTTAGGAGTAGAGAGGGTGTACAGGTAGAGAGGGTGTATGAGTAGAGAGGGTTAGGAGTATAGAGGGTTAGGAGTAGAGAGGGTTATTAGTAGAGAGGGTTATTAGTAGAGAGGGTGTAGGAGTAGAGAGGGTGTAGGAGTAGAGAGGGTGTAGGAGTAGAGAGGGTGTAGAAGTAGACAGGGTGTAAGAGTAGAGAAGGTGTAAGTGTAGAGAGGGTGTAGGAGTAAGGAGGGTGTAGAGGTAGAGAGGGTGTAGGAGTAGAGAGTTACTAACTTATTGGAATTTTAAAGAATCTAACTAATGCGATGGATCTTGCAGGTTGCTTAACACGTGCTCCGAAATAACTCCATCCAAGTCAAAACCAATCATCTTATAGGGGAACCAATTTCCCACCGATCGCATAAAGCAATGTAACGCGCTGTTTCTTCACCTCCGCCCCGACGACAGAGATGAAAGGCGGCCTGCCATCCTGGTGCAGCTGCCCGGCCCGGCCAAAAACGTAATTTAAACATCAAAATCCCTCACCATACAGGGCGCTCCATTAGCATACGCGCGGCCGTTCCGTCCCGTCTCATTCGGCTCCTCCGTGGAGCGGGAGGGCACATGCCGGCCACGCCCGCCGCCGCCGCCACCGCCACCGCCGCAGCCGCCGCCGCCGCGTCGCGTTGGGAAATCGCTTGTTGACCCGGCGCGCAGCGACGCGCGAGGGCGCCTTGTCGCTGCGTTTTCGGGTGAGTTCGCCGCCGCCCGCGCCTCCACCCACCCACGCGCAACTACGGACCGGAATGGCCGACGACACGCGTAACTTGTTGTCGTTGTAACGACGAGAGCGAGCGTTGTTGTTTCGACGACACTTGTTCTGTGGTTCCCAAATAAACACTTCCAAATCCGAAAATTTGCAATTAAAGAAAATGAATGTTTGTTTAAATCTCGTTATAGCAGTGAAAGTATTTCCTAAAATAATAATTTTATTCGACTTTTACGTTGGTGCTACTTCAAGGGATGATGGATTTGAGAGATTCCTTTTCAATATGCGCGCGACGCCTAACAACAGGTCTTCAGCAGCTGATTTACTAAGAATCGGGAAGAGGTGAGTGCTTTAGGGTTTTATCAGACCTCCGGGTATGACCTTCACACGATAATTATTTTTTTCTAAAAGGACGTTGGAGGTAAGAACGTTATCACACAACCATTTGTTAATTTTATCTTTAAACTATAATTTTTATAGTTCTTGAACGATATATAACTTTCATTAATTTTCAAATACAATTTTGTGTTTGAAATCTAATTAGAAGTGACTCGGTCCTAACCTCCCTCTTCCAGAAGCTCTCCAACTTTATCTGGCGTCTTCGTGGGGAAGTAATAACATATTATTATTGTTTGTATATTATTATTATTATCATCATTATTATTACGATTTTTTATTATTTTCTCTGTATGTTAAGCGAAAAAATGATCTATAACTCACAACAAAGTTAGCACATTTGGAATGTATGAGTTTGCATGAAAAAAGGGATAAATTAGATTGAAACGATGCCTCATTAAGTAAATGTTGTGTGCAGTTATGTTATACGTCTACGCTGTAGCAGCGAACTGAATACATGTTGGGCGATTCTCACTTACTGCCAGTTTAGCATACGCGAATCTGTTGGCCGCGAACAAGTATTTTTCTCTGCGTTCGGAACGGTTCCAGTGCAGTGTGCGCCGGCGACCTCCGACGCGGTCGTTCCACTTCCCAGGAGAAGTGCGGAGTGGATGGTGCTTGCGGTGAAGGAGGATGCAGCAGAGCGAAAGGGAAACGCGGAGCTGACGCCGGCACCGATCGCAGGAGGTCAAAGCTGTAAAGGAATGATAGGGAAGACTCGGATAAAAGGCGAAATTATTAATTGAAATTAATAATGGCAGATTGTCTTCCAGGTGTCGGAGGACTGCGTGCAAATCTAAATTTTCTCAGTTACAGTTAAATCTACAATAAGGATGGGTTATGTTGACCTTGTATTTAAAAAAAAACAACAATGAAGTTCTTTATTGGAGTTGGGCAACCTAGGATTCGATTGGAGCATTATGATATTTTCAAGCATCTTTAAAAAATTCCACAATGTCTAGCATCAAAACGTGGATTGCTCAACTCTAAAAAGTGAAGAGATCATGCAGTTTTATTGTCTGTAAAATAAATAAAGCTCAATGTGTGTAATCCTCTCAGTATGACAACAGACGTTAACCTATAACTTCAGTAGTATATTCTTTAATTAAGAATCACTGAGTCTTTAATTCAGAGTTAATATACTCTCAGTCTGTAGTTGCGAAAGCAAACATTCCGTCAACAAGTTTATACATCTTTGAGGAACGAAGTCTAATGTAGTGCTGCATCCCAAACGATTATAAATCGTTTAGAACGACTTAACGATCATGTGGTCGCGATTTAACACGGGTCAGCAAATCCGTGCATGGCCCTCGTTAGCGGCGCATCTCCTGGGAAACCTCTCTATCGCTCCGGCGCCGCGCCGCCCATGAAGCGGTCAAAGATCGGCGTTCGCGGCCGGGGCGGCGCCGCCGCGGAGGGCTATTGTCGACCACGAGTGTAGCGAGTACCGTACAATGCAGTGGGCCGCGGCGCCGGCGGTCTGGGGAGATACGGGGCGGTGGCCTTAAAAGGCCCCAAAAGCGCACATGGGGCTCGCGCAACGCTTTTGATATGGTTATTAACGTCATTAGGCATTTAAACAGCGAAGAACCAACAGTCTGTTATTTGTGCTATCGGGCGTGTTCATTCAATACTTTTCGTAATATCATGTTCTTGAAAGAAAAATATATAAACAAGACAAATATTTTCTGGAAGTAGCAGTTCTCATCCTTCATCTTTAGCTAAAACTTATTTCTTTTGTTTTTATTGGTCGGTGGACTGTAAACTTCTTAACGGACGAAGACCATTATCAGTGACTTTTCATGCTTCTTTTTGAACACGTTAACACGAAAATAACATTATTACAAAAACGTGTGTGCTTATATAAATTTATTAAAATTGTGTTTCTTTGGCTATTAATTATGAATTCTAACGACGATAAAAGCGTATGTAATACCGGCCATGTGTGACAATTTTTTTCTTTTCATTATATATAATTTAAGCGGCCGTCACTTTCAAAGTGTCATGTTGAAACAATTTATATCAATGGGAATAGATATACATATTGTTCATTTTATAATACTGTGTGCTAATTACCCGAAGACAATTTTCAGTTTTTTTTAAAAAATAGTGTGATTAAGTTCATTTGGTAAACAAATGTAACAGATTTGACAGGCTACAGCTGCACTTAATTGATTTGAATGATAATTAAAATACTTCAAAAAAACTGATAATAATTTTCAATTTTTTATAAAAGCAACGTAAAATGGTGACTAACACAGGAAGTGTCTAGAAACATAGTCAAACAAACATAGGATTATTTTCTACTATACTAGAGGGCAAGCAATATTGTTGAGCGGAAACAATTAACGACCAGATACATATGTTTTTCGAATTTCCTAGTTCTTTTTAAAGTTTAAAAATAAAGTTTTTTTATTTAATTTTAAATTTTAGGTTTCACCAAAGCAAGCGTTTGACCAGTGTGTGCAGTCGCGATTTACGCCGCGCCGCGCTGTGTGGAGCGAGGGTGGCGGGTGGCGCGGGGAGAGGGGTGAGGGGCGTGTTGAAGCCGTTAGCCTAATGGGCGTGCGTTTCGTCACCCGCCCGCGGCGCCGGCGGAGGAGCGCTGGCTGCACCGGCGCCTGCGGGGAGGCCGCGGCGGCGCTCGCTTCCCCGCCCCGCCCCGCTCCGCCCCGCTCCGCCCCGCTCCGCCCCGCTCCGCCCCGCTCCGCCCCGCGCCGCGCAGGCCGCCTTCAGCAGGTCGCTCGCCGCAGGAGAGCGCGCTCAGTCGCTGTTATTCGCCCACACGCCTCGCTCCTCTCTCATCGGCCGCCCGCTCGTTTATTTTTCCGCCCGATCGCTTGCTCACCCGTTCAGGGAGTGTGTATAGAAGTATTTAGTGTTTCCGGAAGCGTCAACAAACTATGGTTTTAAGTTGCGTAAGTGTAGTGCACATTTTTTTCTTGGGAGGTGGAGATGTTTCCCTTTGGAATACGAAATTCGGCGCCGTCAAGTCTTTTAGGACATCTCCCTCTCCGATTGTCTCCCTCAGCAGGGCATCTCACTGGCCAGAATAAGCTCTAAGCTGTCGACATTTGCTCATCACCCGACACAAACTCATCTCTCGACATTTGTAGAAGAGTATAATCCATGTAAATTCACTACCTCATACTTAGATCTTTTCGTTGAAGGACACGCTCACTCCTTCATTCTTCAATATCTTTTCTATTCATCTATTCACCTTACGTCTTCTTGTTCCTGTACTATTTTGCTGACCCCACATATTCTTCAGCATTTTACTCTTCACTTAATCGCTTGCCCACATGTTTGCTTCTTTGCTTTTTCATTCATCTATTCACCTTATTACCTGCCTTCCACTCACACCTCTAGTCGTTCGCCAGCTTACCCACTAGTTACTGGGGCGGGCCGTCCAATGGATGAAGCGTTCATTCGCTGCTCCAACTGCCAACTTATTTTTCAACTTGTTCCTCGCCCTCTGTTTTATTTACTCTTTTCATGCTCAATTCATTATATGATATTAATTTTATTCTTCAATTCTTCTCCAACTCTTCCACTTTCTTTGTTCGATAGAGTTTTTCCACTTGCTTCTTCATTTATTCATATGGCCGAAGAATATTCCATTCGATCGCATGCGTTCGCCATCGTTATCTCTCTCTTAAGGCCAACTCTCGATCTCCCTAGCCTCATCAACTTATCTTTGACATTCTTACTTGCTAACTCATTTTTACATATGACCTAAAGTTAAAATATTCAAAACATTCGAGATTTCTTTGGAAAATGGCGCTGGGTATTGAAAAAGAACAAGAAAATTAACTTGCCTCTCCATACCTGCTGCCCATCGACTCATTTACTATTCTCGCATCCTTTCGACCGTTGGTTGGACCTCGTTTTACAACCATCTCCTCGCCCGCTCTACTCTCTTCCTAAGGTCCTCGTCGGAGCGACTACTCAAGTGGTCAGAGCCAGGGGGCAGCAAGCAGCGAATTTGCTTGCTGCTCTTCTGTGCTGCTTTAATGAGCCCCCCGAGGTGAGAATCCGGTGCTCTGCAAAGCACCGTTCAGGTCATTTGTTTTGTTTGTGCTGGACGTTTCGGTCACGTCTTAACTGTATCATAGTTATTTTTCATATGCTCGAACACTTTTGAAAATGAGAAATAAACATAAAGAAACAATTTATTTGCATGCTGCAAATTGTTTATCGATATGTGAATAAGTTACAATATAATATTAATAATATTGTTAATGTTGTATACTATTTACATAAAAAAATATGAGAAGAACATTACCATTGATATTAAATTGAAATTTAATAAAACCATTACTGAACCTAGAATTTCTTTAAAATTTCTCATGATTTTTGTAGCCATGTATTCAATATTAACTTGTATTGTCTTCAATGGAAGATATTAATTTCGAATCACTTGCATCATGAAATGTATTTTTAAATCCATAAGGTTAAAATTTAATTTTGAGATCTTGACTTAAGATAACAAAATCATTGCTATTCATCTTTTTGAAATCAAACTCAAAATGACCACAAAACCGTATATAAAATAGTAAAACAACGAATAAATAATATAAAATCACTCATTGAATATTGTTCAATAATTAAACCAAAACGAATGAACAAATGTATACCCGCCGTAACCAAAATTGATGAACGAACTACATTTACTAAATTGTTTACATTTTTTCAAAACAATTCAAATGTATTTCAAATAATCAAATTTTCTGTAAAAATCTAGAATTAAGTAAAGTATAAAACATAAAGTAATTGTTTGTTTTTTGACTCATAGATTTCTTTCCATTCATGTTCATAAATTAGCATAATATGCAGTTGATTATGTGGATATTCAGATACTTTTCATGAGATTATGCACACATGTTTATTAACGCTACTTCCTTTAATTCCCTAAATTCGTAAATTCTTTAGCAATTAGCCATCTGGTTTGTTTTCAGTTTTAAGAATCTTGGCTACGTGAGACATAACATTGTGACTTCATTTAATTGAGTAGTAAGTTCGCTTCTATCTCGGCATGAACAGTCCTAAACCTGAGCACCGTCTGCGGATCCCGGAGAAAGATGGTGTACTTTTCAATAATGACCACTCTTTTTCATCTTGGGCACAAATGGCCTCCTACAAACTAAATATGCCCAAGTATCTCTGTAACAATATTTTTACATTCAATTATATTTACCAAAAATCCATCACATTTGCAGATTATTTTATCACGAGATAATAAGTGTTCACAGGGTCGCCGTTTTGCGGTGCGAAAAGAAACCTTCAGCAACGACTGCACAGTTCGGTGTACGGGCGGCGCAGCGCCAGTGGCGGGCGCGATGGAAGGGGTTGCGAGGACGGGCGCTCCTGCCAAACTCGTCGGCCGACTTGATGGCGGTTGCAGGCGGCGTGCGCGGGCGGCGGCGGCGGCGGTGCACGTGTGTGGGCCGTCGCGGCCGCCAACGCCGACACTACACTGCCGCCACCGCCACAGTTACTCCCATTGCCCCCATAGCAGTTATCGTCACCGTCATCGCCTCCACCATCGTCACCGCCACAACCGCCTCCATCCTCCATAGCCACCGCCGCGATCGCTTACAACGCCACTATTGCCACAATCGCCATCGCCATTACCATGGTCACCTTCACCACCACTAAAGTTGCCGCCTCCCCCACCACCACAGCCCCACCACATTTACCAAAGCTGCCCCTGACACTATCGCCACCTCCACCATCACCGCCACCACCACTGCCTCAATCGCCAGCGTCATCACAGCCTCCGCCGCGACCACCGCCTTAAGCAATCAGACCCGCGATCGCCACCGCTTACGCCGCCTCCACCGCCCACACCTTCACCGACGCCATCACTGCTGCATGACCGCTAGTGGCGGCTCATGCGAGTCTTAAGAGGGGGAAAGAAGTTAATGGCAAATACTGTTACTTTAAATGAAACATGCAGCAAATTAGGAGTATCATTTAAATACTCGTACATATACAATATCAATTAAACTGGATAAAATAGTCTATTTTCCTGAACTTTTTCATTCGCCGAAAGAACCAGTGTTCGTCGAAACACTAGCTGTTTCACTTTATGATATATCAATACAATATATTTTTTTTAACAAAAAGTGTTAATTTTAGCGAACAATCAAGATGCCGTCAGTTTTCGAGCCTCTTAGCTCGGCGACCTACATTTTTAAAATCTCTGAAAGCAGCACACGACTGCATATCCCTCAAATTTGAAAATAAAACGCATGGGAAGCTACAAGAAGAATCTGTTTTTGTCCACATCCTGTTAACAGGGAAGCTTCATTACACCAAGCCTTGGAAAACAACTCCCTTGCTGATGCAGCGTAAAATCTCTGGTGGTGTCGGAGTTGTACGCCCTTTCAGTTCAATAGCAATCAGTTCCTCTAAACTAATTTCTAAATTGTCAAAAAAATCACTTAAACCAATTTTTACAATATTAAAACAAACAATTCTGGGAAAGAAGCTAAAAAACAATGCAGCTCAGCTAACTTAATCACTCGAATCAAGTAGTGAAAGGAACGCTACAAGAACACTTTCTGTAGGCAACCCATATTCACTGACTGAACATAAAAGTGCTTTATATAGTAATCAAACTGTTCGTCACCTTGGTATTGAAAAGTGAAGGAAAGATGTATCGCCGGGTTTCCGTCAGCGCAGTGCTCCTCGGTGTGAGACGAAATTACACCGTATACACCGAGATTTGTACGTTCTGGCTCTTGGATTTCACATAACTCAGAGGCGTGTGGATACCCAGCAGGCGCCCAGCCTTAAGTTGTTCTAAGTCGAATAGCAGACAATGGGTGGTGCTTTAGGGTCGATCTCTTCCCCTCAGGAAGGCTTCATTAAAAAATGTTTGGTATCTGGTCGCAGCAGCGCTGTGTCATATGGACGATTACTGTAAATACGATTACTATTGCACGAGAGGAGGAAAAGTTGAGAATTCCTCAGCGTTATAGAGTTTACGCATCGCTTATAAAGCGCGCGAAGTTTAAACTCGCTTAAAGTCAGTTTTCTGAAGAACAAAAATAAATTTTGTCTTAAAAATCAAAGATTTTTTCCCGGTAATAAATTTCAAATGAAGAAGGTATATGAGGAGGATATTTCTGCTTTTCTTTCCCCTGAGAGACCGCCACTGACAACCGCCACTACGGCCATAATCGTCATCGTCATGATCATCACCGCCACGCCACCATACTACAGAGTTTACCGCTGCCCCGCCATCACCGCCTCAGTCACTGTAGCCGCCAACGCGTCGAGAGTCGCCTCGTGTTTGCAGTGAACCCTGCCATTACCACGCAACCGCCGAGACCACTACCTTAATCAACGCCTTCTTTGCTACCCCTCTTTTCTATCCAACGTCTCTACAGTCTCACCACCACGAACCATGCAACCGCCGAAACCACCACGACCACCGCCTTCTTTGTTACCCCCTCTTCAGTCTCCATCGTCTCTTCACTCACCACCCCCACGAAGCACGCAACCGGCGAGACCACAACCTCAACCACCGCCTTCTTTGTTACCCCCTCTCCAGTCAGCACGTCTCTTTAGTCCCAACCGCCATGAACCACACAACCGCCGAGACCACCACCTCAACCACCGCCTTTCTTCGCCACCCTGTCGGCTGTCTCCACCGTCTCTACTCTCGCCACCGCCGCCTCCGTCCCCGCCACCGCCGCCACCGCTGCGGCCGACGCACCCGGGCTGCACAAAGCGCGCCGTGTCTCGCAGCAGAATTCTGCGAAGGCGTCTCTCCCGCGAGTCGGAAGAAGTCCATTCAGTTGCAACATCGGCTTCTGTCATGAATGTTCCATGACGCATCAGCGTGCACGTGAATATCTCGTATAGATGGAAAAGTGTTGCCCGCAAAAGGAATAGCTTGAATTTACATATGAATAGAGTAATTACGATGCAAATACAGAAGTGCTTCCACGCATCTCGAAAACGTGAAGAGTTTAACTAACAGATAATATATGTAAGTAACTGCAGTATGGTTAATAGTTGTGATGAAAAGGTAACCAGAGATTCAGTTATATCTAATTTTTCAATTTGTATGCAGAGTATCTCTGCTTATCTGCATTCCAAAGTCTGATATAAGCAATGCATCACAAAATAATTCAACATTATGCATGTGTAACTCTTTGCTCTATGTCCGAATGTGAAATAAAATTTCGAGATATAGTTCTAAGACTGTATTGTATACTAGGTACTTTTTATTGCTTGGATGAATTGATGACCATTTTACTGTTTTTAACTTGGAAGTATAAATTGGATTGAAATACCCAAGCACTGTGCAATACGAAAGGTTTTTAGGGGCGAATTTCTGTCCATAAATATTTCAAACTATCGCATTTCCATTCACATATCCCAATATAATCGTCTCGTAATTCCTCCAAAGAAGCACCACTTTCAACATCTTTATTGTTCGTAGCAGTAAAGCAAAGGAACGAAACATTCTCGTCATGAACGAGTGGAACAAGTCCCGTACACACCCAGGAGGTCTCAAAAAACTGCGAAGCCAATCCCGAACCCGAGACCTTCTGACGACCGCAATTTGGCACCGCAGCCCCAAAATCACCGTTTATTCGTATTATTTCTCTGGCGGCATTTCCTGATCGCCCGCTTCCCGCCCGATCGCACGCGGTCTTTTCGGCCCGAGGCGACGGCCATTTGCATATCGAGTGGCGCGGCCGTGACCTAATGACAGGGGCAGCAACACTAACGGGCCGGGCGGGCGGGCGATTACACCCGGGGAGCGGCCGCGGGCGGGGGCGACCGGGGCGGTCGGGGCGGCGCGCAATGGCGCCTAAACACACGTCGCACGCGCCGTGTCGAAGCGGCCGACGCGCCCGTCCCTTGGCGCTCCGCAGGGGCCACCGCGGCAGCCCGTTCCGGCCGCGAGGCTCCCGTTCGCGCCGCCCGCCGCGCCCACCCGCTGCTGACCGAGTGATCTCGTTCGAAGATCGCTAGACGAGGAGGATCGATTGCTGTGAAAGAATGAGACACATTGAAATTATTGTTACGTTATGACTTCCCAAGTAAAGGACATATGGGGTGAGAATCGGAATCAACAAATCGATGGGAGAATGTGTTACTTTGGACACCAAAGTTTGTTGAAGAGAATTGGGCTCTAAGCAGGGACGAGCTAATATGTAACCATGAACAATTTCACAAATAATATTTAAAACTTGTGCTGCAGGCGTTTTAAAATGTTAAGGTAGGCGACAGAACAAGAAAGGTTTTGGTAGGAAAAATTCCCATATTTTCAAGTTGTAAAATCTTAATGTAAAACAGAGATGAAATTTTGCCGATAGACCTAGTTCACTGAATTTTCGCTTGGTTGAAATAATTTGATTGGTATGATTAATTTGATTTATAAAATTTATATTTATTGAAGAAGAATTCTTAAGAAATGGAGAATCGCTATTCAGTGAGTTATTTGAGTCGGGAGAATTATTTCTCAGCAACCGCTTATACAATGAAGTAAAAGTTACGGTCAAGACACGTCGCTGGGCTCAACCAGATCATTGGGGTCATCCGGTAACAAATTAGAGGATCTTAAAATGTTCAGAAAAAAAAACTATAGCTTCTTACGAGCAATAATCAAATTTTATTAATTTAAATAATATTATTTATTACAATTTTATTAATCAAGAGTGATTATTTTAAAGAGAACAGCTAATATTTTCAATAAAAATTTAAGTAAAGTCATCCTTTACCACTACTACTCGAATTTCATTGTCAATACCACTTCACCAGTTGTATCAATAACAACAATTTCCGGAAGTGCGGCGAAGCTGTACGTTTCATGTTGCCCTTCCATTTGAATTAGAAAAGACGCTCCGCAGAGGCCAGTGTCATTATCGGGCTAACCGGGAGATTCCGTCGCTGGACACTGTGCACAGTCTCAGGGCTCTCTTTCGCTGGTTTCAAAGATGGGGCAATTGGTTCGATAGATAGCAGAAGGAAATGTTTGGCGGCGCGACGTGAATGAAATATGCCGACCAGAACAGCGCTGACGTCTCCTGCCGGGAAAGGGAATTATGTCCACCAAAGAAAATGATTGTTTTCCCCAGTGATTATGGCAATGATGGCAGGATAGACAATTACGTATTCGAAACGATCAGAATTTTTTTTATTTCATAATTTTCAGATAAAGCTAAGTACATGGTTTACTTATATTTGATAATTGATACTTCATTAGGGGTGTAATGGAGGAAGATGGTGTATTAAAGGAAATGGAAGTGTACACTTTCTTACCTTCAATGTGAGTGAAGCTGTCAGTTTTATGATACTAATCCAAACCAAAGGGAAATAAATTATCGAATATTCCAGTAATATTTCAAACAATCCTTAATGTTATAGTTAGTAATAAACATTGTTTCAGTTACCAGTTTAAAATTAAGTAGTGAGTTCTCTCCTTTCTCAGTTTTAGAGTCTTTAAATGATTCTATCGGGTCATAAGGTTTACGGAATTGTAAGTTAAATACTTTGCCTTTTTGTTTAAGAAAGTGAGAAAAATTAAACGAAAAATATGTAATACTATTAGATGCACCTCGCAATTCTCGCATTTCGAAAAGTAATTGTGTAGTATATTATTTTCCACGTACTGTATTTCTATATTTCTTTTTTTAAATTTATTTTATTTAGAGTTGCATCTACGACAAAGTGTTTCTTCGTCTTCTTCAACAGCTACAGGGCACATTTAGCGGAGTATTATCTATTTGTTCCTTTACTTTTACAGCTTGCTTGCTTTTTCACAAGTAGTAGCTTTTTCAATTCTTTTCATATAATACCAAAATACATTCAAATTATTCACACATATTTCTTTTTTCTGCATTATTTTAACGATGTTCTTCATAATACAAGACAGTAATTTAGAAAATGAATTTATTAGTCGCATATTATTCGTTTTCTGTAGAAAAATCGTATTAAACGAAGCAGTCACAAACCACGACAGCGATTTTTTTTTTCATTTTAAGATTCACATACATGTTCGGGAAATTGGGAAAAGTATTTGTGTATGATGCACATTTTTCATATTATTTCATATTTTTTCATTTTTCATATACTGAAGCTAGTGGACTGCAGCTGCATAACTGTTAATGAACAAAGTCACAAATAATGGTTTTCCAAAAGATAGTTATAACATATTTATATTTACTCGTATAACACTGTGATAAATTAAATATTTTAACCAAAACAGTATTAGCAAATATTTCAAGAACATGATATAGTACATACGGATACAAAATCAAGTAAGTTAAGTACCACGGTTATCAAAAAAGTTGCTGTTGAATAACGCAATAACTGAGTAGTAAATAAGTAATGGTGGATGCCCTTTTCCTTGGTGCCTTTCTGACTCCTGACATCAGCTTTATCGTATTCAGTGACTTACTGAGCATTATAATTCAGTCTATACATGAGGTATGAGACTAAGCGGAATATCACAATCAAATATTTGCATTTTTCAGACAAAATCGAAACCCTTAGATTGTTTTTGGATTTTGCCCGAGTTCTTGATCATCTAACAAAATAGTAGACACTTTTCAAATGGCCGGAGGGTGCATAATGTTTCCTCAAGTTGCGTACATTCAAAATTAGTAAATATAAATTTGCCAGGTAAGTCGGAAAAATGTGACATCTAATAATACATATTTGTTCTAAGTACATAGGTATCAACTGAAATGGTCCCATTATTTTGATTGATGTCAAAACATTCTCACACCATATGGATGCACTATTTACTGTCATTAGTGAGTATCATATACTAATGATTGTCGTGCATCTCATGCTCATTGATGAATAAACCTGAAATGTCCGATGTTACTGCAGCCAAACAATTGTGCGCGAGGGACGTGTCCAGCCAGAAATGCCTCAACCGGGCGACGACCTCGTCTTGTGTGGGCTAGGGAAGTGGCTGAACGGACCCCCAACCTGTCAGCGCGGCATCGGCATCGCTCCAAAGAGCCGCCGAGCGGCGTGGCGCGGAGCAGGGCCCGCCAAGGGAGTGGCAGGTCAGTGTTCCGTACCAGATCCCGCGCGCCGCCGCGGCGTTCCGGTAGCACCGGCCTCACCCACCCGCCGGACAGTTGGCCGTGAGCGCCGACGCGGCGCGGCGCGGCGCGGCGCGGCGCGGCGCGGCGCGGCGCGGCGCGGCGCGGCGCGGCGCGGCGCGGCGCGGGCGACGCGTTCCGATGCGACGGCCGATAAGCTGGCGAGCCCCGCGCGATACCATCGCCGTTGGCCGCGGCGAAATTCAAATTGCGATTCCACCCCCACCCCCCCCGCCACTCCACTTCCCGATTCGGTGGCTCGCGCCCGCTGTTATCGCCCGGCGCGCGCGGGCAGGCCAGTTTAGCCGCTCGAACAAGATTTTAATGTTATAATAAATGCTCTCGCGATGCTTCAGACTTCCTCTCAAGTGTTGCGGGTCACACGCCCCTCTAATCTATAAATTACTGCATATATTTCATGACTTACTCTCGTATATTGATGAGCCGATCTGGATGGGCGAGGTGGCTAGAGCATGTGCCGACCCAGCGCCGAGGTCCCAAGAGTCGCGAGTTCGAGTTCCATCGTGAGCGTGGTTGTTTGTCAATTGTCTTCCATGTATGTGTGTTGTCGCGGAAGGCCTTGTTAGTCTGCTGGCCACAGGCCGATGCGCCCGCAAGTGTGTCAGTGTCTAGTGTAAAAGGTTAATATGTAGGAGTCCCATGAGGGACGTAGTGGGAACCCGATGCATGTGGTCGAAAATCAGCATCCCACTGAAGCTGTCAAAAGCCCCTAGAAGAACAAAGCAAAGAACTCTTGTATATTGATGAAAAGTTGTCAAATTCTCGGACCGTTATGAAAAGTTGGAGACGATTCAAACCTGCATAACATTAAAGTAGAATTCTACTCACTTAAGGACGTAGAAAGATCCACTGTAAACATAAAATAGCTTTCCTGCACAAAGTATTTTTTTTATTAATAGCTGAAAAACGTTAGAAATAATTCTAAATATTTCGGTTTAGATAGTTTCTTATCGTCTCTTCGTGAACAAATATCTCACAATCAATGATTTAAAGTTACAATTGGGAAATTATGTCAATTACAACGCAGCAACACCCAGCAGAAACAAATAATTTTTCGAATTCTGTTTCGTGATTGTACAATTTTTTTTCTCTAAATCATATTTTCCGGATCATCATATATTCTGTTAAATAATGGATCATAATATGAGTGCACAGAGGGGAGTCAACGACAACCGACCCCCTCCCACACACACCCTGAAAATTTGGAAAGACACCTGGTAGATTTACGTACTAAAACACTTTCCCGCCGTAAATATTTTCAATCCATAAAATTCCTACTTAGTTTCTCCTCTAATCTACCCACGCCTATGTATTTCATATTCGCAAATAATGCACAATACCTTCATATTATGTTTCCACTGCATCTATCTGTTTATCCTACAAAATCCCCATAACATACTACCGAAATTTTTACGCGATCGGTGGATGGATATTACCGATGACCATGAGATCTAGATTTGTGATTTAAAAGAATGGAACTACCTCACGCATTTCTACGTCAGATCAATTACATTTCGCCAACTCTGCTGTTTAACAACAAACAAAGAAAACACATTTTATTTTTTGAAAGAGATCTGCTTTTGAACTCACGTAGGGCTTTTCTTTACGTTAGTAGTGATAGGACTTCGATCTATTATGGATCTATTATGGATGGATGGATTATGGATCTATTATGGATCTATATGGATCTATTATGGATCTATTTAGGATCAGGAATTTAATGCTCGAAGCTTCAACATCGTCTCATTTTCAACTTCCTTATGGTGTTTTCTACTTCCTCTCCACTAATACTAATGAACACGTAACATAGTATTTGGTCTCCAATACGAATAGATTCACCATTTCTTGTTGAGTGAGCCACAATCAACTTTTCTTATCTTAAGAAGAAATAGTATTGAGGAAAAGATCCCAGATTGACATGTAAAGCCCCAATGAAAGTAAAACCATCAAGAGGGTTGGGAGTAAATTAAAAGTTCGACTGTAGAAAGTCCTTTCCAAACACTCCGAGAACGATCGGAGCGCGAGGAAAGGGAGAAAGGATTCGGATGCCTCGGACCAAGGGCCAGTTACCATTCAGTCGTTCCGTTAGTCAAAGCAATTACTTAAATCCCAGTAGAACGTCGGCTCGTCTGAGAGGCGCATTCCGTGAAAGCTGCGCTCGTCCAACGACAGGTAGTTGGGCTTCGCCGGCCGGGCGATCGCCTCCTCTCCGTCTGGTGCGAGGTGAACGGCAGCGCAGGGGACAATGGCTGCTTGAGCGCAAGCCCAGACGCAGCGAGGAGGCGTGGCGGGGTGGGGGGAGGGACGGGACGGGAGGGGTCGGGGCGGGGAGAGACGGGGCGGTTCCGCGCTCGCGACGCAGTGCCGCGCAGCGTGTGTCCACGCGACCTGAATGACCAACAGACTCCGCCGGCGCCGCCGCTCCGCGCCGCCCCACGACTCGACGGACGTATCCCGATTGCATCCCGCGGTCAACTTCTCCTACGCCTTCCTACCTGCATCTCCAAAAAGGCATGCCCGATTGCATCCAGTTCGATTCGAGCTACGAGGGATAGCTCGCTGAGGTATGAATGCTACGTAGATCATTTATTGTACGAATTTATTGTACAAATGCTCCTTTTAAAGTTCGTTTTAACTTTGTACTGGGTAGTTAGAAAGAGTAAGGAAAGGTTTATTTTGAAAATAAACTGTGCTAAATTGATCGAAACTGTTTTCTACGTACACTGTGGGCTGCTCCAAGGAGGTAGCTGAACGGCTTTTTCTCCCTTAAATGATCATCCCTCCTTTTAATTAGATAACACACACAAGTCTAATGATTCTGCAACTTTCACATGCGTTTGAGGTTTTCCCTTGATTAGTGAGACAGTATCTATTTGCGTAACTCGTTAATACGTAGCAACTCGATTGATTGAATATTTCGTGTTTTCGGGCACGTCAACATTTATGGTCATTAGTCCCGTACATTGGTGGATCTAGAGGTGGGGTATGGGACCATACCCCCCAAAAAGGCCTTGAGATTTTATTTACCTTCCTTTACTTGACAAAATTGATTTAACATTTATTTATGTTTGAATTATATAATTATTTAAACAATAATATTATATAGTATCATATTTACAGTACATAAATAATATAGAATAATATAACAAATGTGTTTATTATTTAACAGAAGTCTACGATCCCCCCCCCCCCAAATGATCGGCTCCCGGTCCCGTAAGTGCAGTACCTATTTTTATCAAGGGAGGTAGCGTGGTTCTCTCATCGCTCCGATGGCGAGATATGGCGCCAACCTGTACATCGACTAAAGGGGCTTTCCCCATCCAGATGTTTCGCCAGAGGGACACAAACCCCAAATTCCTTGTGTGTGGTGGTGTGGTGCAAGTATGTGTAAGAGTGAGTAAGTAAAGAGTGAGGATAGAACAAGGAAGAGGGCGGAAAGGTCGCGCCCGGCTCATGGCCAGTTTGTTAGGGTACTGCTCCAGCATTCATCTGATAGTGATCGAAGAAACCACGGAAAACCACTTATTAGAGCAGACGGCCGCTAGAATTCGACTTAACTAGGTAGGTAATATAGAAATCCTGACACCGCCGAGACTTGAACCCAAGGACTTCTCGCTCAGAGACACTGCGGTGTCATCAGTTAAGGCCCTGATCCACCTCAGCCGGTGTAATTCCACATTTTCAGCATACTTTGCAGCGTAAGACTTTTCAGCGTAAAAATGGATGCAAGAATAGCAAGCGCTGACATATTGAATTGTATTGTTTATTATTATTCTATTGTCTGGAGGCGGCATAATGAACTAATACTGAATTTACCCCGAAACGGTGATAAAAGGTTCGAGAAATACGGCGCGCTCCCTTCTGCAACGACATCATTAAAAGCATAACGCTATTTTTGTAACTATGTACGTATATTCCATTGAATTGTGTAAAACGGACATAACATTGAGATTGCACCTGAGCGCGAGTCCCAAACGACCAAAGCCCCACCCGGCCTGCTAGCGCTTGTTCGCGAAGTTGGACGGGCTGCCTATCGCCAACCCTGCGCGCGGAGTCTCGAAGCGGAGAGCATAGAGAGCGAGTGTTCGGCCCGTGCGCGTTTGCCGCCCTCTTTGATCAAACAACTGCCATCGACTCGCCCCCAACCGAAAGGCGAGCAGCGAATTCTGGTGGCGCGCGTAGTTCGCGATGGATGAGTATCTACCCACGCGAACGGACGTCGGCGAGCCGGGTGGGGGTTCTTAGAGTCACACGTACCCACATTAAAAGTGGCAGTAATACTTGAAATTATGATATCAGTCTAGAAACCGTAACCTGTGTCTTTTAAGTCGAATACAATTGCTCTACAATTATATAAAGTACAATACTGATTACAATTCAGTTTAGTGCAGCATATGTCTAAGCGACATGAATGGCGAAGTCTCTTCGCTGGCTTCACGACTAAGACGTTATGCGTCGGTTGAATATAAAATATATTCCAGATTCAAAAGAGCTTCACAAGGATGAGATCTAGGGTCTGTCGATGCCTCTATAACAATTTGCGCAAAATGTGGGCTGTTCGAAATAAACCACTGTCTTGCCGGTCTCTTGAATTACCTGAGAGTTTAGCGAAGTTCAAAATTTTGCGGAACAAATCCAATAGCTGTCGGGATCTGATCTCGATTTCCAAACTCTTGTATTTAAGACGTTTCTCTGCCTCCTTGGTTACGACTTTATTATTATTATTATTATTATTATTATTATTATTATTTTGCAATCGTTGCAAAAAATTCAAGATTTTTTCTTCCCATAATATAATTCAACTGACTGCATCCTACACATTTTTGCATGATTACTAAAAAGAATCTACAAAAATACCACTCTTCAATAATAAACTGATAATCTTGAACTTCTTGTGGCCCCAAACAAACAAATTCGCAAGATTAGAAAATACTCGTAAATACTTTTGTTTCCACAGAACCTCTTTCCAGATGACTGTTGGCGATCGCGTTCAGCACCGCCGCTCCCGCCTTCACCACCCATGGACGCGCACGCGGCGCCGCGGGCGAACGCCCTAGCCGCCACCGCCGCCGCCCCGCCGCCGCCGCCGCCGCCGCCGCCGCCGCCGCCGCCGCCGCCGCCGCCGCCGCCGCCGCCGCCGCCGCCGCCACCACCACCACCGCCGCCGCCGCCGCCGCCGCCGCCGCCGCCGCCGCCGTCGCCACCACCGCCGCCTCCGGCCGGCGCGTCGCGTCACGGCGCGGTGCGGGGCGAGGCGCGTCCCGGTCGAACCGGCTGCCGGCGTCGCGTTGCGTGACGTCGTGTCGCGACAACGCGGGAAAAAGCGGGCGTGCGCTCGTGCCTCGTCTGCGCCCCCTGTTGCGTCAGCGCGCGTCGTTCTTTGTTCGCTAATCGCCCGGCAGCAATTACTTAACGTAGTAGACGGCCGTGCTAGTCGCTAGTCAAATGCGGGAAGACTAGAAATGGGAGAGAATGCCTAAGACGGTCATTGTTAAAATGTGCTCATATACTACGTGACCAGATACAATGTAGTTGACCTCCAATCGAGGAAATAAATACAAAATTTAGGATATTAATGTAATAATTGTATTTAAAATATTATTTTGGAGTCGTAAATAGCTGACACTCCAAACTCGTACTGAGTTTGTTGAATATTAGTTAGATATATAGCACACTTCTTGGAGACACGAAAATTACGTTAATAAACTGTACACTGATTTCAGTGCCTTGATGGTCGAAAATTTGTCTTATGTGACGTAAACAATCTCATAAAATGTTGCAATTACATGTGTGAGTACTGGTCCGTATGATCCGCGGCAAGAAGAAAGAATTGAAAAGCTTGTTCACGGATAAGAGAAATGCCTGAATCTTGATGACGATTACGTAAAGAAGTAACCGTGTTTGCACATGACTTTTGGAAATAAATTCATTTCTTCTTGTCTTTTTGTTGCAGTCCATGAAAAAAATCGTATAATATATCGTGTAAATTTCTCGAATGTTCTCGTTCAGTGTGCACACTATAGCTTGGAGATCCGAAGCTCCAAGTGCGACCATGACGACGCCAGGGAGAAAGAAGTCGAGACTCTGTGGTCGCCGCCACCTTAATTACCTCTGATGTGCCTTTGTTTTCTCGACTGAACAATCGAGAGTGCCTCGGCCAACGACGCGACGTCGGGGCAGAAAGTACTGCAACCATGCAAACTCAAAGAGACAATAACTGTAGTTGTTTATTTAATCTAAGCACCATTCACTTTCAAATTAAATTTTTTGACCTCTGTTGTTGGAAACTCACACAATTAGCGTGATTATGCGCAACCTCAGAAGAAGAATGGCTTGTCATCGGCGTTACAACCACCATCAATATTTACGAACGCCAGTTATTAACATAATATAAGTTTTTTATACTGTAAAGAAACATCTATATTTGTAATATAGATTAAAGAGTGAATGAAGGGAATGTTGAAAATTTAAAAGATATTAGGAATCTATGAAACTAAAAAGTGGTTCAATGTTATGACAAAAAAGTTCGTTAATATTGTTACTAACAATATTGATAGGAAGATCAGGGATAATAAAAATAGTAAAAAATAAATACGGATAGGATGTGTAAATTGTGAGCGACGTACACTAGGAAGGCATATCTTTGTTAGCTCATTGAAATGGACTATAATTATTTTAAATATATTATTTTTTACTAATGAATGCTAATGCAGCATGTTTTGTTATTGGTATGTTTATAAGAATACTCAGAACGATATACAATTTTGTTTCGTGTTCCCCAAACCAGCACGTTTGAACATATTTAACTAAGATCGATATTGGCCGAGAAAGTGAGAACCACAAGTTAGGTGCTTGCGTAGTGTATGTAAGTGTGTGTGTAAGAGAGGGGTGTGGGTAGGACAAGGAAGAGGACAGAAAGATCGCGCGTGGCCCATGGCCCGTTTGATAGGGTATTATTCCGGGATCCGTCTGGTATTGATCAGAAAAACCACGGAAAAACTGCCGATCAGAACAGCCGAACGCTAGAATTCTCCTTCCCACAGCGACTGAAATTGACTTAGATATCCAGCTACTGCCGAAAACCCTGCCTCCGTCGGGACTGGAACCTAAGACCTCTCTGTCACAAGCACCGCAGTGACTTCACATTTAATACCCTAAGCCACCTCTCCCGGGAAAGTCTAGGTCGAAACCACGTGCCAATAACGGGTCGATAACTATGGCCAATGGCTCCGCAAAAGGACCCATACGATAAATGAAATAAAAACTAATGATTTCTTTAGAATACGCATAGGTGATAGCTCCTCCATTCTCACCATAAGGTTGGACGAAATTTCCAAAACCCATTCAACAGGTCTCCACCTACGTTTATTTTATTAAATTAATTATTTCAAAAATACTAATATACAGAACTGACGAAAGCAACAGACCGAGAGACACAATTCGGGAGAGCTAATCTGCACGCTATAAAACAATCAAGTGAATAAAACCAGTCCATTAACGTGACGTAAAACGGGTCCGAGACGGCGAGTCAAGCGTAGGCTCTACCGCATTGCCAGACGGCGGGTTTGCGTGCGCAAGAAAGCCAGCGCGGCGGTGTCTTGCCGGGCAATGGTAGGCCGTGCTTAGCTCGTCGCTGGCAGGTGCCACGGCAGGCGAGGCGCACGCGATCGCAAGCGCTGCCGCAGGGGGGCGCGGCGAGCACAGCGCAGTACTGCGCATGCGCAGGTGAATTCATTTCAGCGCTGAAAGCATCACTAACTACACGGCCTCATAATAATGAAATGAAATGTTGAACATTTGTGACACAAATGAGCGAAATTAAAAATTCCAAATCATTAAAAAATATTTAAATAACAAAAATAATGTCAATTATTACTACTACTAGCTTTCTGTGGTGCGAACCCAGGTTCGATTTCCGTCTGGGGCAAAATAGAATTATAACATTCTAATATAATCAACGGGTAACGTCATTAGTCCCATGGAAACAATGCATCTTCTTATCGAGACGAATGACGAGTCCTACCTTCGGGCGACCTACCCTTGGGGTTGAGGGGTTTTCTCCAACTAGGTATCTCTCATCAGCAGAGCATCTCTTCAGACGGGGCATACTCTAGACTGTTGAAGTAAGGGGTAACTATAGGACAAAGAAAACAAAAGATCGCGCACGGCCCGTAGCCCGTTTGGGTACTGTTCTGCCATTTGCCTGTTACTTACCAGAGAAACTATGGAAAACCGATCAGAATAGCTGGCTGTTAGAATTCTCTTCCAAACAGCGTCTGAATTCTATTTTGCTATCTAAATTTCTTTCTACATTACTTCCTAGTTATCAGTGAAAAATGGTTACAAGAACGACTTATTATGTCATCGCGATGTTTATATATCCGCTTTTCTTAATCGACGACTCTCACCCTTCTTCTTTCGTGTTTGTGGAACATTTTTAAACGCAGCATCTAGCAATAGCCTCAGCTCGCATCTTGTGAGAACGCATACTACTATGAACTCTCAGAACGTAATAGCCTGCTCCCTTCCCCATCGTTCCCGACAAAGATAAATGAGAAGTATATTTTCGAAATTACTCATTTCCACACTAAGCGCATTTTAAAAAATGCCGTTTTTCAACGAAATTATCTTCTTCTGCACACATATGTTAGTATAATGACGTCATAGGTCGACTTATTTTTACAGGTATGCAAAAATGATGGAGGTTCCCCCGACTTAGAATTAAAGAACTAGTGGTGCTACAGAATGGCACAGACTTTCCGGTATTTGTTTTCTATTTCGTTAAAATCTTATCCTGAAAATATTTACTTATTGTTAGTTTAAAAATATTAAAATGCATATTTTCATGCTTTCATGTATTCAAATTCTTTATTTCTTTAGATTTTGGAAGGAAACACCTTATGTTTGGTAATTCGAGAAAAAGAAGCTTGTTTCTCAATAGATTCATTGTATTTTTCAATAATTTCCAAAATTGAATAAAGACAATCGCAATAATAATTTCCTCCTAAAGTATTACAGAAAGTATTGATATTTTAAAACAACCTAAAGCTATCGTTGCGACTGTTTTTTCAAAGCAACAAAATGTCCATAAGTGGAAAAAGTACGGCTGGATATGACAACTGGAATATGTACATTGGTGAGGATTATTACGGCTGGCGCAGCTGCTCGCTTCCAAGCTTCCATCTCTTCCCAACTTTCCGGTCTCCATCTTTGAAGCCTATAGCCTCCATTTCCTCTTCGACGCCCTTTCTCCCAATTCTTGGAGGTCTTCCATGCTTTTTATGTTCTGGAGGTGTCCACATTCACACCTTGTTTGGCCCATGCGTTGGAGATGTCCATACCTAAATAGCCGTTCCAAAATGCTGCCCTTTACATTCACAATTTGTCTTATTGTTTCATTCTTGGTGTGTGCCAAACTAAACACACGGTTACTTTTTTCCAATAATACATTTCAAGGACCATCAACCTGCTTTTATCCCTTTTGTTCAATTTACATGTTTCCGCTCCATAGGCACACATGCTCTCAACTATAATCTTATGGATATGAGCCTTCTTCCTTTTAGTAATGGTACGACTTTGTTATTACACTTTCAATCCACCGGTGTACCGGGTTTTCCTTCTAGGGAAATTTCGGCGTCGTCGTCCCATTGCACCATCCGCCTCCGATCTCCCGCGCCGTGCGTGAGCGGCGTCAATGCTCGGTAACAAGGCGTTTAATGCCGCTTTAATTACGGGGCCGGGCGGCGCCTCCGCGAGTGATGGATGGGGCTCCGGCGGCGTCGACGCGCCGCGCCGCCGCCCCGCGCCGCCCCCGCCCCCGTTGCGACACTGCCCGCCCTTCTCAGCACCGCGTCTCAAGGCCAAAAGAGGTTCTCACCACACGATCATCTTGGGCGTGAAACTGATTGATTGGTTGATTATTTAGTGTTTGTGGGCGCGTAAACCACTATGGTCATTAGTTCCGTAACTGCGTGACACTCCCCAGGAGGTGGCGATGTCCGTCCCTCGGTAATCGTAACTTCTGGCGCCGTTCTACTTGTCGACTTGGCGTCGATCTACACGTCGATTAAACGCATCTCCCCAGCGGGCATCCGTTCCGATGGGAATAAGTTTAAACCTCCAGATTGGTGCACATGTTCATAAACATACACACGCATGTCCCGACACGCGTGTTTGTACTGAAGAGGAGAGGAAGGGGATAAGGATGGTGAAGGAAAGTTCACGCCCGGTCCGTGACAAATTTATTAAATTACTGGTTCGACATTCGCCTGGTATTGATCGAAAAAAAAATGCCGGGCCCTAGAATTCTCTAGAGTCAAAGCTGAATCCACCTAGCTAGTACATCTGCGAGGTGACTCGTGGCACCATCTGCGTGGTGACTCAAACCCTAATCAGCGGCGCAGCAGATTCAACGACAATGCTGCCTCTGGGCTATCGAGACCGGTCTTTCAAGAAAATAAGTAAATTAATATAGAGATATTTGATACATATATACTGCCAATATTATAATTATGGTGTGAATAAAAATCATACGCATGCTACCAAACTACACTTGTATCAGCTGAGGTGGCTCAGGGCATTAACTGATGTCACTCTGGAGTAGCGACGAGTCCCCACGCTGTGCAGGCAGGATTTGAGACACTAGCCAGAGATCTAGGTGAAATTTAGCCGCTGTATGGAGGAGATTTCTACCTGTTGGCTGCTCTGATCAG
The DNA here is from genome assembly GCA_038098605.1 of Gryllus longicercus. NCBI lineage: Eukaryota > Metazoa > Arthropoda > Insecta > Orthoptera > Gryllidae > Gryllus > Gryllus longicercus. The sequence continues at coordinate 7,010,976 of JAZDUA010000013.1, forward strand.
TAGTTTTCAGTGGTTTCTTCTATCAACACTACGCGAATGCCTAACAAACGGGCCACTCTGAGAGCGCGACTTTTCCTTCCTCTTGCTTGCCCTAACCTCACCCCTTGCATACACACGCACACTCTTACATTCACTACACTACCACACATTTCGGGAGTCCAGACGAGAGCTTAGAGTTTCTCCCGGCTGGGACGGTGGCCGCTGATGGGAGATACCTGGACGGGAAAACCCAGTAAGCTTACATTTAAGTCGGCGCCGGATAACGCCATGCAGTAGGAGGGGGGAAATCACCGTCATCTCCCACTATAAATACATGCACACACTTTCGGGATGAACGGCTAAAGAAGTTGACACGCCAAGAAAACGGAAATAATTTATCAAGCAATCGATATCATGTACAACTGTTCAACTGTACTATCTGAGCGTTTCTCTGCCTTTCGTGTCAAATTTATTCAAGCACGATTTCAAAAATTAAAGCTTAATGCCTAAAATAATAATTTAAATGTACACGTAGACACAAAATAAGTTTATTACAGCTGTAGTGAATCAAAAATTTCCTCGAAAGTTATGAAATATCGCAAACCTTTCAAACTCTTCATATATAATTTTTCTTACACATTACACTTCATTTATTATCTGCCATTAAGCTTACGCTCATTTGCAATAATATATTATTATTATTATTATTACTATTATCACTACTATTATGGAAAATTAATAAAAAATCATTTAGACATACCTGTTTGAGAAAGAAGCCTCCTGAGAGAGAAAAAAATTGTGAACGAACTTTCCATTTCAAAAAAATACGATTAATTTAGGACGATGTGAAAGTGATTCAATTGCAAGAATAAACGATTTCATAAGTAATTTGAAAACTCAATAATTCTAATCTCTTGTATTAATAATAATTGTTCTTTTTGGCAAGTAAATATGAAGGTAATTTCTTCTGGATCAGAAATAAAAATAAATTATTTCATTCTTAAATTATAAATGACTTTGTAGCTTATACTCAAACAAACATTTACAGCACAATACTATTTTATTAAAGTAATGAAGATTAAGCAAACTGTAATTTTAAACCAAAATCCTTCCTGATATTAAATAATATTCAGGTATATGGATAAATTTTAACCTAAACGACAATTTCGTTCTGAGAATGCAATGCATCTTAGTTTGTGCTTCAAAGCCATTGCCCGGAGTTCTGGGTGCTTTGAAGATGTCTGAAGGTCCACGAGACTGTGGCGCTCATCATGTGATGGACGACTCCAGACTTCCTTCGTGGCTTTGACACGAGATGAGGATGATTTAATTATCTTTACTTCATGTGGAGCGTAGTGATTCTCACATATCATCGTCAAAACTTGCGTATCGACAGCGTGTGATGAATAAGGTACATTTATCACGGTTTCGAAGTTCCAAACGGACACATAAGAGATGAATGTCTGTTCTATGTATCAGCTCATACCATTGGTTAACCTCAATCTTCACATCTCTGAACGAATAATGAAGTAGTGTAGATAAGTCTCTAACTTTCTCTGAACCGAGACGTCTCAATGGATCATAGATCATACGGTGAGAATTGACATAATTCAAGATAATATTAACAGATAACGGCCGTAAATAGGGGCAGATTTTAATGAAATGTCTTTTTTTCTTTTCACTTTAGAGCAATGCCTTTTAATACAGCTATTATTTTTATGGTATGATGTAAAAAAATTACCTATTTTTATGATTTTTATTTGCATTTTTTGTCAGTTTCGACTAATAAGTCATTTTCACCTTTTCCCGTCATCTTTAAAACATTTTCACTCTTTTCATCAATTATAATATCATTTTAGTAGTTCAAAGACAAGATGCAACAAATGTTCACCACAGAATTCATGAGTAGCCTATTCTATTTTTTCGCTCAACTATTGTGAAGTCGGACGCTGTGATTACTATGAAATCTGAGGTTCCTCTGACGCCTAACCGCGCCATTGTCAATTCGGACGATTTCTTTCGGCGATATCTAAAGAGTCCTGGTAAGGAACAGTCCAAATCAAACCTTTACAAGTTGAGTTCACTTGAAGGAAAGGAAGAAGCCTTGATTACATCTGTAACATAATACGACAGCTTGAGTTGTTCATCTGAACCCGTTTTGATTAATTTTTTTAACATCATTTTTGTTTGCATTTTGGGCTTTTTAAAAACATGATCATTTTTGGCAATATTAATTAATAATTGTCATTTTTGGTAATGTCAGGTCATTAAAATTCGCCTCCTAGTCATCAGCGTTTTATGTATAATAATATGTTATCACTCAAATACAAATACCTATTTGTAAAAAATGTAAATAAAATTGTATATGTAAACTAAAGGACGGTGTGAATTCAGATAAACTGACATCCTTATAGGCTGGTAGAACGATAAATTTTCAGCTTCACTCTTAACATCTGAATACGTGAAACAAATGCAATATTATTACACATATTTGGACGGAAATAATACATACATTAAGTTCAAGCATTGCAAATAATGAATTGTAAAAACAAGGCTTTGAAAAAGTTAAGAAATTGACAACAATGCATTACATGTTATAATTTGTCGAAACGTATTTCTTCCCCCATTTACAGATATAAATGTTATTTTTGCAACATATTAAGTTTATTCGTAAAAACTGTTGTTTTTTTCTAAAAAAATATTTTCAATTTTTGTCGATTATTTATTCAATTATTCAACATTATTACATGAAAATGAGTTTCTGCAATCAAATGTCACAAAATCTGAAAATGCTGTACTTCGGTGATTCCAAGAGAAAACTCCCGGAATGAAAGCTGATGAGTGAGCTGAAGTTGTTTATCGACCCACAGCAACAGCTGCAGTGCTTTGCGTAATACAGAGCCATGGAGTTGCAGTCGTTTCTCAGGAAACTTTCTCCGCTGATTTTTTCCCTGTATCGTCCGATAAAAAGAAACTAAAGTTATTGCCAAGTTAGCTTTAATTGATAAGTATCTATAATAATTTTAAAATCTCTATTTTCATTCGGCGTATTTTAAATTTTATTTTATCCCAATAAGAACGATAACTTTTTGCACCACTTATCGTCAATACACTTTTTAATGTTTCATTAAAATAAATATCTAATATAGACAAGATCATGAAGGTATAGGAAATGTAATAACGCTGTCTAAAACGTAAGGAAAGCTTCACGTAAGCGTAATGAGCGTTAGTTGGGCAACAAAACGTCTTGAACAGAAAAATATTATGCTTTTAAAGTGTACTAAGTAATTTTAAAAAAAATCATTACATAGTAGTCTACACTTCAATGAAGCAATGCAACGATATCAAAAAATAAAATTATTCTAAAATAACTCAAAAAATGTCAATTTTACACTGGTTGAGTGACCTGAAAGATGACTAAGAAGCATGGTTCACAGAAAATGGATCGGCAAGACGAACTGGTTTGTTTCCGTGACAGTGCTGGTTCAAATATTATGTGTACTCCAGAGCGGGGCCTGACACAAAGCAATATTCCTGGCGGCACGTTTAGACAAATTTCCGGTTGTCCTGCTTCCGGTTGTCCTGCTACAGGGCAGTCGCCAGAGAACGACCATCCCCTGGCCGCCACCACTGCCTATTATATCCACCATTCGCTTCCCTCAGACCACCACCCACCACCCGCCGCCCACTGCCCGCCGCCCACCGCCCGCCGCCCACTGCCCGCCGCCCGCCGCCCGCCGCCCGCCGCCCGCCGCCCGCCGCTCACCCTCTACCTCTTCTCAAAACTCATAAACTGGGCCCACTGCCTCGCACGTCGCTCTACCTCACCCTCCACCCACCGCTCGCCCTGCCACCCACCGCCCACGCCCTTTCACCCATCGCCCTCACCGTGCCACCCACCACCCCCGCCCTGCACGCCTTCCAGCGACCTCTTCCTGCCACACCCTCGACGCCCACGGGACAAAGGCAGCGTCATTAGCCGACCGCACCGCGTAAATCTCCCCAGCGACAACCTCGTGTTCGTTACGAGATGTCTCTCCCATACGTGACCTTGCGCCTAGCACCAACCTTACTCCGGCGCTTTGTGGAGACACTCTCCGGAGTGGATTCCGTTCGGGAAATTATGACGCGCGCTCGGAAGAGAAATCCGGAGATGTTATCCGGAACTTTAATACGTCTGTAAGTCATCGGAAACAATATACAATGTGGCGAAGGCAGCAGAGGATTCCGGCTGTAATCGGCGGCGCACCAGTGAAAAGTCGGTCATTTACGACGTCGCTACACAATGGGGCGGCGTAATTTGTGCGGGCACGCCTTGCTCGCACCGCGTCTCACCCCCCCACCCCGGCCGCACTCGGCTTCGCTGCGAGAACAAGCCACAAATACGGAGGATAAAGAACACCTCGTTAAGGGAAAGCAACAGATGGACAAATTTCTCTAAATTGGAGGCTCGTTCTTCGAAATATATTTCCAGGCCTTTCGCATTGTGAGGAGGGTTTCCAAGAATGTGCGAATGGCGGGAACCGAAATTTAAAGTTCGCCGTCTTGTAAGAGGGGATTGGAATTTATGGAAAACGTGTTGGCCAACAAAGGATCTGGAAGTGCAGTACTTGAACGATCACCTTGAAACAAAAAGTCAGTGGACTCGCTAACTCATGGTTCCATTGAAGATGTTCCTCCCATTGCGAGTTAAGAAAAGGGTTATTATTGTTGTTCAGTACAAATGAGAAACGACAGCGAAAAAACATCTTTAAAAGAGTACCGAAAAGTCTTTTTCAAATTAATGTATTTAATCGTGTTGCAAAATGATATGGATCCAATAACAACTTCGGTTAAATTATACGTTTAATATTTTTGATGATTTTATTTTATAACTTTACGAATTCATATATTTTTACTGAATTCCAGAAAAAAAAAACATTTTAGTCATTTTGCTCCCTTGGATTTGCAGAGGCTTAATAAACGATTCTTAATCCACTTGTATTGAGATTAAAGAAAAACGATAACGAGTTACTCGATGACTTTTAGGAATAATTATGTAAATTATTTAATTAAATTGTAAGTGTACTGACACATTCAATAAAATTAGTGTTTGGATATTAAAAAAGTGCCGTATTAAATATGAACGTAATATTGTGTAGGACTAACCGATAAGCAATATGCGAGTACAATATTCGTACAATAATATACTAAAATAGTTTTCATTTTTGAGAAATCGCATTGGGGGATACTTCCCAGTATGAAGCTTTATGAATTCGTTTTTATTAATAGAGTGCCCCACATATTCGCGAAATATTTTTCAAAGCATTACTTCCATCTATGCCAACATTACATACGCATACATATTGCAGTGTATTGCAATTGTCTAGTTCGAGAACCATTCGAGCTTCTGAACGAAATAGTTATCCATGGACATGTTTTAGAAGATGAAAAGCTTTCTTAGTCTGTTGCTAAATCAATAACTAACACTAGAAATCACAAATGAAAAGCTTTCATGATCTGCGGCCGATCTAATTAAATAAACGTATTGATGGTATTATGTGACATTAACGGACGGCACAAAATCAGGAAATCTTCTCCAGTATATGTCAAATTGTATAAAATATCTCTACAATTCAAGTTTGCACGCCACTGCACATTTTTGAAGACAATTAGGCCTGCAATATTTTGTAGAAAAGTTAATGAACTTACATAAGTATAACATGTGAACCATTGTAATTAAACAGCAGGCAGTTTAAAAATAAAAACCTTTCTCCTTCTGGACTGTTATTCAGTTTTTTCATGATTTGAAATAAATACTAATAGTGAGAGCCCATGTAAAATCCCATGTAGGGCAAGGGTCTCCTACTTTTCAGTAGGGTGGTTACAGATTAACCAGTTGTAAATTGTTTTGTCCATTAGGATTACAACTTAAATATTAACATTTTCTTTTAATACAAAGCAGGACACATTTTCCATTAACATACATAAAACAATCATAACATAAAATCAAATACATAAAACATTATTTCAATTTACATACGTATTCCTACGTATATAAGGTTTTCAGTTGAATCGTGAATGTATTATGTAGTACAACGTAGTTCGCTTTGCGGCTGTCAAAGTTCGGAATGCTTCTGAGGCATCCAGCCGCTGCGCCGGTCGTTACCGGGTTGCGAAGTCCGCGCTGCGCTGGAGGGCCGACGCAGCGCCACCCACGTCGCCGGCGCCGCCCCCACCGCCCCCGCCGCTGCCGCCTCCCGCGACCTCCGCCTCTCTTCCAATTAGCACTTCCCGCCGATTCGCAAAAAACCTTCCGAGCGGGAGCGCGACGCACGGCCGACCACCACCTCCGCCTCCGCCGCCGCCGCCACCGCCGCCGCCGCCGCCGCCGCCGCCGCCGCGCCTCACCGCCCTCGCTCCGACTAAACGCGGCACGGCGCTCCTCGGAGGAATTATGATAATGGGGTGTTTAAACAGAGCACGAATTACTTCCTGCCAATTTGACCTTGCACGGGTAATTACCGTTGCCTGATTGACCCTGCGGGACGTCGCTTATCGATTCACGCAGGGGGCTTTTCGACGCAGCGGGCGGCCGCCCCCGCCGCCGCCGCCCCCGCCGCTCGGTAAAACATGAGAGAGCCCCGCGTTGTGGCGAATTGCCTTCTCCACTTGAAAGCATATAATCATCACGTCGTTAATATCGCGTCATTAACTCTATACGTTATAAGAGACCGACAGAAACTACCGCGGTATTAAGTGACTTGTCTGAAAGTCTGGAACGCCGGCTTCCGATCTAATTATGGTTATTTTCAAAAGATGTTTAATATGGAAATTATTTTCAAGTGTCTGTCGTAAAAATATCCTTTCTAGTTTTCCTTACTCTCGGGAACAAGAGCGTGAGAACATGCAAGGGTCCTTTTTTCGAATCAAAAATACAAGGAAATTCTTGAGGTTTATACACTATTCAGCACACGGCCTTGACAAAAATATCCAATTTCCTGTTTTATACTGTATGCTGTGTACCTTTATATTGAGACATTCACGTGTATGAAACTTAAATTCTTCAACTAGACACAAGACAACAAAAATTCCATGCTGTTTATATTTAGTTTGTCTCTTTTACATGCTTTCAAAAGAAGACACTTTCGCAAAAATTCACAACCAAGTTAACTCCTCTAACAAGAATATAACGTCCATAAAAATTTCTTAACTGAGCTTTGGTAAGCAGTTCATTTGAGTATATATTTGCCCTTCATTCTATAGCTCATGATTTTTATTCCTGCTGCAACAAACATTTCCATCCCAGAAACGCACTCGGATCTCACAGACCCATTGCGTTCCCACGCCAGCCGTTCCGCCCGCCACGCAGTCACGACAGGGTCACCGGGACAGTCACGCGGCTGTGCTGGAAACGGAGACACTCAGCCGCGCCGAATGACACCGCGCGGCTCACCCGTCTCATCCCACTCCGCCCTGAACCCGCGCCACGGCGCCGAACCCCAGGCTCCGTGTGATTCATCACTATTCATTTATACACTGGCTTTCACTTGTCAATCGATGTACATTTAGTATCGGCTCAGTTTTACAACTACCCGCATAGTTTGTACAGACCTTACGTCGGCAGATCTTAGAAGCATATTACATGAATTTGGAAATCCGTAGACAGCATAAAAGGACGCATCTTCTCACGATGGACATGAAAATTCAATCAGGTAAAATCTTAATAGTCCATTGGAAGTCCAGTTAGAGCATTGCCTATGCATAAAAGCCGGTCCCTCCAAACCGTTACATGAATAACAAACAGAGCTTTGCATATCAATAAGCAAAGCGGAGACACGGTGACAAGCAGATTTTCTAGCACAGGCCGCCGTCACAATTCAACGGGGCGTTCAGCGGATAGCGCGTGGCCGCCGCCTCCGCACGGAAGCCGAACAAGCTCCTGCAGTCGCCGGCGCTGTCGGCGGCGAGCGGCGGAGATGAAGGATAGCGCCCTCCCCCCCCCCCCCTCCGCCCAGCACTCGCCGCACTCGCCCTCGCCGATCCTCCGATTCACTGCCTTTCTCGGCCTCACCCTCCGTCGCCTGCGCCGGCTTCTCTGCCCATCGTCCTCGCCTGCCCTCCCGTTCCGCGATTGACTCTTTTCTCGACTTCACCTTCCGTCCTCACGTCCCTAAGCCCGCACCCGTTTCTCCTCTTGCCCACGCCTGCTTCTCTACGCTGAAGCTCTTGTCGGGTGTGTGCCGTCGCCCTCGCCGATCCTCCGATTCACTGCCTTTCTCGGCCTCACCCTCCGTCGCCTCCGCCGGCTTCTATGCCCGTCGTACTCGCCTGCCCTCCCGTTCCGCCGCCTTACTCTTTTCCCGAGTTCACCATCCGTCCTCACGTCCCTAAGCCCGCACCCGTTTCTCCTCTTGCCCACGCCTGCTTCTCTACGCTGAAGCTCTTGTCGGGTGTGTGCCGTCGCCTTCGCCGATCCTCCGATTCACTGCCTTTCTCGGCCTCACCCTCCGTCGCCTGCGCCGGCTTCTCTGCCCGTCGTCCTCGCCTGCCCTCCCGTTCCGTGATTGACTCTTTTCTCGACTTCACCTTCCGTCCTCACGTCCCTAAGCCCGCACCAGTTTCTCCTCTTGCCCACGCCTGCTTCTCTACGCTGAAGCTCTTGTCGGATGTGTGCCGTCGCCCTCGCCGATCCTCCGATTCACTGCCTTTTCGACCTCACCTTCGTTACAGCACTCACCTCCTCGAATATCTGCCTGTTTCTCCTCTTTACGTTCCATTGCCCGAACGGGTCTCTTGGTTCCTCCTTTCAACCCTCTCTCCGCATTCTCAATTTTTTTCTGTTGTGATTTCTGGATTTATGGTATTTGTACTTGTGGCATCTGCTTCCTACGCAAATGGTGAGACCCTTTCTTCCCAGTTACAGTTTACCGTTTTTCTCTGGTGGTAGAAACATCGAAATGCCAATAATATTCTTAGTCAGCTACTGATGAAACAACAACAGAAAGATGGAGAAAGGAGGCGTGTAGATATAAGACGGCGGTTCGTGTTTCTGCGCCATTTATATTAATTATATAAAATATCACGTGTTAAAGAGCTATCAAACTTTACTTCATCCACGATGAATATTTATTTTACATCAAATTTGTGACAACCATTGCTAAATCTTGTTGTACGTTCGGTGCGTCTAGGCTAATATATTTTCTCTGTAATCGAATTATCATTGTTAACATCATCAAACATCATCAAAAACAATTAGGGCTGGACATATGAATGTGATGTAAATGGAATGAGTGTTTGTGGATAAATATGGCGCAAACGCGAGTCTCAAAGAAGTCAGTCGAGAAATATTACTAAATTTGTGCAACGCAAATCCCATATTCTATAGTACCCAGCCAATTAAAATAAGCATGATCTTGATCTACTCTGTGAATTATTCGCAGCACATCAGATTCGAGAAGGAGAAGGGTAAGGAACGGGAGGGAAGGGCGGAGCCGGGAGATTGTCAAGGGAACCCCCGTTTTGCTCGCAGGTGACTCCTTTCCATAATAGCCCTGAGAATTGGAAATTTATAACATTTTTAGGGTGAACAGACTTTTGGTTCTGCCTCGAGGTTTCGGTCGCAACTGAAAATGCTTTGTATTAGATTTTTAACAACAGCTATCTATTAGCTAGCTGTTAACTTAAGGTATTTCATGTTAAAGCGTTAACTTACTGTATTTTGACAAAACTAAATTTGCATAAATAATTCTTAAATCTAATTCTTAATAGTTTTGTGGGATTTTGTTTTTATTTCTTTTCTTTTCTTCTACTCACAACTTTTACATTATTTACAAGTCATTGCCAGGCGAAGTCGCAAATCTCAAGCCGCTGCAGCGCCGGAGAAACCAAACGGCGTTTCCAGATTGATCCACCGCTCCTGGTCTTCTTGTTAGTATAAAACCTTAGTGGAAGCAATTCTCTATCTGAGTTATTATGAATATTTTTGTGTATTACATTCTATACGCTTGTAAGTGAAACTTAATGAGCAAGAATAATGGGGTCTTTATTGTGCAATAAATATTAATAATCAATATAACAACTTTGGTGTGATATTTTAAGCGTTTTGGGGTTATCATGAAAGTATATATTACGACAATGACTTTAAACTGTTGCGTCCCATACCATACATTACGCAAAAATATGCGCGTATCTTTAATTTTTTATACTAATGACTTGCTTATATTCTAATGCAGGATTTTAACTCTCGCAATTTCAGGCAGTATTTCTATAACTCAATTGTTGCTTTTGACTATTTCATCATTGCAAGCCCTCTCCTATAAGCTGCAGGGTTAAATATTCCATTAAAGAAAAGTTCCAAGGCGTACGTAGGCTGAAATGCAATATAATACGAATACATTTCCGTAATAAATTTCCCTAGCCACGAACGATACTAATTGCTTAGTTATTCATTTGTGCACACATTATTTCTGTATCTACAGTGACACACATTGAAGACTTCCGATATTGAACGCATGTGTTTCTTTGTATAAAATATTGAAGAAGCATGTCTTGGACACAATGAGTTTCAATATCTGAAGCCTAACTATTCGAACTCCCAAACGAGCGCTTAAACAAGCCGGGCTGCCCTGCCTCTAGGTCACAGGCGCCTCCTGGTCCTCGTCCTGCTCCTCCGGGAAGGAACGCGCCATTCCAGCGTGTGCGTCCTGGACAGGCGCCATGTTTACGCCGCAGAGGCTGGAAGCCCTCCAAGGCGAAGGCAAACACCCACGCCACACACGGAAGTGCGCGCCTGCTGCTCGGGCGTTGTGCAACCTCAGGGCAGAAGAGTCCCGGGCGCCGCACCGCGTCGCCGCGCCGCCCGGCGAGGACTCGACAGCGCCCCGCCGCCCACCAAAACACGCCGGTCAACACGGTTGTGTGGGAACTTGGATGAGTGGATAACGGATTCAAATATTATGTTCATTGCCGCGAACATAATGGTAGATCTCTCTGGTAGATATAGTCAGATATTTGAAAAGAAATTCAATTCAATATCCATTACAGTTCTTGATTGTATGTGCGGGATAACGTATACAACTCCTATCAAATTTAACACTTTGTGATTGGTTTAAAGAAAATGCATTGATTAAATATTGAATTTTAATGCCGAAATACTTCATAAATGGTGTATACAGGTTTTGAGCATTTGTAAATACATTAGAAAACAGGAGAAAATAATAATAATAATAATAATAATAATAATAATAATAATAATAATAAAGTGAAGTTTATAAGCCAAAGTCCAACGCTGTATTTAAATAAGAATTAAAGTAAAAAAATTGATACTCCATCTAGACGGTTCAGGTTATTTTAATGATTTCTGAGACGTACGTAAATCAAGACGCAAACCTTTATACAGCAATATGATGATGTACAGTGATACTCAGATCTCTTCTGTTTTATCTTACTAACGAGAGCTCAGAATTGAATATAATTAAGAACAAAATCACGACCACAATATGTATACAATATGAGATCGAATTCAAATATGAGTCTCATATTGTACGAGTATAAGGCGACAATGTGTTGAAGTATCTTTAATGATCTGGAACCCTTGAGAACAAAAAATGTTAAACAATTTTAATGAGATCCTAATGAAACGATGATCGCAAGGAAAAGATAGTACTGAACATTTCACCCTGGGAAGTCTGGATCTAACAGCCATCAATCCAGAAGTGTTAGTTCAACTATTTTAAATTCGCTGATCCCAACCAAGCGAGAGAACTAGTAGAGGGCACTAGTACAGGTAATAACGACTCCCTTCCAATCTTGGCCGTTTATAGGCAAAAATATAGTCATAACACGGGCTCTCTCGGGGACCGTCTGGCAGGGAAGCGCGCAGCTGCGCCGTATTTCGCACGTCGTTTCCGGCGCGGGACCGCCGCGGGTGCCGGGGATTCCCCGGCGTCGTGCCGCGCACAGCGCCGCACCCCTTCGCCCCGGCGCTCGTGCCCTCTTTGCGATCGCCGCATCGGCGCCAGAGGCTCTCACGAGCGCCCGGCGCAGGGCGACCCGCGCGCCCGCGCTGACCCCCACGCGCCGCCCCGGCGCGGCGCGCGCTCCGACCAGGCCGCTCGCAGAGAGGACGGAGGAAAGAGTGATAGAAGCCAAGGGCAGAAATAGAGAGGGACAATGGGAGACATGTCCCTCATTGGATACATGCATGATTTCCGAATTAATTGATTTATTTGATATATTTGATTTGTTTGATTTGTTTGATTTGTTTGATTTGTTTGATTTGTTTGATTTGTTTGATTTGTTTGATTTGTTTGATTTGTTTGATTTGTTCGATTTGTTTGGTTTGTTTGGTTTGTTTGATTCGTTCTATTTCTTAGATTTTTTCGATTTATTCGATTTCTTCGATTTGTTCAATTTATTCGATTTATTTGACTTAATTGATTTATTTCAATTATTTGATTTACCTGATTTATTTCATTTATTTACCGTCAAAAAAGAAAGAAAACTGTATGTTATAATCGAAAAGGTACGATCTACACACATTTTTTGAGCTTCAGAAACCTTGACCCACTATTTTACTACACATTGTAAATAAATGTAACAAAGCGCGGTTAACAACATTTAGATATTAGAAAGTTTCGTTCGCGAGGAATTGATGCTATGTCTCGCTAAACGAACTATAGATTGTATTTTATAGTATTGCTGAAAAAATAGCAACTCCTATCCCACTTCTATCACAGCTAGCAAATGGACAGTTACACAAATCGTGTGCAAAATGAAACTACACCTACAGCGAAAACTAAACAAGAAGCCATCTCATCATCTTGACAATGGATTGAATTGAACAAAACACCGGATTGAGATGAGAGTCATTAACTATGTATTGAAAAATATTTAAAATATAATAAAAATAATAAATATATTAAAACCGAGCGAAGTGGCTCAGTGCGTAGCGCGCTGGATGCGCATTCGGGAGGTCCGGATTCGATCTTTGGGCCGGCCATCCAGACCGGGGTTTTAGTGGTTTCCCTCGGTCACAAGGCGAATGCAGGGATGGTTCCATCCCACCAAATCCATCCAAATCCCACGAACACCTCCCACCTCTCACTACCCCAACCAACACGTTCTGCCATCATCCAAGGCCTTTCAATCCATCATTATCACTCAATAATAATAATAATAATAATAATAATAATAATAATAACAATAACATTCTATCCCCCATAATTGATATTCGAGGCTAATAACCTCGATTTACAGCCAAGGTTTTAACCTAAGAGTTAAGCAAGGGTTACAGGCAAACGACTGATCCCTATAATTTTGATATAACGTTGATCTCTCCATACGCGAACAACAACAACAACAACAACAACAACAACAACAATAATAATAATAATAATAATAATAATAATAATAATAATCTTAATATATATAAATCTCGTGTCACAATGTTTGTCCTCAATGAACTCCTAAACCACTTAACCGATTATAATAAAATTCGCACACCATGTGCAGTTCGATCCAACTTGAAAGATAGGATAGTTTAAATCTCAAATTATAGTCGCAATTTTAATTTATTGCGACTATAATTTGAGATTTATTTATTTAATTTATTAATCTTATTTTATTTATTTAATTTAATCTTAATTTTATTAATTTAATCTTATCTTTATTTATTTAATTTATTAATCTTACTGTATGTATAGATTTTAATTTCGTATTGCATTTAATTTTTTATTTTTTTTAGGTGATTACAGAAATAATAAAGTTAGCTCAATGAACTACTACGCACACCGAATAATGGTTAGACAACATCAAGACAATTATATCCTTCGATATCGTCAGCTGTTCCATCAATACATTGTTGATATGTATGCTAAGGTCGAAAGCGAACGCTTGCGATTCCTTCGATTCAACCAGGCAAAACTACGATCGGAAGAATATATTCACTTACGAGATGCTGTTGCTGGAAACATCGATGGAAATTTAAATCCATTGACATCGGTAATGCTTTCATTTTACCTTCAAGCTACATCGGCAGTCCACGGAACATGCAGGAATACATACAAGATGCGATGACTTACGTACGTCATTACGGCCGACCGGATTTATTTATTACATTCACATGTAATCCGAATTGGGAAGAGATACAAACTTTACTATTGCCAGAACAACAAGCCATTCATCGTCATGATTTAACTGCACGTGTGTTTAAACAAAAATTGAAATCCTTAATTGATTTTATTGTTAAATATTCAATTTTTGGTATCACACGTTGTTGGCTGTATACGATAGAGTGGCAAAAGCGAGGTTTGCCTCATGCCCACATGAAGGGTACTGAGAATGGTGGCCACACATTTACAATGCGACTGCCGAACTTTCCAAATCAAGTTGAGTTTGATAATCAGTGGGTGGTACCATACTCACCACTACTTTCAAAAACTTACAAAGCTCATATCAATGTTGAGCTTTGCAGTTCTGTTAAATCAATTAAGTATATTTGTAAATATGTAAACAAAGGCAGTGATTTGGCCATATTTGAAGTACAAAACATAAATAAAAATGACGAAATAGCACGATACCAAATGGCAGATACATTAGCAGCAATGAAGCTATTTGGCATATTCTCAGCTTTCCCATCCACGAAAGAGATCCTGCTGTCCAACATCTGGCAATACATCTTGAAAACGGTCAACGTGTATACTTCACTGAAAAAAATGTTCTCCAAAGAGCGTTCGAAGCTCCGAAAACGACTCTAACTGAATTTTTTACATTGTGTCAAAAACCTGATGTTTTTTGGCCAATTCGCGAAGACATTGGTGTTTGGTGATGTTCCACGTTATTTCACATGGAACAAATCCAGTAAAAAATGGGAGCCACGGAAACAAGGAAAACCACATCCTTCCATTACAGGCATATTCAAAGCTAAGACATTGGGGAGACTTTACACGGTACATCCAAAGCAACGTGAGTGCTTCTATTTACGTTTGTTATTGGTGAATGTTCCCGGACCAACGTCTTTTGAATTTTTACGAACAGTTAATGGTCGAGTATTCAATACATACCAGGATGCATGTCGTGAACTGCAATTGCTAGAAGACGATAACCATTGGGACTTAACGCTTGCTGATGCTGCGTTGACATCAACACCGAATAACATTCGTCAGTTGTTTGCAATTATTTTGACGACATGTTATCCCTCGCAAGCACAAACTTTGTGGGAAAAATATAAAAATTGTATGACAGAAGACATATTGCACCGAATTAGACAAACAAATCAATGCCAAAACATAGATTATACACCAGAGATGTACAATGAAGCATTGGTCTTGATCGAGGATTTATGTGTTCTTATTTCAAATTTACCACTTAATCATTATGGTATGCCATCACCTAATCGTCCAGCCACCGACTTAGTCAATACCGATTTACAACGAGAAAATCAATATGACCATGAAAGTTTAGCAACAATTATCATGAACAGTGAAACCATTACTGACAGCAGAACAAAAAATTATTTATGATCGGATTATGCTGGCTGTTGCTGCTGAACAAGGCGGTTTTTTTTTCTTGGATGCACCCGGTGGAACCGGTAAGACATTTTTAATATCGTTGATTCTTGCCAAAATACGGTCGCAACAAAAAATCGCATTAGCAGTAGCATCGTCAGGCATTGCGGCTACTTTACTGGATGGTGGGCGAACAGCACATTCAACATTCAAGCTGCCATTGGACGTTCATAATAAACCAGATGCAATGTGTAACATCAAAAAGAATAGTGGAATAGCTGCAGTGTTGCGGAAGAGTTCTATAATAATTTGGGATGAGTGCACAATGGCACACAAATATTCACTTGAAGCATTAAACAGAACTATGCAAGATTTAAACAGCAATAATAAACTTTTCGGTGGTGCTATCTTACTTTTGTCTGGTGACTTCCGGCAGACCTTACCGGTTATACCTCGCTCTACTTCGCGGATGAGATTAATGCATGTTTGAAACAATCATTCTTATGGCGAAGTGTTGAAACACTTCGATTGACCATAAATATGCGAGTACAATTGCAAAATGATCCATCAGCACAAATATTTTCCGAACAACTACTAGATATTGGGAACGGTAAAATAGAACTGCAACCAAATACGCAATGCATTAAACTACCAGACAATTTTTGCACTGTTGTTCAGGATAAAAATGAATTAATTCAGTGTATTTTCCCGGATATACAGAATAATTATTTGAATCATGAATGGCTTAGTCAACGGGCGATTTTGGCAGCCAAAAACGTTGATGTTGACGAAATTAACTTCCAGATACTACAGTTATTACCAGGCGATATGATGTCTTTTAAATCAATCGATACTGTTGTTGATGAAAATGAAAGTGTAAATTTTCCGATTGAATTTTTAAATTCATTAGATATCCCTGGAATGCCCACCACATAATCTTCGATTAAAGATTGGTTCCACTATTATTCTCCTCCGTAATTTGAATCCACCTCAATTATGTAACGGTACGCGTTTGGTCATCAAAAAGATCACCGGAAACATTCTTGAAGCAACCATTTTGGCTGGGAAGTTTAAAGGAAAAGTGGTCCTGCTGCCACGTATTCCGATGATACCATCAGATTCTACCATACCCTTCAAAAGGCTACAGTTTCCAATTCGTTTAGCTTTCGCCATTTCTATAAATAAATCTCAAGGTCAAACAATGTCCATTTGTGGTTTAGATTTGGAAAATCCATGTTTTTCTCATGGGCAACTATATGTTGCGTGTTCACGTGTTGGGAAACCGTCTAATATATTTGTGTTAGCTAAAGACAGGTTAACCAAAAACATTGTGCACCGATTGGTGTTAAATTAAATTGAATTTGAAAGTATTTATAATTGAATAGTACTTATATTTGTTATACAAATTAAATGGAAATAATAAATCTGATAAATTTTTATTTTGTACCTATTGATTTCTGCTTAATATCAAGTGTAAGAACATTTTAATTAATTGTGTTCAACGTACTTCCCCTTCAAATCTCAATCCAGTGAATTTGTATACCAACATCAATATTTTCGTCTTTATTGGTAAATAATTTCATTGTACTAAAGGGTTATAGTAGTAGAAAGTCAAATAAGGAGATCACCATATTTTTTTACAAATACCATCTGTGTGAAAAAGCATAGTGGACTCCGTGACTGATGTTCTCTTATTGTTCCTCTTAGATTGTTTACTATAATGTAATATAACAAAAACTTTAGCCACAGCAACGCGTGGCCGGGTCAGCTAGTAAATATATAAAAACAATTATAAATCTATTTCAAAATGATATATTTTAATTTTTTGCTGATACTGTCATTTAAAGTAATTTTAAAATATCATTAAAATTTCTCCAGCATGTAAAATTCAAACTACTAACAAGAAAAGTAATTTCAATGGAAAGATTTTAAAAAATATTATTTAGATGCTTTATTTCCAATATTAAATATACACATTAAAATTAACGCATAAATTAAATAATTATTGCAATTTCTAGTTGTTTTCCTCAATTCTTTTAAATGCCCCCCCTCCTACCTATTTTCCGAAGCCGCCGTTGGTAGGCATTGTGATCACCGCAGCAAAAAGGATTCCTGCGCGCGAACGAGCGAAGAGTGCATGCGAAGTGGCTTGAGGGAGAGAAGCAGGCCAACCTGAGTCTAAGAAGGAATTAGAGGTGCTACAACAGCATACTTCTTAACATTTTTGGAAATCGATGCGTAATATTGAAATATTGTAGTTTTTACCACACTAAACTCAGTTATAACTTCAAAATTCGTCAGTTCCTCAGTTATAACGTCAAATTGATTCATTCAAACGATGCGCCTGTAGAGCGGACCTGCGTTTATTTCGATAGCCAAGAACTGTACATTTCATTCATACATCAAGAACTGTTCATTTCTAACTTATACAAACATATGAAGTGAAATGTGAATCCATGAAACGAGCTTGTATAAAGTTGACTATTAGAATCTTTGAAGCAAATTTTACAGAAAACAGCAATAACTATTATTACAGAAAAACAGGAATATATAAGCCTGCATTGATTACATTGATGTGACTTTTCATTTTTGAATAACTTAATGAACGATCAAAATCTCTTAAAGAAAATCACGGTGTTTGATAGTTCTAAGTTCAATTTATTACCTTCCTTCAATATATTTCCTTTTAGAAGAATATTATCAATCATTAAGATCGACAACAATAGGAAGAATTCGAAGAATATTGAAACCACTGTTACCATTTGCGAACACGCAACCCGTTGAACGAAGCGCGAATTTCGAATTTACGATTTTGAACCTTTTTGTCCCAATTTTCGAATATACAGAGAATGCGTCGAAAATAGGACAAATACCACCATCTTTACAGTTCTTTGACACATACGAGGAAAAAATTTAAAGATAAAGGATATTGGAGACGTTTCTGAGAAAAAATTGTATAAAATTTAAAAATTGCCTATGTTGGACACAAAATTACGAACAAATACTCATATTTTTGGAAAATTGGATAAGACACTATTTAAAGATCTGATTTTTGACTAACACACTTCATAAAAAAATCAAAATTGTAGGAAGACGCCTATTTTGAAATTTTGCAATTTTCGAAAAATCAGGAATTTCAACATAAATGAGACCGACACTATTCTCTTAAACGCATTTTACATTATCAAAAAAACAACACATTTAATCAAAAGCAATGGAGCCAATATTTTAAAAAAATTGAAAATCTCCCACGGTCTTCATGTAAAGTACCCCCAATAATTAAAATATCAATTCAATATCAAGCAATTTAAACATTCAAGGGGCCGCGACAGCAGCCAGCTCGATTGGGGAATATTAATTTTCGAGAAGATCGGCAGAAAGTATTGTCGTTAGCGTGGTTTACAGACAGACGGACAGAGAGACAATCCGACGTTTTGCCATCAATCTATTTTTCGGTATCAAGTACCCACAAAACAGGGATTCTGACTACACAACGTGTTTGAGGAAGAAATTTACTACACACACACACACACACACACACACACACACATATATATATATATATATATATATATATATATATATATATATATAGAGAGAGAGAGAGAGAGAGACAACATTATTTCACGTTTTTGTTACCAGAACCCGGTAATGAGAGTTTTTGTGATGAATTCGCTGTTCTTTTTTTCAGCAGCATTACAATACTCTTTCTATACTGCTTAAGCAGCAGCGAGGAATAAAAATGAAACTGAAGAGGATTTAACATAAAAAATGAGCTAAGCAGATTACTTTTTGCAGTCATCTATCGTCGGTAACATTTTCGACAACGAATTTGTGGGGCTAAACTGCGCAAGGGTAGAAGAGATGTCAATGCGCGGATATGTATGTAACTCAAGTAATTGCTTTTCTACACTATATGTGCTCAAATAACTGCTGTGAGAAAAATTACTGAATAAACTTGAATTGTTTGCTTGAAATATACACTGCAGAATTAACAATTTAAAGGCATACAATAAATCACAAAGCCTAACTTGAATAATAATAAAAATAAAATATCTTGTTACATAACAGGATATCCGACTTTCCTGAAGTTAGTCATACAGCATAGACGAATATTCAAAATGTCAATTACATAATCAGAAACTATAGAAAATTACAATATCAACATATTAAAAAAAGCCAATGGGAAATCTTCGTAATCACGTTTTATAAGGCAGTCATATTTGTGCCAAAATAGAGAATTCTGCCTCCCGATCGTGTTAATTTGGGTTTTAATGAGAAAAGTACGTGTACCTGAGGAAGTAATAATTAAATTCAAAATATTAAATAGCTAAACAACGTATAATACAAAATGTATAAATAACAAAATAAATTACTTCGATTTTATTAAACAACTTGTCCTCAGCTCAGGTATTTTCAGTCGCTTAATTGACGATAATAGGAGTTTGTAGATATGTTCTACTTCAATACTATTTTAGTATGTGCCACTATTTATGCTCAAAATCATATTATTTAACTGAAATTCATTTGCATCTTCGCGTAGTTGTTGGTTTACTAAGCGCAATGATGTTACTTAAATGAGCGATACTTAAATGTCACCACTATATATAGCTGAAACTAATTATGGTTTTAAAAAAAGCAATATAATTTCGTAGTGAAGTTTACCGACACAAATTTCCTGCATCATGAAACCGGCGGAACTTGTTCGGGTGTTTGTATTTCAGCATTTGCTACGTAGTCTTCAGAATAGATTACACACTATTTTTCTACCGACACAGTTTTGAATGTAACGTGCATCCGCGTACGATGCTATCAGCGGATAAAGGATTGTTCATGCCATTAAAATAGAAAAGCAACTGCTAAATAGCTAGCTGACGAATCGTGGCCAGACAAGATCTCTTAAACTCATTTAAAATGTGATGTAGGAAACGCTATTAAGTAACACTAATAAAAGCTTATACCAATTATAAAGAGCAAAGTAGCTGTAAACAAGATACATGTTTATATTCCAGGAATCTAAAACACTAGAAAAACGTGAATCTCTTAATTACGAGTTCTATTAATGATCCTGTGAAGAAGGTATTTCCGACAGAGTAAGTTTGCGGAAAGATGTTGCATTTGCTTATACAAATAATAGCTCCTAATTCAAGAGGTCACTCAGCTTGATGCGTGATGGATGATTCTTTGAGCTCGTGTGTGACCCAATTTGCTTTTAATGGAGAGAAATCCACAGCGTTCGCCACCGGTCAGGCGAGTAGCCCGAGGCAATTGTGAGAACGCCGGCATACGTCCAGGACGTGATTCAGCAACAACGGATAGCTTGGCATAAGTGTATGCAATTTTGAAGATATTTGAGTAAATGTGAATAAGCAAAATGAAGTAATATTTCACAATAAAATGTATTTATATTACGTTCAGATCTTACATTCCGGCATTCATACTTCGAGTACTGTACCTTATTATAGGTTCTCCCTATTAGATGTGTAATAAAATATATAAAAAGGATGTTTCCTAAAGAAATAATGTAAATTAACATAAGGATAAAATGAAATAACATAGTTAAATTAAATAAAATATAACTAAACACGTAGCCAAGTCGCATGATACAAAGCATGGTTGTTAAACGTACACCCTTGTAAGGCCTATTTTGTGTGCTCTGGAAAGCTTCGGAAACTAACTGGGAAAGAATGGGTGGGAGGGAGGATGTGGTGGCAAAGTTGAGGATATTTAATGAAGGGCTGAATTTTACATTGTTTTGGTCATTGTTTTGGTCAAGGCAGGAGATAGAAGGTTTTTTTCTAATTTTTGAATTTAAAAATTTTAAAAAATCCATATATAGGAAAACTTTGATATTGACAAATTAGAAAAAAATCCTTTTACCTCCTCAAACATCGGCGGGACCTTGTTTCATTTAGTTATTTACATAAGCAAACCTCGTCTCCTCTGCAACGTGGGTAAGATTTCCGAGGTAAAAATGTACTTGCAACCATGAAAATTCTTAAATGTAATGTTTCAACGGATTGTAATTACGAAAGTTAGTTTGAGCGTGTTCCATGGGCTAGTTGTAGAAAATCTGGACTTTAAATCATGCGATTTGAGTTAAAACATCAGTGGGATCTCGTTTCATTTAAAAGTTCAAAACCGTAAACATCTTCTCATGAACGTCGTAAACCTTTTTAAATTAAAGTGCCTTTCGAATCTATCCAGCGATCCTAGGTAAAATCTCCTTGAGATCGTGTTTTACAAAGTTTTTCATATATGCAAAAATCATCTCCTTAACGTAGGCAAGCTTTTTGAAGTAATGTTCACTTAAATTCATGCAGATATTTATATGTAATGCAGGCCTGCACAGCATTTTGCACTGCCTGACCTCGAGAGCCACTTGAGTGCAAACGCGGAGAAATTTAAAGAGTGGAAATGAGGCAAATTCTAGAAGTATGAATTACCAATTAGAAAGCGCAAATCGAATCATATCGTGTAAATTGAAAAGGCAATTGACGAGAAAATGACGGCCACACACAGTTCAAGTAAACTTTTTTTCTTTGTTATTTAAGGTCGCAGCGACCACTATTGCGTGTAACGGTTCGGTAACTATGAGCATGACACGATATGATGATAGGGGTGTGAAAGGACGAACACATTTGCCTATATTCTATTTTTATGTCAACCTCGTTCTGAGAAATTCATCTTATAATTTTATTAAATTGTAATTTTTTGTTAGTTAGTATTAAATAATGAAGTTTTAGAAACGGCCACGACTTTAAAACATTGCATAAGAGTCACAAGGAGCATCAACTAAAAAAATACATACAGTGGTAGATAAAAAGGTGGATACGCAGCAGTGTACAGAAGAACGTAAACAGTGAATTATGGCTCTTGTATCTTAAAATACGGGACCTCACCCATTTGAATAAGTGAGAAAATTATTTCACAACATTAGACTCCCCAACATTCAATATATGCGCAACGCTAGTCTTTTCCCCTTCTCTTCGCAAAGCCTCCCACCCCACTACTTGCATTTTCGGTTGTCTGGCGGACAGACGGTCGTCTCGTAAGTGCAGAATGCCCGCGGGAGTAGGCGTTGTGCAGGCCTAATTTAGTGCTTCTACAGAATACAACCAAGTATCTTAACCGACTGGCTCCCATGGTACACTGAAGAGCAAAAAAAAATAATACAGCCATGCATATTGATAGAAAGAGATCAAAGATCATGCATACTGAAACCAATCAGAATTCAGTGCGTGCAATCGGCAACGACTATATAAGACAATCAGAGTCTGGCACTTCTAGTTGGTCTGTGACCTGCTTTATGGGTATTGATATTTAAAAATACGAATTTTAAACTTTGGAGTTTATTATGTTTTCAGAGTGCTGTGCAAACACGTCTGGAAAATGTGCAAATAACGAGTTTTTATACTTGCTTAATTTGCATTCCGCTTCTAGTACGCTCATGTTAGTTTCATCTGAATAGAAAATTAATTGAAGACCAGCGCTTCAATAATTGAATAAATACGTGACAAATAAATTACGCACACAAATACGGCAAATAAACCTAACAAGTAGTACGCGATAAATAAATTAAGTAACTTGTTGGACGTCACAAATAAATTACGAGACACCGAACATGCTTCAAAGACGTAAAATTCTTGCAAGGAGTTGTTCGATCCTCTTTCCAATTTGAGGCAAAGGGTCATAAGCTCTGCAAACAATGATGCCAAGGTCATCGCGTGCTAATAGCGGCGCGACATCATGGAAGAGAATTGGGTTGAATCGCCGCTGACGTCGACACGCAGGGAGGCGCGAATGAGCTCGCGGCAATTCGTTTCATTCCTCGCGAGGGGAACCTCCGGTCTCGGAGGTCACGGTTTTGTTGGGGGCTGGAAACGTTCACTCGGTTCTTCCAACAAGGTTCTCGGCGACACTCACGTCGTTTGTGCCAAAGTGGAGGCACTGAGTAGGCTAGGTATTCAGCACCTGGTGGAAACGTTCACTCGGTTCTTCCAACAAGGTTCTCGGCGTCACTCACGTCGTTTGTGCCAAAGTGGCGGCACTGAGTAGGCTAGGTATTCAGCACCTGGTGGAAACGTTCACTCGGTTCTTCCAACAAGGTTCTCGACGTCACTCACGTCGTTTGTGCCAAAGTGGCGGCACTGAGTAGGCTAGGTATTCAGCACCTGGTGGAAACGTTCACTCGGTTCTTCCAACAAGGTTCTCGACGTCACTCACGTCGTTTGTGCCAAAGTGGCGGCACTGAGTAGGCTAGGTATTCAGCACCTGGTGGAAACGTTCACTCGGTTCTTCTGATAAGCGATTTATCTAATTGTATTTAATGTAATGTAACTAAATGATGTGTTTTGAAAGACGTGTTTGTACATAGCTACTTATTACATGGCCCAATCTTTCAACTTCCGACCAATTCACTCATCTAATCTTTTTCGAGCAATTTGCCTTTCCATCGCCTGCTTCTAATCCGAAAACCCATTTCCAGTGTGTCCGCCTTGTTAAAGTTACTTTGACGCACGATTACTGATTCCTCCTCCTTACCTTCTCCAAGCTATCCTGCTATCTCCAAGCTATTTGGCTGTCGCTTGCTTCTTTACTCAACCGAACCGACATGCCACCACATCGGCCCGCGACCTTATCGGGCAGCCAAGGCAAGGCAAGGCAAGGCGGGGCCGGGCAAAAACAGTGGACACGCGGCGCGGCGGCCCGGAAGACGCGCAAAGCGCGGCGAACGTCGCAGGATACGCGCGCGATCCAGCGACCGATAGAGCGCGGGGTCGGCGACCCGCCGGCCGACCCGCCCCCTCCGCACCCCCCCCCCCGGGTTTCGTCCCGCGGTCGCCGCCTCTCCTGCATATTCACTTAACGACAGCCATCTCCTCGCAATCTGCGCACAAAGTGGGCACTTAAAGCCATCTCGCGCGATCCTTCTCCGGGTCAATTATATTTCAAATTTGTTTAACGGAATGACCTGGAAATCCTTCCTCCGGACTATCTTCATCTAACCTTCATTATCGTGTTACTTTAATCAATTTATGTCTCGGTCATGATCTTCGTTAACCTTATACAGCCGCGTTCCATAAATCCGTTCCGATCCGAAGAGAAGCGTTATGGTAATTGGCGATTTTCCCTCCGCAAAGTAATTGGCGAATAAAGCACAAGTGAATCTTAATAACGCGCTTTGTGGAAATGCGTGGCGCCGCGGAGAGATAGCCTTGCCCTCTGGGTCGTTAGTTGTGGCGAGAGCACCGAGCTTCACGACTTCCCCACGCGTTCCTCACGCTGGAAAACTCATACACTGAATGTCCCCGTGTGCACATACGGTCTAGTACTCAACTAAAGCACAATTCATTTAGTAGAAAGGTTGTAGAGGCGATACATTACTTAATTTCATTAATTTTATTTTTATTAATAGTAATATTTATATCACATTTTATAAATTAAAAATTGATCAAAACCAACGACAAATATCATTCAAATACCTAATAATGATTACCAATGCATAAAATAATATTAAAGATAATTACTATATACTTGTTGATCTTTTGATTATGAGAATAACAACTTATATAGATGAAATACTCTTGAGGAATTTGCATTAAAACTAGTGAAAACTGCATGCAACTAATGAACATTAAAATTATTTACAAAGTAGGTTTCTAAAATCTGACGCATTGAAATCTATATACGAATAAAAGTTACCACTAAGGTGTTTGCTATTTCAGGTCCTTAATAGGAACGTCACAATATGAATGGGAATTAAAAAGATTTGTTATTATTCTCGTCAATTGCTAAAACAATATGAGTATTCTTTTGTAAAGAGAAAACAATGCACAATCATTTTTTCCATCCCAATACTATCTTTGAGCAAATGTATTCATATAAATCTTAATTAGTTTTTGATCCGATTACAAGAGCAGAATGAAATGATTACAATTAGATTGACTACACATATGAACTACTAACGGAACACGGAAGACTTTGTTCTGCCCTTCATCTCCCTTTCTATCTCTTCGTCCCCCCTATCTTCGTCTCCCTCCCCCTCCCCCAGCAAAAGTGTAATAGAATGTTTAAAAAGATCTCATCCTGTAGATTACGGTGTGATAAACATTTATTTGAGGCCTGTGGCCTGAGAGTTTTAGTTTTTAATGCTATAGAACGTTTCGTTTAGGAGTTATTTCACGATATAGATTTAAAAAATCCTACCGAATGTGTTGCTGGTTGCATTAGACATGAATATTTAGTTTTGTTCTACAACATAAAATTCTGCATAATATTCCACTTTTTAAAGCATGCACATACCAACCATACCAACAATATATATATATATATATATATATATATATATATATATTGTATATAGTGACTTCACGGTCTACGGAACGGTGGGGACAAGGCAGTGGGGAAGTGCGGTGGAGAAGCAGTAGGGGGTGGCGCGGAGTGGTGGCAGTGGCGAACGATGGAGTGGGTCGGCTGGTCGCGAAGAGAGGTACAAGGAGTCTGGAAGTCGGAGAGAGGACATCAGACAGTGAGTGTCGGTGAGATAGAGAAGTCAGCGATTTGAGTCAGTCAGTTGACGGCAGAGAGATGTTGACGGCATTAGATGTCGAGCGAAGAGAGTTGGGAAGTTGAAGAGACGACTGGAAGCCGGCCAGTAAGTGATTGGTGAGCCAAGATGCACCGCGACCGCCGTGAGTCCGCCAGGCCCCGCGCCTAGCGGCTTGAGCGACGCGTTATCGCAGCGCACCGTCGATCCGGCCTTCGGGGCGCCGCTGCGCCTGTCCAGGCGCCACACCGCCGCGTACCTCGGTGAGGTGACACCAGCGAGGTGCCATCATGACGCGCTTCCGTTTCAGCAGACGGGAGACAGGTGAAGCGACCCTGGGTGCCCGTGTCCGAGGCAGGTCATACAGAAAGCAGAGGCATTCACCAGTTACACTGCTTGTGCACTTCAAGACCGATCGATTAATTGATTAGTGATTACAGGCGCATCAACTGCTAAGGTTATTAGTTCCGTAAGTGTAGTGCATGCGTTTTTCTCAGGAGATGGCGATGATCATCCCTGATGGATCGTGATATCCGGCGCCTATCTACACGTCGGCTCGCGGGTTTTTCCTCAGTCAGGTATCTCTACCAGCCCGACCAGCTGTAAACTCCCTACTGGTCTCCCTGTATGTGTAGTGTAGTGCATGTAAGTGTAGGTGTGTGTCAGTAAGAGTCAGAGGAAGGAAAGATCGCGCACGGTACGTGGATAGTTTGTTAGAGTACCGCTCCGGAATTTGACAGGTGTTGATCGGAGGAACCACGGAAAACTACCGATCAGTGTAGCCAGGCGCTAGAATACTCCCCCAGACAACAGCTGAACTCGACCTAGCAATCCAGGTAGTGTCGTAAATCCTGCTGCCGTGAAATCTCGAACCCCTAGACCTCCTGGTCATAGGCACTGCAGCGACATCAGTTGGCGCCCTAATCCAACTAAGCCGGAGTTAAAATCCGATCAATCGCTCGCATTCTAAGGCTGTCAATTGCGAAGATAGTATCTCGTGCAAAATCTACAAATAATCACTTTCAAAACCCAATTACCGAAAAATGAAAATAATTGACCAAGTTTGTTCATGACAAAATAATAAGAGAGGACACATATATATTACATTTACATTTATTACATTTCAAAAATTGTTATTTTGCAGGAGAACGGTTTTATTCAGAGAAGAGCTGTTTATTTTGTGACCAAAGTTAACATATTTTATTCTATGAAGCTTACCGGCTGTCTTATGAACGTATGTCTAGCATATTTACTACCAAAGTACGCTATTGTGTGAGTTTTTCTGTGTTCAGGCATTTTATTGAAATATTTTATAAAATTGAAATGTTCCAAATAAGGAGTCACAAGTATCAAAATAACAGAATTTATTCCTCCAAATGTTAACTATATTCCGTAACCAAATACATTCCACACTTTTAAGATATTAAAGGACAGTTCGTTGGCAAACCTTTCATTTGTGTTCAAGTGATTCATATGAAAAATATTCCTGAAAAGGATTCTGACGTTATTATGGCCGCACGGCGTGTGCTAAGAGACTTTGTACGAGGAATGGCAGTTGGAGCTAGACGCGTGGGATATTCCATTTCGGAAATCGGTAGGGAATTCAATACTCCGAGATGTTCAACTTCGCGCAGAAAAAGCAGTGGCTGGCGACCTTCGCCAAATACCACTAGCAGCGGCTTTTTTGTAGAGTTGTCAGTGCCAACAGACAAACAACGTTGCGTGAAATGTCCGCAGAAATCAAAATGGGACGTACGACAAATCCGTTAGAACACTGCGGTGGAATTTGTCTTTAATGGGCTATGGCAGCAGAAGAACGACTCGAGTGTCTTTGTTAACAGCACGACATCGCCTGCGGCGCCCATCCTGGGCTCGTGACGTCTGACACCGGTCCACAATTGTTCGCGATTAGTTTAAAGACCAATCTGGACAATATGAGCGAATGATTTAGCCATCCAAATCGCGCGACAAGAGTAACATAGTACATTTATTGGACATAATCGAAAGGTCATATATTGTACCCTAGACGTCTGAAAAACTGAGGCTTGGTAAGACGAGTCCAGATTTCAGTTGGTAAGCGCTTATTGTAGGGTTCGAGTTCGGCGCAGACCCCACGCTGCCATGGGCCAAACTTGTCAACAAAGGCACTGTGCAAGGTGGTGCAGGCTCCATAATGGTGTGGGCTGTTTTGACATAGAATGGGCTGAGTCGTGGTCCAACTGAATCGACAATTGAGTGGAAATAGTAATGTTCTGCTACTTGGAGACCATTTGTAGCCATTCATGGACATTCAGGTAGACATGTTCCCAATCAACGATGGAACGTTTATGGATGACTTTGCATCATGACATCAGGCCAAATCGCAACTGGTTTAAAGACCAATCTGGACAATCTAGGTGACTGTTTTAGCCATCCTAATCGCGAGACATGAGTAACGTAGAATATTTATTGGACATAATCGAAAGGTCAGTTCGTGCACAAAATCCTGCACCGGCAACACTTTTGCAATTATGGACGGCTAAAGAAGAAGCATGGCTAAATCTTTCTGCACAGGACTTCCAAAGGCTTGTTGAGTCCACTTCATGCCGAAGTACTGCCATTCGCCGGGCAAAAGGAGTACGATACGACATTAGGAGGTATCTCATGACGTTTGTCACATACGTGTATCATTTATGCATGAACAAAAGCCGTGTTCAAAAACAGTTACCGATATACCATTGGATGTGTAAATGAAACTGCTTAAATCACGGTTTCGTCAGTAGAATGAACCAGGACTGTATGGCTTTCGCTCTCTAAATCCCACTGTCAGCCACTCTGTTGGCCGCAGCCCCTTAGTGCCACATCAGATCCCGACGACCCACCCTGAGACTCCTCAGTCCGCTGGCTGCATTCTCGGGGGTGGCCAGCCCACAACCGCGCGCGGCCCATTCACCTGCCCCACATGCACACCACAAACACAAAAAGGAATGTTAAATTTTGAAAAAAAATATTGCAAGAAAAGTTCTATTATTTTTTCCTTTTTACAGTTTTGAATATTTGAAACAAATTAAATTCAAAGTCATCCCACTGATACAAAGATTTCTTACAAGGAGGTAGAAATGTATAAATAAATAATTTTCCAATCTATTGCATATCTATCTTTCAGAACTAGAAAAGTATCAGCATCCGCATCACGTTGACAGCTTTCGTCGTGCCTTGCGATTCCCGTCACAATCGAGCAATTCTTCACCCGTCCCTTTCTCCGTGTTTTCGCCCCGCGCAACCGTTCCAGAGCACTGCCAATTTCAACGCCCACCTCGTGGAGGTTTCCCCTTTGCAGATCACGTGCGTCGCCGCTTCTTCGGGATGCTCGCGCCTTGCGGGGCTCCGTCACGAAGCACGTAAGCGTGCATGCCTGCGAAGACGCGACAATGGCGGGACGCGACGGTGGCGCCCGCCCTTGCATCATGGTTTCGCTGAGGGAGGCTGTAGTGCGCAACCGAACCGTTGGCACGGTGGTGTCTCACCGGATCAATCGCCACTGATACGCACGATGAGCCAATTCATGCGGTGAAAACACACACCAGAGTGTTCCTTATTTTTGCAATAAATAATTCATTTATCGTTTCGATCTCCGAAGTATAGTTTCTCATAGAAAGTGTTTTTTGTAAATTTTAAATTTCATCTCAGTCTGTTTGTCACCGAAACGTACAGCGCATTTCCAAGTCTCGACGCGCTGTTTTAGTCTCGGGAGGTCATTAACGTCAACTGAAAACAGAGTATACTGCAATGCTGACGGCTGGTTCTCGGCCTAAGGTTCTGATGGACTCGTAAAAGGTTCTTAGAGCTACGCTGTGATACAGGGCTGTTCTATTGCGCTCCCCAGTTCCGTTTATTCAAATGTTTTCGGCATCTCTGAAAAAGATAATATACATTTGTTCACCTAACGGGACGAGAAGGCGATGGCGAGAATATATTTTTTCCGCGTGAAATATCATCCTCTGTGAATGGAGTAGTTTACTAAAAATTTGCTCACGGATGGTTCCTTTTTTCCTTACGTACAAAACGTTCCTTTCTTTCCATAGTTCCCAGCGGTTGATCGATAATTATATAAATTATATTTCTCGTTAAATTTGACCCGTCGCTAAAAGAATGTATAATAACAATCATGATGTTGATATTATCCTTATTCTAATTATTTTCTTAGTAAAAAGGAAGGCAAATTAGTGCAAACGTGTTCATTCTATTGAATTACAGTTTCATAATAATTATTTTCGAATAATTGGGACAACCTGGCCTTAAGGAGGATTTTTATATGTAATTATTTTTTGCGGGCAACAAACGCGTATGAGCGCTAATTCTGACGGCATCCAGTATGACAGTCCTTTTAACGACGTATGCACATCAAAATATTAACACTCACAAAATATAAGAGTTCGTGTTCAATTAACAGAATTTTAAAAAGTTGACATTATTTAAACATGATTTAATTAACTTACAATGTTTCAAAGCAGAAATATAGTGCACATATTGTACAACTCACTTTCAATAATACAGCAAAATGTAGATTAAAAAAGCAAACAACTAAGAGCCGATTTCTTATTAATCTTTTCATTTTGATATGGTCCGTGTAAGAGAAAAACACATACCATATGAAGTACCGTTTTGGTACCGTAGAAGCTAGGATTTTTGGCTACGGACTTGCATATGTAAGATACCATATTTTTTAAGAAAACATGTTTCATGACTCGATTTTCACAAGAAATACACAAGGAAATTTGACATTTCTGACAGACATTTCTTCTGAATCTAACATAAATTAAGTAATATTAACGATTTAAAACATCATTTCTTTTTCGCGGATTCATGTGTAAAACCGTTGAAGAATGAAAATGTTGGAAATTGGAAAACGTGAGAAATATACAGATTACGCGAAGACCTTTGAAAATTAAAGCATTATTTTACAAAGTATTCAGAACATGAATGTTCACGATGACTCATTCTGCCGCAAACTCAGAGTACCACAATGATCGGATGGTAGAGAATATAAGACAGCCAATATTGCACATTGTGACATGTTGGTTTCTAAGTAACAGAAAAGAGGAGATTGTACGTTTTGCGATGTTTGCGGTTTGCGAACTCTTGTGAGAAGAGTTTGCGAAAGGATTACATCTACCGACTAGGACTATGTATGATTTTTTAAAACGAATGCGAAAGGAGAAATGTTAAGCATAATTGATTCGTTTATTTCAGAAACCCGTCAAACGCCAAAATCTAAAACACACATTAGGGGAGGATTATTGCCCCAAGAGGATAAACACATCGTTTAGTGCCTATTTATAGGAAAAATATTGATTTATCAACTGCTTTAATAAATAAAAGTATTTTGAATTCAGAAAGATTGGGAGACTTTTTCTCAGTTTTCTCGAAATGATGAATTTGGTGTTTGTCAGGTTTCTGAAATAAACGATTCAATTGGTTTCGCACCAAGTGGCTAGGGAGCTGTCGCCTTTCATTACGACGACGGCTTTATCAGAGAAAGATGCGAAGGCAAATGGGTAATACGTAAGTCTGAAATGTGATTAAGAGCGAATGAGACGGGTTTCCAAAGGAAGTTCGAAGGCTGTAAAAGATATAATACCACAACTTTTATTGCTGATGCAAGTGCATTCGCTTACGCTAGTACAATAGATGACGCAAATAATAGTTGGAGAACCTACTATAAACACCCTGTGAGAAACGCAGGCCCCCTAAGGTTCGCCGGTACTGCCTGAAGAAAAGTTTCCTTATGCTGCAGCGGGAACGGGCGATCTAGCGATCAGCGGGAATCTAGCTTTTATAAAACTGTGACCACCAATAATATTGACGTTGCATAATTGTTATATGTTCCATTCTCTGCAGTTAGATTAACCACCCGATTCCGCCCAATAAGAAAAATACAACAATTCAATCGGTACATTTGAATTTGCTTTATATTAGAAGATTTTTTAAAAATAGTGCTTTTATGAAATGATTGATTAGTTTTATTTATTTGTATGTGAACATTGTAATTAATAATAATTATGTAAAAACTTTTACTTTTTGTAATAATGAGTTATATCTTAATATATAAAACTTAGTTATGACCATTATTATGACTACAGCAGATGAGAGGAATGCTTTAAGGGATAAAATAATTTCCTCATTTGCCCATTTTCACTCTCCTTGCACCTCTTAAGTATCCGCCCTTAAAAAGAGTACTACATAAAAAATTACACATGCTTACTTATTCCCTATCGCTTAACGGAAAATGCTGGCAGTGAAACTGTACTTCCAACAGATGACTAATTTTAAATGGTGAATTCTAAAATTAAGCCCAAGTATTGTCAATGCGATATATTATATACTCATGTTGTGCACGACAAATGAGTATGACTTTTAGAACACACCCTTTATTCGAGCTCTAAAAACTAACATTACTCACTTTTCAAAATAAATTTGAACAAATTTACAAATGATTAATGATAAAGCATACATAATGTGAAAAAATAAATAATCAATCTCACTTTCAACGTCATTGAGGTTGTTTTTTAAAAATGTCGTAATTCGAAAATCCTCCCAAAACCGGACATGTTTTAATGCATGAACACAGGCTTCCGCGGCTCGAGTTCATGACTTACTACCCTGAAGAAGCCTGCGATATAACAGGCGAAACGTTGGCCTCTCAGCCAACGACGCGGCGTCACCCGGACAGACAAGAAGTCATGTTTTAATGCATTTCCACTCGTTGGGCAGTATTCCGCGAAATCAATTTCTGTCCCGCGAAAGAGAGCCGTTTTCCAGCCCAAAAAGCCGAATTCAGATCAATCTGGCAACCCTGTCACATTGTCCCATTTATGTACCTTCCGTGTGAGAGTAAAATTATCAACTCTGTGTACATATAACAATAAGTAATTGACATCACTTCCATGCAGAAAGACACTTCTCGCAGAGATACAAGTTGCAGGATAACGTGTCTTTAAATGGGCAGCGTCTGGTACCGAAGTCATCATCAGCTGCATAGAAGATAATCTGACAGTAGCAATACACATATTTGAATGGTTCGTCTAACTTCTTTATCGGGACAAAGATTTATATTTGAGAATAGACTTTAAAACAAATGTATGATGAGTGAAAACTAATGTATTATAAAAGGTACTACATTGGCGGAGTAATGGGGTAAACGCAATCGAAAGCAAGCTTTTTACACCTTACCTTATATATGCGCTGTCCAATTGATCTCTTCTCACCACTGCTGGCACGTGATTAAAATATCAGCACTCAATGTCGTAATCGTGATGTAATTTCCGCTAACTACGGGCGTAGACTAAATGAAAGCTATTTTGCTTATCTGAAGTACTATTTTTCTTTGCCGACTATTGAAAAACGCCTCGACGTAAGACACTTAATGAGTGTAAATGGATTGTTTACGAGGTGATTTGGAGCGATCGGGCAAGTCAAAATATTTGGGCGAGCGGATTGACTGGATTTCACAAATGCGAAAAGAAACTAAATCAAAGCCCATTTCTTGCGTTCGATTCGATCTCAGGTAGTAGGTAGGAAAGGGCGTTCCCGAACTGCTAACGACCCAGCGGACAAAGTTGGTCCTCCTAAGTGGTCATTCGTTTCCATTCGCCTACTCACTTTCCGTTTGCTAAAAGCGTCTTATCTACGCGTTTGCATTTAATTCTGGAAGTGGCATTTCTGATTCAGTTGTTACACGTATGGTAAGAGTTCTGAGAAAAATCGAACAGAAAAGTGAGGAGAAAACGTCAATTTAGGAAAATATATGCTTTTTACGATGTTGCAAATTGTAGTACTTTCTAAACACATTTAGATATGTAATTAAGTCGCACAAATCTTTCAAAGAGTAGCGTACGTCATCATGCCGTAGAAGAAAGTATTTTTGTTATATCGCCTTAAGTCGGCAGGGAAATCTATTGGTAGTTACATTACTTCACTCATTCTTTGACCAAAGGCCAAGACTTGCATAAAACCGTCATTATTGTTTTTATTCAGTGAGCTGAAATAAGTGCGGCAGACAAAAAGGGGACCCATGCACGCTCGGGTTACATGACAAATGAACACGTGCGTATCTCATGTTTAACTCTATCACAAAGGCGCACACGGCAAATTTACGTACACGTATTGTAGCGTCATGTTGGCTACTCTGCGTGGGAGGAGAACGCAGAAGGATCGCTTACGTGACAGCTGAGAAGCTAGAAGACACGGCGTTGGGGTTGGAGATATTTTTAGAATCAGGTGGACGCCGACTTGTCCGGCAGCTAGTGTCACGTGGTAATAAACGGTGGCCAAATGGGGGGAGCCGGCGGGTATCAATTAGGCTGTCTCGCTCAAGCCGAGGGGTTTTGCTCTTGAAAACATCGCGCTTTGCGCAAAATTCACGCCCAGGCTGGAGCGTATTCGTGCGTTGCACCGGTGACGAAAGTCACATGAGTGGTGGTACCAGCGTGCTCTCGAGGCGGGTGCTGTCAAATGAGGTGTATCCACTGGACTGTACGATCGCGGCTGGTGGTGGGGAAATACCTGGAAGTAGAAACGTTGCACTTTCATGTCTATGTGATTACTTCCACGACGCCACAATACACTTTATTCACCGGCGGGATTCAGTCGAGATAGTTTTACTCGTACGCGCCAGGTTGCATCTGCAGGCAGAGAAGCGGCAAAACTGGCACTTAACCCCAGCGCGTGAGGGGCCCGTAAATGTCTAGTTAGGCGCCCATGGGCAAGCCTCGCTTAATAAGCCTATCTCGCAATAGTTGTAATAGGGGTGTAATAGTTGCAGGTTGCAACGCAGGTTTTTGACCAATCACCGAGAAATTTACAAAAAATTGAGATTTAATTAATCATTGAGAATCGTTTTAGTAAATGTTTCGTTCGACTGCCTGCAATAAAATTACATTTAATATTATATTATGCTTCTCAGTTCTGATTTATTTTATTATTCGTATTTTTTACTTGGAATATTATTTAAAATAAATTGGGTCGTAATTACACTTCGATTCAATTTGACTAGCGAAATGCTCGTTATTGGTGGGTACATTTGACTGACGTTCAGATTAGAGCGCAAGTCATTTGCAGTTAAATGTTGCTGCCGAGAGGTTGTCCTTAAAAACTAGCGAATTCTTTAGTATAAAATATCTCCTAAATCAGAGGTGGAGTTGACACCTACATAAATAAGAGAAAAATCTGAAATAATATTAAATAAATGTTCTTTACTATGTTCAATTCCTTTATTTTCATTATTAATAGAAAAAACTGTTTTCAATGAGTTGTCTTTTGGTTGTAGGAAATATATTCCTTTCGTAAGTCAAAACTTATGAACCAATTTATTTCAAATAATATTCCGCTTGTCAGCAGAACGAAAGAACTTAGAAATCCTTTTGGTGTCGTTATTTTCGTCGAGTTAGATGCTACCCTCAAACAGGAGATCTATAAATGGAAGATTCACATGCGACAATAGCCGCGGCTGCAGCATTTTCTCTGTGTGAGGGGTCAGGCGTCGTGAAAAGTGTGGAAATCCCGGGCGGCGCTGGCCGCGACGAGCGCCCCGGAGTGCGCCTGAGGGTCTCTGCGGGAAGCGGCTTATCTTCGAGCTCGTAATTGAGGCGGCGGCTGCGTCATCCTCCCCTTCTCGCGCCACCGCTGCATTCCGCTGGGAACAAAGCCCTGAGGATTAGGATGCCACAGACACACCTTCGGCCCCGGGCGCTGACCCACGCAATGCCCGCCTCCGCGTCTCTCCAGGAAACCCTTCCAGTTCCATCATGTCGTAGTTTACTTGCCATCATATGCCACGCAAGTACCGCTGCACCCCTTTCGCCTTCTCCCACAGAAGGGTATAACTCGGGCGACAAAATTTGAATTCAGCTCAGAAGCTTTCAGGCTTGATGACGTTTCGCATACAGAAAATCTGCGACACGGTACAGACGACTTTACTTCCTCTTCGAAGGATTTTTTTGCCCCTTAAAATGCACCGCTTTGATTGGGTTGCGAAGTTGGGTATAACAGTCCGATACACTGACCGTTACACCACGGAAGCTGCTACTCTTTAAAGGAAACAAAAAATTAAAGTAGTTTCTCATGGTCATGAACAAGTCGCGTTCGTGAACCTGGCTTCTGTAAACGATCCGTTCTGTACGTACCGATTCGTACCGCGTTCTGTACCGATTGTAAATCGCCGCAGAACGGTTCTCCGTCGTGCGAACAATGTATCAGCAAACGTCAGATTTACCCTATTTTAGTACATTTTGAAACGATGATGTAATGATGGGTATTAATATACGAATGTGATGTTACGATATGAGCTAGTATCGTAAGCTACATATGAGGATATTAATACCCATTACGTCAAGTTTTATTAGTTTCTTTCTTTACAACTTATGGTAATTATTAGTAATAATCTAGATTTAACGTCCTAGGAGAGATCTACAATGCGCGATTGTAGAAACACCACCTGTACTATGTGATACATAATATGTGACCGAAAGGATGTTTCTAGATTGCTTCTATACATGTTTCTCAGCCTCTCAACTAGCGAGAAATAAAGTTTTGAGACACATCTTGGGTTATCTCTCTGCTTGCTGCTATTCTAGAAATTCTGTTTTCTAGAAATAACATGAAAGTTCGTTTTTCATTTTAGAGTAACGATGGCTTCGTTACCAAGGCGTCAGTATATTCAATACTGGCATTGCATCAATGTAACACGTTGGTTACTTTTTGGACTTTTTTGATCTCAAACACTTACATAGACCAGAATATCGATTGGCCATTCCTGAGTGAAGTTTCTCACAACTATTAAAATGTTGCTTTTCTTACTTAGACACTACTGAAACAAAATCACGAATTACAAATACATTAATAAAAAATGGAACAAATTAAAAAATCGATGTTTGGAAAAACTGATATATCCATAAAGAATTATACAAGTAGTGAATTAAGAAGTGTAGCCCTGTTTCTCGAAAGAAAAAACTAGGAAAATATTGTTATGTGGCCACAACTGATGCTTTAACCTTATATATTCGTTTCTGTTACATTGCATTTCCCGTATTACACTTGTCAAATTTAGTTCACGGCTGAAATTGATTTGCACACTATCGACGATTTGAAAGGGAATCGTTGGATCTACATATTTTGAAGATGAATCCTATTATACAATAACATATGTTGTTAATACATAAGGTATTCAATTATTAGTGTTTAAATAAGTGTAGTAATACGGGAAAAATAAATTACAGCAAGTTTACGATAAAAAAAAAGTACTTTGAACTTTACTATTTGAGTATACAGAGTGTCCAGAAAAAACGTCGAAACTTAACAAATAAGCTCTTATTACAATTTTTTAACAAATATCTTTTTTGTCATCATAACTCTATGCTAAAGATTCTAATGCCAAAAGCTGACATAAATGACATGTGATACGTGTGTCTTAATCGTGTGTCCAATCCAACGCCGGTCTCATGATGTAATGGTTAGCACTCTGGACTTTGAAACCAGCGATCCGAGTTCCAATCTCGGTGAGGCCTTTCGAAGACGCTCGAATGAAATAGGGGCCCATTAAAATAACGTATCTCCTAATAACCATTACGTTGGAGACTCTCATGCTGAATACCTAAATAAATGATATATATACGTATGTATATTTAGTCAAATGCTAGAGTAACCCAACGCCAGTCCCATGGTGTAACGGTTAGCACTCTGGACTCTTAAAACATCGATTCGAAAATCGTATCTCCGTGAGACCTTACGCAGATGTTCGTATGAAACTGAAGCCTACGAAAATATCATTTATCGTAGTAACTCTGACGAAAGACACTCTCGTGACAAATACCGAAATATATAATATGATATACGTATGTCATTTGAGCGAAAGCTACACTTGCCCAGCGCCGGTCTCATGGTGTAATGGTTAGCACTCTGGACTGTGAATCCAGCGATCCGAGATCAAATCTCGGTGAGACTTTTCAAAGATCTTCGTATGAAACAGGGGCGTACGAAAGTATCTTTTGTCCTAATAAATCTCACGCTGGTGAATCTCATACCTATCATCGAAATAATTGATATATAATACGATTGTTTCATATGATTAAATGCTATACCAATTCAACGCCGGTCTCTGGGTGTAATGGTTAGCACTCTGGACTTTGAATCCAGCGATCCGAGTTCAAATCTCGGTGAGACCTTTCGCAGCTGTTCGTACGAAACAGGGGCCTACGAAAGTGTCTTTTGTCGTTATTACTCATACGCTAGAGATTCTCATGCCAAATACCGAAATATATAATATAAGACAGGTTTGTCTACTTTTGATCAAAAGCTCTACCATACCAGCGCCTATCTCATGATGTAATGGTTAGTACTTTGGACTCTGAATCCAACGATCCGAGTTCAAATCTCGGTGAAACCGTTTCGCTGGTGTTGGTATAAAACAGCGACCCACGGAAATATTTTTTCGTCTATGTAATTCTTACGCTGGTTACGCTAATGCCTAAAACTCACTTGAATGATAAATAATACTACTGTCTTTATTTGATTAAATGAGAAACCATTACTACGCAGGTCTCATGGTGTAACGGATAGCACTCTGGACTCTGAATCCAGCGATCCGAGTTAAAATCTCGGTGAGTCCTTTCGCAGCTGCTCGTAAGAAACAGGGGCCTACAAAATGGTATTTTGTCGTAATTATTCATACGCTAGAGACTCTCATGCCAAATATCGAAATATATAATATAAGACAGGTTTGTCTTCATTTGATCAAAAGCTCTATCATATTAACTCCTATATATTGGAGTAATGGTTATCACACTGGACTCTGAAACCAGCCATCCGAGTTCCAATCTCGGGGAGACCTTTTCGCTAGTGTTGGTATAAAACAGCGACCCACGAAGACATTTTTTCGTCTATATAACGCTTACGCTGGGTACGCTAATGGCTAAAACTCACTTAAATGATATATGATACTACTGTCTTTACTTGATTAAATGAGAAAACATTACAATGGCGGTCTCATGGTGTAACGGTTATTACTTTGGAATTTAAGTCCAGCGATCGGAGTTCAAATCTCAGTGAGACCACTCGCAAATGTTCGTATGAAACAGGGGCCTACGAAAATGAATTTTGTCGTAATAACTCTCACGCTGGAAAATCTCATCTCAATTACCGTAATAATTGATATATAATACGTTTGTTTCATATAAACAAATTCTATACCATTCGAACGTCAGTCTCATGGTGTAATGGTTAGCACTCTGCACTTTGAATCCAGCGATCCGAGTTCAAATCTCGGTGAGACCTTTCGCAGATGTTCGTATGAAACAGGGGCCTACGGCAGTGTCTTTTGTCGTAATTACACATACGCTAGAGATTCTCATGCCAAATACCGAAATATATAATATAAGACAGGTTTGCCTTCTTTTGATGAAAAGCTCTACAATACCAGCGCCTATCTTATGATGTAATGGTTAGCACTTTGGACTCTGAATCCAACGATCCGAGTTCAAATCTCGGTGAAACCTTTTCGCTGGTGTTGGTATAAAACAACGACCCACGGAAATATTTTTTCGTCTATGTAACTCTTACGCTGGTTACGATAATAGCTAAAACTCACTTGAATGATAAATAATACTACTGCCTTTATTTGATTAAATGAGAAACCATTACAGCGCTGGTCTCATGGTGTAACGGTTAGCACTCTGGACTCTGAATCCAGGGATCCGAGTTCAAATCTCGGTGAGACCTTTCGCAGCTGTTCGTATGAAACAGGGGCCTACAAAATGATCTTTTGTCGTAATTACTCACACGCTAGAGAATCTCATGCCAAATATCGAAATCTATAATATAAGGCAGGTTTGTCTACATTAGATCAAAAGCTCTATCATACTAACGCCTGTCTCATGGGGTAATGGTTAGCACACTGGACTCTGAATCCACCCATCCGAGTTAAATCTCGGTGTGACCACTCGCTGATGTTCGTATGAAACAAGGGGGCTGCGAAAATGACTTTTGTTCTAATACCAATAACGCTGGAAAATCTCAGCCCAATTACCGAAATAATTGATATATATTACGTTTGTTTCATATAAACAAATTCTATACCATTCGAACGTCGGTCTCATTGTGTAATGGTTAGCACACTGAATACAGCGATCCGAGTTCAAATCTCGGTGATACCTTTCGCAGATGATCGTATGAAACTGAAGCCTACGAAAATATCTTTTATCCTAATAACTCTGACGATAGACACTCTCATGCCACACACCGAAATATATAATATGAGATAGGTTTGTCTTCATTTGAGCAAAAGCTACACTAACACAACGCCAGTCTCATGGTGTAATGGTTAGCACT
Organism: Gryllus longicercus; assembly: GCA_038098605.1. Lineage (NCBI taxonomy): Eukaryota > Metazoa > Arthropoda > Insecta > Orthoptera > Gryllidae > Gryllus > Gryllus longicercus. The sequence goes on from JAZDUA010000013.1 coordinate 7,051,353, forward strand.
CTGGACTTTGAATCCAGCGATCCGAGTTAAATCTCGGTGTGACCACTCGCAGATGTTCGTATGAAACAAGGGGGCCACGAAAATGACTTTTGTCCAAATCCAATAACGCTGGAGAATCTCATCCCAATTACCGAAATAATTGATATATAATACGTTTGTTTCATATAAACAAATTCTATACCGTTCGAGCGTCGGTCTCATGGTGGAATGGTTAGCACTCTGGACTTTGAATCCTGCGATCCGAGTTCAAATCTCGGTGGAACCTTTCGCAGATGTTCGTATGAAACTGAAGCCTACGAAAATATCCTTTATCCTAATAACCCTGACGATAGACACACTCATGCCAATCACCGAAATATATAATATGAGATAGGTTTGTCTTCATTTGAGCAAAAGCTACACTAATACACTCCGGTCTAATGGTGTAATGGTAAGCAGTCTGGGCTCTGAATCCAGTCATCCGAGTTCAAATCTCGGTGAGACCTATCGCAGATGTTCGTATGAAACAGGGGCGTAAGAAAATGTCTTTTGTCCTAATATCTCTCACGCTGGAGAATCTCATCCCAGTTACCGATATAATTGATATATAACACGTTCGTGTCATATGAACAAATGCTATACCCATCCAACGCCGGTCTCATGGTGTAATGGTTAGCACTCTGAACTTTGAATCCAGCGATCTGAGTTCAAATCTCGGTGTGGCCAATCGCAGATGTTCGTGTGAAGCAAGGGGGCTACGAAAATGACTTTTGTTCTAATACCACTCACGCTGGAGAATCTCATCCTGATTACCGAAATAATTGATATATAATACGTTTGTTTCAGATAAACAAATTCTATACCATTCGAACGTCGGTCTCATGGTGTACTGGTTAGCTCTCTGAACTCTGAATCCAGCAATCCTAATTCAAATCTCGGTGAGACCACTCGCAAATGTTCGTATGAAACAGAGGCCTAAGAAAATGTCTTTTGTTTTAATATCTCTCACGCTGGAGAATCTCATCCCAGTTACCGATATAATTGATATATAATACGTTCGTGTCATATGAACAAATGCTATACCCATCCAACGCCGGTCTCATGGTGTAATGGTTAGCACTCTGGACTTTGAATCCAGCGATCCGAGTTCAAATTTCGGTGGTACCTTTCGCAGATGTTCGTATGAAACTGAAGCCTACAAAAATATCTTTTATCCTAATAACCCTGACGATAGACACACTCATGCCAATCACCGAAGTATATAATATGAGATAGGTTTGTCTTCATTTGAGCAAAAGCTACACTAATACAACGCCGGTCTAATGGTGTAATGGTTAGCACTCTGGGCTCTGAATCCAGTGATCCGAGTTCAAATCTAGATGATAACTATCGCAGATGTTCGTATGAAACCGGGGCCTAAGAAAATGTCTTTTGTCCTAATAACTCTCACGCTGGAGAATCTCATCCCAATTACCGATATAACTGATATATAATGCGTTCGTTTCATATGAACAAATGCTATACCCATCCAACGCCGGTATCATGGAGTAATGGTTAGCACTCTGTACTTTGAATCCAGCGATCTGAGTTCAAATCTCGGTGTGGCCAATCGCAGATGTTCGTGTGAAACAAGGGGGCTACGAAAATGACTTTTGTTCTAATACCACTCACGCTGAAGAATCTCATCCTGATTACCGAAATAATTGATATATAATACGTTTGTTTCATATAAACAAATTCCATACCATTCGAACGTCGGTCTAATGGTGTACTGGTTAGCACTCTGGACTCTGAATCCAGCGATCCGAGTTAAATCTCGGTGAGACATTTCGCAGATGTTCGTATGAAACAGAAGTTTACGAAAATTTTTTTTATTTTAATAAATCTGACGCTAAAGACTCTCATGCCAAATACCGAAATATATGTAATATGTGATACGTTTGTCTTCATTTGATCAAAAGCTATACCAATCCAACGCCGGTCTCATATTGTAATGGTTAGACACTGTACTCTGAATCCAGCGATACGAGTTCAAATCTCGGTGAGACGTTTTTGCGGGTGTTGGTATAAGACAGCGACCCACGAAAATATATTTTGTCTTAATAACTCTTACGCTGGTGACATGCCTAAAACTCGCTTAAATGATATATGATACGAGTGCCTTTATTTGATTAAATGAGAAGCCGTTACAACGCCGATCCAATGGTGTAACAGTTAGCACTCTGGACTTTCAATCCTGCGATCCGAGTTCAAATCTCGGTGAGTCCACTCGCAAATGTTCGTATGAAACAGAAGCCTAAGAAAATGTCTTTTGTCCTAATAACTCACACGCTGGAGAATCTCATCCCAATTACCGAAATTATTGATATATAATACGCTTTCTTTATATGAACAAATTCTATTCCATTCAAACGTCGGTCACGTGGTGTAATGGTTAGCGCTGTGGACTTTGAATCCAGCGATCCGAGTTCAAATCTCGGTGAGACCTTTCGCAGATGTTCGTATGAAACAGGGACCTACGAAAATATCATATATCCTAATAACCCTGACGATAGACACACTCATGCCAATCACCGAAATATATAATATGAGATAGGTTTGTCTTCATTTGAGCAAAAGCTACACTAACACAACGCCGGTCTCATGGTGTAATGATTAGCACTCTGGACTCTGAATCCAGCGATCCGAGTTCAAATCTCGTTGAGACCTTTCACAGATGTTCGTATGAAACAGGGTGCTACGAAAATATCTTTTGTCCTAATAAATCTCACGCTGGTGAATCTCATCCCTATTACCGGAATAATTGATATATTATTTATTTATTTATTTAATAGGTAATTATTACACACAATTTGGCTTACTTGATTCTATGTGGCTAGGGCGACGGCCTTTAAGCCATTACAATACCTACATCCTTTCGCGTTCTAATCTTTCGAATTCTGGTATTCACCCCAAATGGTCTCTCCATCGCATCAAAGCCGCGGAAAGGAGACCATACGGTACGGCTCAGGAAAAAACCCCTGAAGGGGGAAAAACCTGCCGTCAGAAGCCGAATACATACTAATCTATCCGACGTTTATTTTAACTATTTATTTTCTGGCGTGGGTGTCCCGCCGTCTTCTTCCAGTGCTTGGCCTCCTCAGCTCCTGAAATCAAACAGCGCCACAGAAGATCGTCCGCTCCAGCACCTCTGCCCTTATATTTTCGATCCCCCCTTACCTTCCCCCCCTAATGTGCTTATTACTATGCAAGTTTTATTTTATTTATTATATTGACCTGTTACTTACCAATTGACTACGATTTATGACTTATTTCTTAACTGTTTACTAACTTAACATAAAATTACTGATTAACTTACATATTGTTAGCTTATTGACTTATTTAATTCTCTCCAGTCTAGGCTCCGCTCATGCTAACCGGTGCTGTTTTCCCACTCCCTAATTTCAGTTTCTCTAATGGTCCGAACCTTTCCTAAAAATGTTCCTAATTCTTACATGAATTTAGACCTTTTATCTCCTAAAATGTTTTGGGCGAGCGTTACGTTCCTGCTTAGGAAGTAGTAATTTCCCATTCCCATCCATTTTTTTCTCCATGATTCGGTTGCACAGCAAATTAAGAGGATGTGGATCCAGTCTTCCCTATCACCGCAAAGCACACAAATGCCATTACCAGTTGCGTCATTTAGTCTACGCTGCATCCATCACCCAACCCTGAACCAAGCGTATCCCCCTCTTGCGTCCTTTCCGAGAGTATGAACGTAACTTTCGCAACCCCATAACGGACTCGCACGGATTTGAGCTACTAGCCAACGTTTTACAGCCGTTGCTGCCCAGATCTCTTGCCTTTTAATATCCGAGGATCTATTGGAAATCAGCCGCTTTATCTCACGGGTTATAATAATTGATATATAATACGTTCGCTTCATATGAACAAATGCTATACCAATCCAACGCTGGTCTCATGGTGTAATGGTTAGCACTCTGGACTTTGAATCCAGCGATCCGAGTTAAATCTCGGTGTGACCACTCGCAGATGTTGGTATGAAACAAGAGGGCCACGAAAATGACTTTTGTCCAAATCCAATAACGCTGGAGAATCTCATCCCAATTACCGAAAAAATTGATATATAATACGTTTGTTTCATATAAACAAATTCTATACCATTCGAACGTCGGTCTCATGGTGTAATGGTTAGCACAGTGGACTCTGAATCCAGCCATCCGAGTTAAATCTCGGTGTGACCACTCGCAGATGTTCGTATGAAACAAGGGGGCTACGAAAACGGCTGTTGTTCTAATACCAATAACGCTGGAAAAACTCATCCCAATTACCGAAATAATTGATATATATTACGTTTGTTTCATATAAACAAATTCTATGCCATTCGAGCGTCGGTCTCATGGTGTAATGGTTAGCACTCTGCACTCTGAATCAAGCGATCCGAGTTCAAACCTCGATGAGACCTAACGCAGATGTTCGTATGAAACAGGGGCCTAAGAAAATGTCTTTTGTCCTAATAACTCTCACGCTGGAGAATCTCATCCCAATTACCGAAATAATTTAATATAATACGTTTGTTTCATGTAAACAAATTCTATACCATTCGAACGTCGGTCTCATGGTGTAATGGTTAGCACTCTGGACTTTGAATCCAGCGATCCGAGTTCAAATCTCGGTGAGACCTTTCGCAGACGTTCGTATGAAACAGGGGCCTACGGCAGTGTCTTTTGTCGTAATTAGACATACGCTAGAGATTCTCATGCCAAATACCGAAATATATAATATAAGACAGGTTTGTCTTCTTTTGATCAAAAGCTCTACCATACCAGCGCTTATCTAATGATGTAATGGTTAGCACTTTGGACTCGGAATCCAACGGTCCGAGTTCAAATCTCGGTGAAACCTTTTCGCTGGTGTTGGTATCCAGCGGTCCACGGAAATATTTTTTCGTCTATGTAACTCTTACGCTGGTTACGATAATGACTGAAACTCACTTGAATGATAAATGATATTACTGTCTTTATTTGATTAAATGAGAAACCATTACAACGCAGGTCTCATGGGGTAACGGTTAGCACTCTGGGCTCTGAATCCAGCGATCCGAGTTCAAATCTTGGTGAGACCTTTCGCAGCTGTTCGTATGAAACAGGGGCCTACAAAATGATCTTTTGTCGTAATTACTCATACGATCGAGACTCTCCTGCCAAATATAGAAATCTATAATATAAGACAGGTTTGTCTTCATTTGATCAAAAGCTCTATCATATTAACGCCTGTCTCATGGGGTAATGGTTAGCACACTGGACTCTGAATCCAGCCATCCGAGTTAAATCTCGGTGAGACCACTCGCTGATGTTCGTATGAAACAAGGGGGCTGCGAAAATGACTTGTGTTCTAATACCAATAACGCTGGAAAATCTCATCCCAATTACCGAAGTAATTGATATATATTACGTTTGTTTCATATAAACAAATTCTATACCATTCGAACGTTGGTCTCATGGTGTAATGGTTACCCTCTGGACTCTGAATCCAGCGATCCGAGTTCAAATCTCGGTGATACTTTTCGCAGATGTTCGTATGAAACTGATCCCTACGAAAATATCTTTTATCCTAATAACTCTGACGATAGACACTCTCATGCAGAACACCGAAATATATAATATGAGATAGGTTTGTCTTCATTTGAGCAAAAGCTACACTAACACAACGCCAGACTCATGGTGTAATGGTTAGCACTCTGGACTCTATTCAGCGATCCGAGTTCAAATCTCGGTGAGACTTATCGCAGATGTTCGTATGAAACAGGGGCCTGAGAAAATTCTTTTGTCCTAATATCTCTCACGCTGGAGAATCTCATCCGAGTTACCGATATAATTGATATATAACACGTTCGTGTCATATGAACAATTGCTATACCCATCCAACACTGGTCTCATGGTATAATGGTTAGCACTCTGGACTTTGAATCCAGCGATCTGAGTTCAAACCTCGGTGTGGCCAATCGCAGATGTTCGGGTGAAACAAGGGGGCTACGAAAATGACTTTTGTTCTAATACCACTCACGCTGGAGAATCTCATCCCGATTACCGAAATAATTGATACATAATACGTTTGTTTCAGATAAACAAATTCTATACCATTCGAACGTCGGTCTCATGGTGTACTGGTTAGCACTCTGGACTCTGAATCCAGCGATCCGAGTTCAAATCTCGGTGAGACCACTCGCAAATGTTCGTATTAAACAGAGGCCTAAGAAAATGTCTTTTGTCCTAATAACTCTCACGCTGGAGAATCTCATCCCAATTACCGAATTTATTGATATATAATACGCTTGCTTTATATATACAAATTCTATACCATTCGAACGTCGGTCACTTGGGGTAATGGTTGGCGCTGTGTACTTTGAGTCCAGCGATCCGAGTTCAAATCTCGGGGAGACCTTTTCGCTAGTGTTGGTATAAAACAGCGACCCACGAAGACATTTTTTCGTCTATATAACGCTTACGCTGGGTACGCTAATGGCTAAAACTCCCTTAAATGATATATGATACTACTGTCTTTACTTGATTAAATGAGAAACCATTACAATTGCGGTCTCATGGTGTAACGGTTATTACTTAGGAATTTAAATCCAGCGATCGGAGTTCAAATGTCAGTGAAACCACTCGCAAATGTGCGTATGAAACAGGGGCCTAGGAAAATGTATTTTGTCGTAATAACTCTCACGCTGGAAAATCTCATCTCAATTACCGAAATAATTGATATATAATACGTTTGTTTCATATGAACAAATGCTAAACCATTCGTATGTCGGTCTCATGGTGTAATGGTTAGCACTTTGGACTGTGAATCCAGCGATCCGAGTACAAGTCCCGGTGAGACCTTTTCGCGGGTGTTGGTATAAAACAGCGACCCACGGAAATATTTTTTCGTCTAAATCACTCTTACGCTAACTATTCTAATGCCTAAAACTCACTTAAATGATATATGATACTACTGTCTTTATTTAATTAAATGAGTAACTATTACAACGCCGGTCTCATGGTGTAACGGTTAGCACTTTGTTTTATAAATCCAGCGATCCGAGTTCAAATCTCGATGAGACCTTTCGCAGATGTTCGTATGAAACAGGGGCCTACGGCAGTGTCTTTTGTCGTAATTACACATACGCTAGAGATTCTCATGCCAAATACCGAAATATATAATATAAGACAGGTTTGTCTTCTTTTGATGAAAAGCTCTACCATACCAGCGCCTATCTCGTGATGTAATGGTTAGCACTTTGGACTCTGAATCCAACGATCCCTGTTCAAATCTCGGTGAAATCTTTTCGCTGGTGTTGGTATAAAACAGCGACCCACGGAAATATTTTTTCGTCTATGTAACTCTTACGCTGGTTACGATAATGGCTAAAACTCACTTGAATGTTAAATGATACTACTGTCTTTATTTGATTAAATGAGAAACCATTACAACGCTGGTCTCATGGTGTAACGATTAGCACTCTGGACTCTGAATCCAGCGATCCGAGTTCAAATCTCGGTGAGACCTTTCGCAGCTGTTCGTATGAAACAGGGGCCTACAAAATGATCTTTTGTCGTAATTACTCATACGCTAGAGAATCTCATGCCAAATATCGAAATCTATAATATAAGACAGGTTTGTCTTCATTTGATCAAAAGCTCTATCATATTAACGCCTCTCTCATGGGGTAATGGTTAGCACACTGGACTCTGAATCCAGCCATCCGAGTTAAATCTCGGTGTGACCACTCGCTGATGTTCGTATGAAACAAGGGGGCTGCGAAAATGACTTTTGTTCTAATACCAATAACGCTGGAAAATCTCAGCCCAATTACCGAAATAATTGATGTATATTACGTTTGTTTCATATAAACAAATTCTATACCATTCGAACGTCGGTCTCATGGTGTAATGGTTACCCTCTGGACTCTGAATCCAGCGATCCGAGTTTAAATCTCGGTGATACCTTTCGCAGATGTTCGTATGAAACTGAAGCCTACGAAAATATCTTTTATCCTAATAACTCTGACGATAGACACTCTCATGCGTAACACCGAAATATATAATATGAGATAGGTTTGTCTTCATTTGAGCAAAACCTACAGTGACACAACGCCAGTCTCATGGTGTAATGGTTAGCACTCTGGACACTGTATCCAGCGATTCGAGTTCAAATCTCGGTGGAACCTTTCGCAGATGTTCGTGTGAAACTGAAGCCTACGAAAATATCTTTTATCCTAATAACCCTGACGATAGACACACTCATGCCAATCACCGAAATATATAATATGAGATAGGTTTGTCTTCATTTGAGCAAAAGCTACACTAATACAACGCCGATCGAATGGTGTAATGGTTAGCACTCTGGACTCTGAATCCAGCGATCCGAGTTCAAATCTCAGTGAGACCTATCGCAGATGTTCGTATGAAAGAGGGGCCTCAGAAAATTCTTTTGTCCTAATATATCTCATGCTGGAGAATCTCATCCGAGTTACCCATATAATTGATATATAATACGTTCGTGTCATATGAACAAATGCTATTCCCACCCAACACTGGTCTCATGGTGTAATGGTAAGCACTCTGGAGTTTGAATCCAGCGATCTGAGTTCAAATCTCGGTGTGGCCAATCGCAAATGTTCGTGTGAAACAAGGGGGCTACGAAAATGATTTCGTTCTAATACTACTCACGCTGGAGAATCTCATCCCGATTACCGAAATAATTGATATATAATACGTTTGTTTCATATAAACAAATTCTATACCATTCGAACGTCGGTCTCATGGTGTACTGGTTAGCACTCTGGACTCTGAATCCAGCGATCCGAGTTCAAATCTCGGTGAGACCACTCGCGAATGTTCGTATGAAACAGAGGCCTAAGAAAATGTCTTTTGTCCTAATAACTCTCACGGTGGAGAATCTCATCCCAATTACCGAAATTATTGATATATAATACGCTTGTTTATATAAACAAATTCTATACCATTCGAACGTCGGTCACATGGTGTAATGGTTAGCGCTGTGGACTTTGAATCCAGCGACCAGGTTCAAATCTCGGTGAGACCTTTCGCAGATGTTCGTATGAAACAGGGGCCGTACGAAAATATTGTTTGTCCTAATAACTCTGACGATAGACACACTCATGCCAAACACTGAAATATATAATATGAGATAGGTTTGTCTTCATTTGAGCAAAAGCTACACTAACACCACGCCGGTGTCATGGTGTAATGGTTAGCATTCTGGACTCTGAATCCAGCGATCCGAGTTCAAATCTCGTTGAGACCTTTCACAGATGTTCGAATGAATCAGGGGCCTACGAAAATATCTTTTGTCCTAATAAATCTCACGCTGGTGAATCTCATCCCTATTACCGATGTAATTGATATATTATTTATTTATTTATTTAATTGGTAATTATTACACACAATTTGGCTTACTTGATTCTATGTGGCTAGGCCGAAGGCCTTTAAGCCATTACAATACCTACATCCCTTCGCGTTCCAATCTTTCGAATTCTGGTATTCACCCCAAATGGTCTCTCCATCGCATCAAAGCCGCGGAAAAGAGACCATACGGTACGGCTCAGGAAAAAACCCCTGAAGGGGGAAAAACCTGCCGTCAGAAGCCGAATACATACTAATCTATCCGACGTTTATTTTAACTATTTATTTTCTGGCGTGGGCGTCCCGCCGTCTTCTTCCAGTGCTTGGCCTCCTCAGCTCCTGAAATCAAACAGCGCCACAAAAGATCGTCCGCACCAGCGCCCCTGCCCTTATATTTTCGATCCCCCCTTACCTTCCCCCCCTAATGTGCTTATTACTATGCAAGTTTTATTTTATTTATTATATTGACCTGTTACTTACCAATTGACTACGATTTATGACTTATTTCTTAACTGTTTACTAACTTAACATAAAATTACTGATTAACTTACATATTGTTAGCTTATTGACTTATTTAATTCTCTCCAGTCTAGGCTCCGCTCATGCTAACCGGTGCTGTTTTCCCACTCCCTAATTTCAGTTTCTCTAATGGTCCGAACCTTTCCTAAAAATGTTCCTAATTCTTACATGAATTTAGACCTTTTATCTCCTAAAATGCTTTGGGCGAGCGTTACGTTCCTGCTTAGGAAGTAGTAATTTCCCATTCCCATCCATTTTTTTCTCCATGATTCGGTTGCACAGCAAATTAAGAGGATGTGGATCCAGTCTTCCCTATCACCGCAAAGCACACAAATGCCATTACCAGTTGCGTCATTTAGTCTACGCTGCATCCATCACCCAACCCTGAACCAAGCGTATCCCCCTCTTGCGTCCTTTCCGAGAGTATGAACGTAACTTTCGCAACCCCATAACAGAATCGCATGGAGTTGAGCTACTAGCGAACGTTTTACAGCCGTTGCTGCCCAGATCTCTTGCCTTTTAATATCCGAGAGTCTATTGGAAATCAGCCGCTCTAACTCTCGGGTTATAATAATTGATATATAATACGTTCGCTTCATATGAACAAATGCTATACCAATCCAACGCTGGTCTCATGGTGTAATGGTTAGCACTCTGGACTTTCAATCCAGCGATCCGAGTTAAATCTCGGTGTGACCACTCGCAGATGTTCGTATGAAACAAGGGGGCTACGAAAACTACTGTTGTTCTAATACCAATAACGCTGGAAAATCTCATCCCAATTACCGAAATAATTGATATATATTACGTTTGTTTCATATAAACTAATTCTATACCATTCGAGCGTCGGTCTCATGGTGGAATGGTTAGCACTCTGCACTTTGAATCCAGCGATCCGAGTTCAAATCTCGGTGAGACCTTTCGCAGATGTTCGTATGAAACAGGGGCCTACGGCAGAGTCTTTTGTCGTAATTACACATACGCTAGTGATTCTCATGCCTAATACCGAAATATATAATATAAGACAGGTTTGTCTTCTTTTGATCAAAAGCTCTACCATACCAGCGCCTATCTCATGATGTAATGGTTAGCATTTTGGACTCTGAATCCAACGGTCCGAGTTCAAATCTCGGTGAAACCTTTTGGCTGGTGTTGGTATAAAACAGCGACCCACGGAAATATTCTTTCGTCTATGTAACTCTTACGCTGGGTACGCTAATGGCTAAAACTCACTTGAATAACAAATAATACTACTGTCTTTATTTGATTAAATGAGAAACCATTACAACGCAGGTCTCATGGTGTAACGGTTAGCACTCTGGTCTCTGAATCCAGCGATCCGAGTTCAAATCTCGGTGAGACCTTTCGCAGCTGTTCGTATGAAACAGGGGCCTCCAAAATGGTATTTTATCGTAATTACTCATACGCTAGAGACTCTCATGCCAAATATCGAAATATATAATATAATACAGGTTTGTCTTCATTTGATCAAAAGCTCTATCATATTATCGCTTATCTCATGATGTAATGGTTAGCACACTGGACTCTGAATCCAGCCATCCGAGTTAAATCTCGGTGTGACCACTCGCTGATGTTCGTATGAAACAAGGGGGCTACGAAAATGACTTTTGTTCTAATACCAATAACGCTGGAAAATCTCATCCCAATTACCGAAATAATTGATATATATTACGTTTGTTTCATATAAACAAATTCTATACCATTCGAACGTCGGTCTCATGGTGTAATGGTTAGCACTCTGGACTCTGAATCCAGCGATCCGAGTTCAGATCTCGGTGATCACTTTCGCAGATGTTCGTATGAAACTGAAGCCTACCAAAATATCTTTTATCCTAATAACTCTGACGATATACACTCTCATGCCAAACACCGAAATATATAATATGAGAGAGATTTGTCTTCATTTGAGCAAAAGCTACACTAACACAACGCCAGTCTCATGGTGTAATGGTTAGCACTCTGAACTTTGAATCCAGCGATCCGAGTTAAATCTCGGTGTGACCACTCGCAGATGTTCGTATGAAACAAGGGGGCCACGAAAATGACTTTTGTCCAAATCCAATAACGCTGGAGAATCTCATCCCAATTACCGAAATAATTGATATATAATACGTTTGTTTCATATAAACAAATTCTATACTATTCGAGAGTCGGTCTCATGGTGTAATGGTTAGCACTCTGGACTCTGAATCCAGCGATCCGAGTTCAAATCTCGGTGAGGCCTTTCGCAGCTGTTCGTATGAAACAGGGGCCTACAAAATGTTACTTTGTCGTAATTACTCATACGCTAGAAACTCTCATGCCAAATATCGAAATGTATAATATTAGACAGGTTTGTCTTCATTTGATCAAACGCTCTATCATATTGACTCTTATCTCATGGTGTAATGGTTAGCACACTGGACTCTGAATCCAGCCATCCGAGTTCCAATCTCGGGGAGACCTTTTCGCTAGTGTTGGTATAAAACAGCGACCCACGAAGGCATTTTTTCGTCTATATAACGCTTACGCTGGGTACGCTAATGGCTAAAACTCACATAAATGATATATGATACTACTGTCTTTATTTGATTAAATGAGAAACCATTACAATGCCGGTCTCATGGTGTAACGGTTATTATTTTGGAATTTGAATCCAGCGATCGGAGTTTAAATCTCAGTGAGACCACTCGCAAATGTTCGTATGAAACAGGGGCCTACGAAAATGTATTTTGTGCTAATAAATCTCACGCTGGAGAATCTCATCTCAATTACCGAAATAATTGATATATAATACGTTTGTTTCATATGAACAAATGCTAAACCATTCGTACGTCGGTCTCATGGTGTAATGGTTAGCACTTTGGACTCTGAATCCAGCGATCCGAGTTCAAGTCTCGGTGAGACCTTTCGCAGATGTTGGTATAAAACAGCGACCCACGGAAATATTTTTTCGTCTAAATATCTCTTACGCTAACTATTCTAATGCCTAAAACTCACTTAAATGATATATGATACTACTGTCTTTATTTAATTAAATGAGAAACTATTACAATGCCGGTCTCGTGGTGTAACGGTTAGCACTTTGGACTTTGAATCCAGCGATCCCAGTTCAAATGTCGGTGAGACCTTTCGCAGATGTTCGTATGAAACAGTGTCCTACGGCAGTGTCTTTTGTCGTAATTACACATGCGCTAGAGATTCTCATGTCAAATAGCGAAATATATAATATAAAACAGGTTTGTCTTCTTTTGATGAAAAGCTCTACCATACCAGCGCCTATCTCATGATGTAATGGTTAGCACTTTGGACTTTGAATCCATCGATCCGAGTTCAAATCTCGCTGAAACCTTTTCGCTGGTGTTGGTATAAAACAGCGACACACGGAAATATTTTTTCTTCCATGTAACTCTTACGCTGGTTACGATAATGGCTAAAACTCACTTGAATGATAAATGATACTACTGTCTTTATTTGATTAAATGAGAAACCTTTACAACGCAGGTCTCACGGTGTAACGGTTAGCACTCTGGACTCTGAATCGAGCGATCCGAGTTCAAATCTCGGTGAGACCTTTCGCAGCTGTTCGTATGAAAGAGAAGTCAACGAAAATATCTTCTATCTTAATAACTCTGACGCTAAAGACTCTAATGCCAAATACCGAAATATATGTAATATGTGATACGTTTGTCTTCATTTGATCAAAAGCTATGCCAATCCAACCCTGGTCTCATATTGTAATGGTTAGACACTGGACTCTGAATCCAGCGATCCGAGTTTAAATCTCTGTGAGACCTTTTTGCGGGTGTTGGTATAAGACAGCGACCAACGAAATATATTTTGTCTTAATAACTCTTACGCTGGTGACATGCCTAAAACTCGCTTAAATGATATATGATACGAGTGTCTTTATTTGATTAAATGAGAAGCGGTTACAACGCCGATCTAATGGTGTAACGGTTAACACTCTGGACTTTGAATCCTGCGATCCGAGTTAAAATCTCGGTGAGACCACTCGCAAATGTTCGTATGAAACAGGGGCTTAAGAACATGTCTTTTGTCCTAATAACTTTCACGCTGGAGAATCTCATCCCAATTACCGAAATTATTTATATATAATACGTTTGTTTCATATAAGCAAATTCTATACCATTCGAACGTCTGTCTCATGGTGTAATGGTTAGCACTCTGGACTTTGAATCCAACGATCCGAGTTCAAATATCGGTGAGACCTTTCGCAGATGTTCGTATGAAACTGAAACCTACGAAAATATCGTTTATCCTAATAACTCTGACGATTGACACTCTCATGCGTAACACCGAAATATATAATATGAGAGAGATTTGTCTTCATTTGAGCAAAAGCTACACTAACATAACGCCAGTCTCATGGTGTAATGGTTAGCACTCTGGACTCTGAATCCAGCGATCCGAGTTAAATCTCGGTGAGACCTTTCGCAGCTGTTCGTATGAAACAATGGCCTACGAAAGTGTCTTTTGTTGTAATAACTCATACGCTAGAGACTCTCCGAAATATAAAATACCGAAATATATAATATAAGACAGGTTTTGCTTCATTTGATCGAAAGCTTTTCCATACCAACGCCTATCTCACGGTGTAATGGTTAGCACTCTGGACTCTGAATCCAGCGATCCGAGTTCAAATCTCGGTGAGACTTTTCGCAGATGTTCGTATGAAACTGAAGCCTACGAAAATATCTTTTATCCAAATAACTCTGTCCCTAGAGACTCTCATGCCAAATACCGAAATATATAATATGTGATAGTTTGTCTTCATTTGATCAAATGCTCTACCAATCAAACGCGTATCTCATGGTGTAATGGTTACCACTCTGAACCCTAAATCCAGCGATCCGAGTTCAAATCTCTTTGAGACCTTTTCGTTGGTGTTGGTATAAGACAGCGACCCACGGAAATATTTTTTCGTCTATATACCTTTTACGCTGGCTATTCTAATGCCTGAAACTCTCTTAAATGATATATGATACTACTGTCTTTGGCTGTGATTTGTGTATCTTTTATATAATTTAATGCAAAATGTTACGATTGTCGGTCTCATGGTGTAATGTGTAACACTCTGAACATTTTGATTCAGCGGTCCGTGTCAAATTTCGGTCGTATCATCCACATGTTTTTTGATAACACAATTCAGGGAATAAAATCTGGGCTTAATATATCGGAGAACGCTAACAGGCTTTGCCATAAAATTTGCATTGTGATGTATGTACCGTTAGTACAAACGAATGCAAAATGCTTCCAGCGCTGGTTTCATGTGGTAATGGTTAGAACTCTGGACTGTGAATCCAGCGATCCGAGTTGTAATCCCGGTGGGACATATAATTTTTTATATCAGCCTTTAGTAATGTATCTCTACGCTTTAACACACGGTGGGTATGTTATGTGCGGTATGATTAATACACATAAATTGTCTATGATATATGTATCATCAAAAGATAAAATTATGAGAAAACTTCAAATAATTTATTCCGCCTTCAAGAGAAATTAAATTGAAAATTTTTATTTCAACTTGAAGAAATAGGATTTTGTTGGCCACGTCGTGCTTTTGCAGAAAGAGAGGTAGGGGTTAGAGGTTACGAGGCGGGGAGAAGGATCTAATCGTTGTAAACGGCTTAACTTCGCCCAACACGCTAAGCGCATTGGTCACGCCTTTCCTGGACTGTAAGCTTGTCATTCCGACTGAGCTTCTGTCGATGACTGATCCGTGGATTTTAATGCAGCTCTCAAATTGGAAGTGATTGTAATCAAGTAAGAGGCGTAAATAGGATGTAGAAATTTAAAACATATGTATGCACTTTTCTAAGAGGACGTAATCATCACACTCAGCAATCGTTTTGTGACATTCATGTTGAATTAGTTGGGGCATGGGTGACTAGTTTTTCCAAAAGGTTTCATTCACATACAATTAACAAGCTTAACCAAACACATGCAGTCACACACAGATACAAACATATGAAGATTCCTTAGTCAATAATTGAAAACAAGCTATTACGTATCTGTACGACTTTTCACACAAAAAAAAACAAAGAGAAAATGCTGAACAACTCATAAAATGTTAATGGGAAGAGTATGTCGCAATGATTTAGAACTAATAATGTCAACAATCTTAGTATTAAGCTCACGCACTTTCTTTTGGTGTTATTTACCTTGCTCACCGCTTTCTATTGTATTTAAAAATGTTTTTTTGTAAATTAATCTTTAAAAATATACATATTTTTAAATATTTTTTTGTAAATAAATCTTTAAAAATATACATATTTTTGGAATCCCAAAGGAAACACTTTTAACCCGTCAATTTTAAAATATATTAGACCATAAATTACGTAACGTAGAATTAGGAATATGTTGAATACCCTCTCACCCACTCTGTAACACACCTGTAACGCGCTTGATCACCCTTCTAATAAGTACATAACGCTTGCGACAAGCACCTCCCAATTCCAATAAGTAAAATTCAGTTATAAAGCAGAAACGAGTCATATTAATTGTATTTGTGTTAAAAATTACAAATTATTAAAATTAAGGTGAGAAGTAGTTGGAGGTGCAGACTGCCCATAACAAAAAGTTTGGGGACAATTTTATTAATGAAAGGACGACGAGGAGTCCAGAAAATTTCTGACAAGCCGAGCACATGGATCACGCATAGGCTCCGAATCTACTGCAACAACTAATTGAATTCTAGACGTTACAGGTGTGTTACAGGGTGGGTGAGAGGGTATTCAACATATTCCAAATTTTGCGTTACGTAATTTATGGGCTAATATATTTTAAAATTGATGGGTTAAAAGTGTTTCCTTTGTGATTCCAAAAATATACTATAGATCCGTTTTGCATATTTTCTTCGTAATCTAAAAGATTCAATCAATATATCATTGATGAAAAATATTTTCATTTATTGTAACAATTTACCTAATACTAACCTATGACCTCCTACCCTTGTGTAACGCAGCGTAACACGGCCTCAAACCCTTACCCCCCTCTTCAGTGTTACGTAATTTATGGACGATCCCTTAAGAAAATATTTAGAATTTGTTTAGTAAATAGATAATGAAATTCATTACTTACGATTTCAACAATTTTAACTTTTTCAACAATTGAATCGGTGATTTTCAAACGAAAATAAATATTTTATAAAGGAAATAAGTCCAGAGTATACAAACGGTTCTACATCATAGAAATGAAATATTTAAGTTACAGAGTAGCCCAAGAAATTAAGAACGACTAGCTCTACAACTTTTGTGATAGAATGAATGTCTCAGATGCTCACTGGAGATGATTTTAAGTTTTTTATTACTATATGATTTGTTTTTGTTTTCCTCAGAACTATGGAACATGGACATATTTCCATTTACAAATCCCAGATTCAATTAAAAGTACAAATAGGTAACAGAATGTATCTATGCCTATCTGATTTTTCCTTGATTTGAATTTGTCCGACAGCATTTACCTCCAGATGAAATGTCATCTCCCAGCGTGTCTAGGTGATTTTTTCTCTTCGCACCAGAGACACATTTTGGGTAGTGGCGAGCGTTAACAGTTCTTGTTCTAGTTATAGTCAGTAACAACACTTCGCTCAATTCTCTATGTTCTAGAGGAGAAACATATGGTGGTCGTTTAATAAATTGGATATTTTACAACTATGGTACTGCAGTACCGTTGTGAAAATTACATATGTCACACATTTTCCTATTATCTATCTATCTATCTATCTATCTATCTATCTATCTATCTATCTATCTATCTATCTATCTATCTATCTATCTGTCTGTCTGTCTGTCTATCTATCTATCTAATCTATCTATCTATCTACCTATTTATTATTTATTTATTTATTTATTTATTTATTTATTTATTTATTTATTTATTTATTTATTTATTTATTTATTTATTTATTTATTTATTTATTTATTTATTTATTTCATGGAAGGCTGTGCCTTTGCAATGAGACTGGGAGGTCTCGGTTGATCGTTTCCGCTCTATCGCTCGCAGCGATCGAGTGCCTCGAGGGGCTAATGAGTCCCACGCGAGGGCCAGCCCGTACCTCAATTGCTCTCCAAAGCAGCTAGCCGAACAACAGTTGGAACTCAACGGCAGACATTCTCACGGATATACATAAGAAATATATGCTGCTACAATGTATGGATTCGTAAAGAGAAGTACATTAAATCATCAAGAACTGAACGATTGTACGACAACGTTTGGTGATAATAATCCTTCGCCTGAAAGCTTCTGCTTATTTGGATATCAAGTTGTAAAGCTGAGTTACACACTGTAAAATACATATTAGGTATTAATATTTCATAACATTAAAATATTAAAAACTGTGTACTCTAACTTTAATATAGTACATTAAAATAACAAAAGTGTAAGTAGCCGATGTGAAGGAAAATGTTGATGAATATTCACGAGAGATTTGATTCTTTAGACTCCATCACGTTCACTTCGCCCAAGAGCAACGAGCATCTAGTACGTCACGGGATCGGAGAACGCGCGGTGGCAGGAGCACGTGCTTCGCGCTCTGGCAGCGGCGCGACGAGGCGTGCGCTCCACAACGCCCCGCCCCCGCTCCCCCCCCCCCCGCTCGCTGCGCTTCCCCGAAGGAATCCGAAGCAGCGGGTCAAGGCCTCGACGCGCAGGGAGCGGGCGGGGCGGGGCGGGGCGGGGCGGGGCGAGTCGCGTGGCGCCGGCAGCGGGACGCAGCGCGTGCTTCCGCGCGGGCGAGCAGACGGGAGCCTCCGAACAGGGTCAGGAGAAAGTCCCGATATCCATAAGAATGGCCGCGCGCTTAGTAGGAAGCCCCCCCCCCCAGGATAAACACCACGAAATAAATAGTACACTACCGGACAGCCAATATTGGAAGAGGCGGGCGCGGCGCGACGCCAGCCAGCCAGGGAGGGGAGGGGAGAGCCAGTAGCGGGAACTGGAAGGGAGGGGCAGCCTCCACAACGCTCCGATTGACGCTGCTAAACGCCGCCGACGCGCCCTACGGACCAGCCCTGCGCAGCCCCACAGAGCCCTCGGAAATTGGGTGGGAACGCGCGCGTGTGAAAGATTGAGGTTTCCGGGGACGTCAATTGCGGTGGTCATTAGCTTCGGTAGTGTAGTGCATGTTATATCCCGGGAAGTGGCGGTGTTCTTTTCCCCGTGGGATGGTGAAATCCGGCCCAGATTGATTGATTGGTGAGGTTCCTGGCGCGTGCAAAGGTCACCAGCGGGCAATTGCTAAGGTCATTAGTCCCGCAAGTGTTGTGTATGTTTTCAGCGCGGGAGGTCGCGGTGATCTTATCCCGGTGGCTGGCGAAATCCGGCGCCGACATACGCAGGCTTGTGGGGATTTTCCCCAAGTATCCCCCACCATCATGGCACCATCCCCAACCGGGACATGCTCTAAGCTTCCGTCTGGTCTCCCAATATGTACGTGGTAGAGTAGTGCAAGCAAGTGTAAGTAAAGGTTAAAAATAGTACAAGGAAGATAAAGGAAAGATAGTGCGCGGTTCGTAGCCCGTTGGTTAGGATAGAGCTCCGGCACTCGCGTGGCGTAGGTCGAAGAAACCACGAAAACCTAACGAACAGAGCAGGATAGTAGATTCACAGAGGTCCCTTATTTCATACAAAATCCCCTCCCACGTACCTAAACAGAATTAAACTCTCCATTGAACAGATATAACTTGTGTGAATGATGTGGAATAACGTTTACCTATTTATAAACAAATATGTGTACTAAAATATTCAAAATATGAAGTAAAATACAAACTAAAAAATGAATAAAAAGATTAAAATAGTGAAAATGTGTAAATAACATGTTTAAGTTACACAAGTAGAATTGTCAAAGAACTCAAAGTTAATATTAGCTGTAGAACAAGATTTTTACCATGTACGAAAATTGTCTGAACATTATTGTGTTGTAGACAGTAAGGTTCTCAATACATTTCTGACAATTCGGGCATTTACAATGTTTTAAGTGATCAAGTGAGAAACTTTCCTTTTTATTATCTCCTGATATTGCTTTGTGAAGTTCTCGGTGGCTCGCCTTCACGGCGCAACCTCGCGCTCGATTCCAGACCGAGGCAAAATAATAACTGTGCGCTTTCCTCAAAATTTCTCAGTATCTATTGCTGTGTAACGATGAGAAAACACACCCTAAGATTACGAAGATCAGAATATACGGTGAATGGCTAACCTAATGAACTCCTTATCCTATGGCCGAGAGACTGGGAGACCGCTGATCGTCCACGGTCCAGAGCGGGCTGTCGAGCCATAAGACAGGACATTGCTTTGTACTGGCTAAAATGCCACTCAATATTATAAGTAGTAAAAGAAATCCATTTTGGACCCGCAGTATACTGTGAAGTGAAGAAACACGAAACGTACTTGTTTACCGGATTTACCACATTAAAGCATTAAAGTGTAATGATTTGATTTTATTTTCGCCAAATGTGACATGTAGGGTGGGCGAGGGAGGGGGTACAATCTGCGCTAGTTTTCTTGAATTCCAACCCCGCTTTTATACTAAAAATGCAAGTTACAAATATCTTCCAAGGATAATTTTAAATACTTTAATAAGGAACACATTGCAAATACGTTGAAATATGCAAAGATATGCTAGTTCTCCTTAAGTATGTGAACATATGTACTGCAAATAGAAATATATAAATATATTAATAGAATGAACTTATCTAAAATATATAGACAAATTTGGACAGTAAAATTAATTTCAAATAACTTCAAAATGACGTTTCGTAAGCATTTATGACAAATGCGTGATCATAATTAACGAACAAACATTCATGTAATCATACAAAATGACTAAATCTTACCTAGAGGTTAATTTATAATATTATTAATGCAGTAAATGAGCGTACGCTCGGCAGCATTTGAATTACAAGGAAATACAATTTTTTCTTATGCCCAATCTGCTCCCTTCCCCCGGTACCCTAGGAGGTAACCGTGAGGCGAGATGCATGCAGCCAAAGCCGTCAAATACAAACACGTCCAACACGGTTGCGGAACCGCCCGCAAGAGAGACAAAAGAATTACTTGTTCCCATCCTGCATTGCATGAGTTAAACATAAAGGAATCGCGATCCAGACCGGTAATTTCCGTATGGCTTTCGGGTGGTCCGACAAACTCTGAAGGCCCATTGTGAGAGGAGGTCCGCCAGAAGAGAGGACCGCAATTAAGCGCGACGGCCACTCCAGCGTCGGAATCTTGTGTGAACACGTGTCACCGAAGCGTCTTTTATCCCACTTCTGCGCACGCTCTTCCTCTCACGCACCATAGAAACACTTATGTATTCCATACATTGAGTCCATTGTGTTTGAAAAGACTCTTTAAAAACAAATCAAATCACTGACTTAAAAAAGAGCAAACCGTGACCGTGTGAAACAGCTCAAAACGAACACAATGATAGGAAAGTAACATTAAGTAAAAATCTAGATAAAATAAAAACACCCCAAATATGTCTCAAACAACATTCATTCCACTCACATGCACTATGCCTGCCTTAAATTGAGTAGATTTTCAATATATATTCTTTAATAAATTTTTAAAATATAATAAGTGGAGATGTGTGAATAGTTCCCCATCGTACAGTATTTCATTAAACGTTGAAGAATATTTATTCTGGCACCCACGTTCTAACGGCCATCCACTGAACTGTGCATTACAGGATTAAACAGCGGGAACTGTGCCTTGGTGAGCATTCTAATGCTGCTCAGCAGTGGCAGCTGGAGTCCCAACAAAACTGGGGTATAGCGCCCTCAAATGACTGTAATGTAATTTCCAAAATTCAGAACACTAGTATATAATACAAATTAAACAATTCTTGTTAATTAATGAAAACGAAGTTTAATATAAGTCTATATTCAAAATTTACAAATAGAGGCATAGTGTCGGGTATGATCACCTCCCGCGCACATGGCTCTGGCTTTGATTGCCAGAGGGCACTCGAGTTTTCGTATTAGTTCTGCATAGAGACAATTGCCGGAAATAGAATTCATAGAAACCAAAAACGAATTACGTTTAGGTGATTGTACTCCAACATTTTGCAGTAAGCATTAATGTTGGAACCTGTTTTACACTCGTTCATTTTGTTAGCTTCAAACTGAAATCGAATATTCGACGACCAGGAAGCGAATCCGGATCAGCCGTATGAAGGATGTAATGCTGACCTCTACACCAGCATCGCCTGCTAAATTGTTAAACCAAAAAACTACGTCAGAAAATATCAGTAATTTACGAAAACATTTCAACCAAACAAACTACGACGGGCAATTCGGTGTGAATCAACTGCTTGGAAGGCATCAAGACCATTTCACCACCAGCGTGATCTCAAAACACTTAAACAAACCTTTCGGAAAGTATGCATCCATTAAGAAAAACTATAATCAAACATGCACCGACCGGGAATAGATCCCGATAAACTGCATGAACGGCAACAATACTAAACATTACAACGTGACCGTCAAACGAAGACAGATGTGTTGGTCGGAAAACAGCTGTGCTGTCCGTAACACCACTAGTGTATGCATAATACTCTTGCGCTGGAGAGTATTTTGGGAAATTACCCGGCTTTTAGAAAAAACTAGACCGGGTGAGCTGCCTAATAGACAGTTGTTTGTGATTGATAAATACAACCAAGCAACTCCTGATAATCAGCTATTTTACTGATAAATATTGTGTAGTTATTTGATACTTTTCACAGTAAATAATTAGCAAATGGTTTCTTTCTCTGAAAACTGCGCATCCATCAACGAACATCCATCTGTGGCGAGCCGTCCCCCGGACGGCTTGGGTTGGGACGGCTTGCGGCTCGGAATGCTGCGTCCGGTTCTCGAACGACGGCCTCTGAATTCGAGTCACGTGTCCCCCAAAACGGCGCATCTGGTCCCCTCGTGAGAGAATACGCTGTTTCCGCTCGTGGTTGTAAAACGAAGAAGAAAACTGCTTGCGTTTTGGGAGAACGAACGCAGGGAACAATAGAATTTATATTCGCATTAATAACTGAACAATAAGCACACTACAAAAAAGAACTTCGCTCCTCTTGTTCTGAATATTTCCCCAAGAGCCACTTTTGGTAGAAAGAATATAATTTGGACTTTTAATACAATATTTAATTTTTGGAATTTCAAATTGATAATTTCTCGATATGATAAAAAATCTAAAATTTTTTGCAATATACATAATACAGTGCTCACTAATAAAAGACTGGAATAATTTTAAAAACACTGTTTTCAGGAGACTTCTTTCAAAGTTTATGTAAGTGAAATAAAGAGATGCAACTTCAATATTACTGCTCATTCGCAAGAAATTGTTAAACCTTCTTCATGTTATTATGTTTGAATAAATATTTTTTCAAGTAGCTAGTAACTCATTGTAACATATTTTGTACAATGTAGTTGTTGCCGAAAATGTGATGACCCTTTAAAAAGGAATATCATTCTGTCATTTATTCGAATTGGACACAAACGTAATATGTGTTTCATTCGAATGATGCATTGTTAGTACATTGGAGTGGAATTAAATACATTTTTAGAAATAATATCGTTAACTCTGCAACCAAAAATTGTAAAGAAAACCTACTCTTAACGGCCAGCGTTCGTTACGATTTTCAACAGTCCGTTAAGAACAATCAAAACACATGAGTTTTGTCTAACGATGAGGTATAAATAGCCTACTCTTATTCTGAAAATAATATTACTAATTTACATTAATTTTAAAAAAATAATTTGGTATTACGAAAAATACTGAATGACACAGAGGATGATATCAGTAAGTAACGGACTTGGTTTTAAACACTCATCTTTCGCTTCGATTTACAAACATCATCTGCGCCCGTTATTTCCTCAATCTCGGCGCCAAGATGTTTATAACTATTTACTCCGTGTATCTTTCTTTAAGACTAAAGTTAGAGAGCATCAATCTACTGTTAACGAGCTCCTGTGTTTTAACAGGTACCCATTTCCCAAGAAATACTTTGCTCTTCCTCAGAAATAATCACGCATAGCTCTTGTTCGCTCGTGTTTTGCGAAGAACCCTTAGCAACCAAACAAAGAACGCTGCGTGACTTAGTAAAAGCCTTTGGAACTTCCGAAAACAATGCTTTCAAACGAAGCTTTATTGCTGTTCGAGTTATGCGGATAGCTTTCAATAGAACAGAGCCGATGTGCTTACGAAAAGTTTAACGGTTGTTCCTGTTTGTGCTAAAAGGTTTAATTAACTGAAGAGCCCTGGGATGACTCTGACAGGATGTTGTTGACCTTGGCCAGTTGTGAGTTAGATTTATTGATTGATGTTTCCGAGAAGGATAACTGGTACGGTCATTAGTCCCGTTAGTGGAGTGAATGCTTCATCGCGGAAAGAGGCGATGTTCCGCGCCAGCTAGATGGTGAGATTCGGCGACGACCGCATAGACGACAGCGGCTGAAGACGACCTAACTATGTAGCTAGTGAGAAAATCTTGCCACCACAGGGATTCGAATCGAAGAACTTCCCGCTTAGAGGCACTGCAGTGACATCATTGATGAGTCACCGGTGCCACCTAAGCCGATGAGTACAGCAGCGCTATCCAAATCCTGTGGTCACGATGTCCTCTCGAGCCCTCTGTTGCATTTGCAATTCATGAGCCGGTCGCTCCGATGCAGCGGCAGTCTGTGATTGTAGCTCCGCTTATTAATAAATTTGACAATAAGCGTTATGAATTTCAGCTATATTCCGTATGCGACCTGCGTGACCAGGGTTTGCATTCGCAACGCGTGTGCGGGGTCTCGCAGGTCACGTGATTGCCAGGCGCGGCGCGCCGCAAGAGGGGCCTCGTCGTCGGAGAGGGAGTCGACTTGGGAAGCGGACTTTCCTTTCTAAGAACAACTTCGTACGGCTTGTCTTTAGGGACATTTTGCGCCAAATGCTGTAAATAATATTCGACAACCATTCATATAAATAGCTATAAAATAGCTGTGAATGAAAAAGAAGACATGGACAAAAACGTTTTTCACGGATAGTGAATACTTACTAACTTGACTTCCATAATTATTTTTCATGTACGGTTTTCTCAAACTAAAACATAAAAGAGAGATCAATTGTATTATTTGAATTAGTTGTTAACACACAAGAAAAGGTGACGTTATTGTATCACGTTAGGCAAACAAAAACAATTAAAAATATTAATAATAGATAGCATCTCTCAATGAGAGAAATAACGTTAAACCTTAAAGACATGATGTTCGCCCGAGCTTTCCGGGTTTGAAATTATCTCTTTGTTCTATGCCACCACAGGCATGATCTTTTCTACCTGTTAGTAGCTCAATTATTTAAGGGAATAAACATTTGAGTTCCATACTAGGGGTGGTGCTATTGAACCATTATGGTGTATTTGATGACATTAGTCCGAGAGAGCCCCAGCTAAGAGTGCTTATATTACTTAAACATTGTTTTTAATTTTGCATAACCTTGATATGGGATTTCAGATATACAACAGCGAATAATATCCGCATAGAGAAGTTTGATTTTTTTAAAGCATTACGTAACAAACTCATAAAATTATTTTCAGAGCAATGAACTCAAATCAAACTAAAATTTTGAGAGCTTCGTGAAAGGTGGAATAAAGATAGCCGCCATATGGCGTAAAAAGATGACTCACATACTGAGAATAATAAAAAATATTATTACTGGAACAAAACAAAAGGCATAAATGTAAAACAAAGATGCAGCCAGTGTCTGGAGGCTGCTTGTACTGAATACGAGGTTTTCTGTGTGCATGTGGTGCACACAGAAATGTGATCAATTTCTTTTGTTTTTCAATGTAATTGTTTTTAATGTTTTTCTCTTAGGTATCGTGTTCCAATGCTAACCTTGAAAACGTTTGTATACAAATATATTTGCAAATTGTTTCAGTGTCTATTCATTATATGTAAAAAGCACGAAATGATTCGTAATAGCAAAAACAAATTACTTTTTTTAAGTGTGTGTTTCTTTCAATAATATTCCTCTCCTAAAATACATTATATTCATTAAAGTATATTAAATTCAACATTTAATTAATGCAAACAGTTTATTGTACAGGTCTGAAATAGCTTTGAAAAGTAACTTCTGCCGCTTTTGATGCTCCTTAAGAAATATTTAATGCGTCTGCTCAATAGACAACCAAATTTTATGTCTGAAAAATAAAAATATTTCACATCCTTGAATAAAATATAAAAAAGAGGGAGATTAAGTTTCTTTTAAAATCTAATTGCTCAATGTTTGGCATTATAAAGTTTTACTTACAGAGCGTAAGGATTGAATAGCACACAATATATTTATAGACGAATTCTCACGAAGAATCAATTGACATGATTATCCAACCAACAGAGAGAAACACGTGTTGCGGTCAAGCGGAACGCTCTTTCGCTTTGTTCAATTAGTCTATCAAAGATGGCATGCAAGAATAGTAACTTCTGTTAGTCTTTCGGTAGAGGAATGTGTTGATCATAATAGTCAGGCCGTCTGTAGCCTCAGAGATCAAAGTTTTCTGTTCACAGTCAGACCTCACTCTATTGACGTCACGAAAAATACAAATTTTAAAGGGATGACGCTTCAAAGAATAGTGCCAAGCATCACTATTAGAAATATTTTCTTGAGTAGCAATTAAAAATAAAATAGAAAGTGTATTTCTTTGAGTAAATTAGGACAGAGGAGTTATTTATTTACTTTGTTTATTTAGAAAAGTTGTTTGTTTAACGTCTGGTCTGTTCCTACTTAAAAAGGATACATAACCCGGAAATTGTCAAACATAATTTGAATAATTTATTTTGAGCATACTATGCAATTCTCTTATCTTCATGTAGTGATTAACAATGTCATTGTTGCAATTATTTTCTTCATTAAATTTTGATATCTTTAAAAATACTTGACCTATCAAATATGCCGAATTATACGCAAAGCAATTAACATCCAAAAAACCCCTGGTTTTTTGGATGTTTCAGTCAGTTTTCAATAGTATTTAGTTTTCCAACTTTCATAACTTAAGCTTGAATCTAGGCTTGTAGCGTAGGGACATGTAGCAACATAATGAGAAATTATGTAAAAAATATCCTTCTGCTAACTTTTTATTAACCTTCTTGTCGTAAGAAGTTTCCGAAAATGAAAACCTCACAAAGAGATCTGATAATGGTTATTTCAATTAGATTATGGTTTTAAAAAATCCTCTTCGACATACGTTTAGTCAAAGCTATAGAAGAAATAGAATGAATACAGACGGGAGCGCTGGGTTCTAGCAGATCCGCTTAAAACATTTACGCAACAACTCTCCACACGCGCGTCTCGAAACGAGTGTTGGGGGCGGGGAGGGGCGACTTCCGAATTTGGTGCAGGCAGCGGCGTCCCCCAATAACGGTGCCCGTCTCAAAGGGCCCGCCCCGCGGCCGGCAAAAAGGGTTT
The DNA here is from genome assembly GCA_038098605.1 of Gryllus longicercus. Lineage (NCBI taxonomy): Eukaryota > Metazoa > Arthropoda > Insecta > Orthoptera > Gryllidae > Gryllus > Gryllus longicercus. The sequence continues at coordinate 7,078,718 of JAZDUA010000013.1, forward strand.
CGTCGGAGGAACGCAGCCGCCTCGCAATGATACATTTAATTACGAGGCGGGGCGGAGCGGCGGGGGCGGCCGAGGGGGCGGAGACGGCGGGGGCCGGTGATGGACGAGCGGCGGGCCTGCCCGCGCACCTGCTCGCCGAAAAAGCAGAAAATCCGACGGGCGCGGCGCGTAAATACGGGCGCGAGTGCACTTGAGTGATCGAGTGGGCGCGGGGTGGACGTTCTGTAGCCGCTCCGCGTTGCCGTTTAAACTGGCCGGGGTGTCGGGACTCGGTTCGTGAAATACAGGTGAGCTGAAATGCTTCTCTTGTTTTTTGGTGTGAAAAACACTGCTGAAGATAAAAAGCAGATACGTTACTGACATAAGTTCATACGAAATGAAACCAGATGTGGAAAATCATTTCATGAAGTGATTTTTAGAATTAATAGGAATGCAAATCAACCTCAAACATATTCTATATTTTTCTCAGAGAAAAGTTCCGCAAAACATCCTAACTTGAATAGACTGGAACGCCAAAATGCTGAATATTGAAAATTATGTTACAGTTCAATATTCATTAATTTCCTTTGACATTTGCAAAGCATTAACAAACTAAGGAGATACAGTTTTCTGACATTTGATTTTGAATTATTCTTCTTTCAATAATGTTCTTAACTGTATAAGAAGGAAAACTTATTGGCATACTGAATATTTTTAATCTTTCAATAATAATTCATTGCAGACTATAATGTCTTGCCACAATTCTCATCAGCAACGTATGTAACTTTACTGCTACGTTCATAACTAAATTTAACTCCTTTTTTGGACATTGAATTATAATTCCATATTGTTGAAATTTTTGACTCGACTCGAATTTTAGAGCATAAACTTAACTGCAAATGAACTAATGTAACGTTCCAAATATAATTTTCAAACCAATTCCCAATCTCCCTTCCTTCGATTTCTTCTCAGGCTAGTGACCAGTTGCAATGAGAACAGCAGGGAGCGACCTTCTGACCGAGGTGTACTCGTGAAGCCCATATCCCACGATGAATGTAATTATTCCGTGAAGAAGCCGTGAAGGCGAACCCACGCGATGGCGGAGCCACCCGCAGCCGATGCGAGTTCGATGGTCGAACGAAGATCCGCGAGAACAGCGGGAGGCCTCGCATGCGCAGCTCTTCTCCTGTCTCTTCCACTCCCACCCCCACAGTTCAATTCACATGGTGGAAGGATGCCTCAAATGCCTCGAAAATAACTATGTACGAGTGGTCAGAGGGTTTTATCTTTTTCTTTCTTTTTCTGCCTCCTTCCCTTCCTTCTCGTTGTCCTTCATCTCCAACTCTCCTCCTTTTCCAAATTAATTTCTTTCCTTCCATCTATTTTGCTTGTTTATTCATAAAACCTCTTCTTTCTCGCCTCCATTTATTTCATTCTTTCATTATAATTCTCATTTTTCTCTTTCTTCTTCCCCTTCTCTCCTAGCTTATCCTGCCCCCCGCAATTGTTTCTCTCTTCGCATATCGCATTTTTCGCTCTTCGGCGGAAATGGAGGTGCTGCTACTACTGCTGCTAAAGGAGATAAAGAATGGAGGTATATTTGGTGGTGAGTGATGTGTTTCAGTGGTTTTATCTAAGCATGTGAGACTGAAACCATAAGAAATGAGGGAATCTCTACGTGGCGGGCAGACAGGTACATCGCTCTCACCTGCTACCACGTACATAAATAGCTGCAATAGAAATCCTGAATACTCACATATTATCAGGAAAACATTTTCAGTAGAGAGCAAGCGAAATAAGCATGGAAAGAAGAATGAAGTTTAAATCGATACTGTCACCCGGAATTTCCCTCCTCAACAGTCGTGAATTACGACGAGAAAAATAATACAGTTTAACATCGACATTTCAAATCTGAAAGCAAAAAACAAACAGTTCTGGTTATAAAGTATTAGACGTTTTTGAGGTACATGGAACATTCGTATTAATATTAATAGCGAAGATGAAAGGAAAAATATAACGAGATTACGAGGAATTCGATTTGTTGAAGGGAGAAGGTCACGGATCTTCTGTACTGGTTTCCTACGTAGAGCAGGTAAAAGGATCATAAGTCGAAAGCAAAGATGTGTGTTTCGCACATTGAATAATGTTTTGAAATATGATACACCACTCTAAGTAACATTCTACCAACCGTGTCGGAGGAAGAGCAATAAACAATGAAGTCATGACCAAACTTGCGAACACTTCAAAAAGGAATGCGGTAGAGTGCATTTGCAGTACAATCAAGTGCTCGGAGATCCTCTTCCAAAAACTCGATCAGCAAATCCGTTTTAATTTCTTGGCACTCTCATTTAGAAGTGAATACCTCGTGTTCTTTTGTCACCGCCGCATCTTCCATTCCTCCCTCTCGTGGCCGCCCGGTCCGCCTCCTCCGCCTGCGAAAGCGTCCAGATCCGGGAGCGCTCGCGGTGGCAGCCAGCGCCCGAGTGGCTGCAGCGGAGAAATCGTGGAAGACGCGAATTCGAAGAATGCAGTGGCTCAGGCAGGCGCGCTGGCATTGCGTCAGTCGAGGTTGGGCCGCGGAGGCTTCTGTGAAGGCGGTTGCAACCTCTGTGCTTACGGTTCATTTCAAGATCTGCTTTGTTTCACACGAATTTGAAATACACCAAAACTGATCCATTCACTTGCAAGATAACGCGAAAGACAATTGAAAAATTAGTTTGAGATATAAATTCCCGATTATTATCTAGAAACAATCTGAAAAAAACTTTGAATGATAATAACTAAGGAATGCAATATTTAATAAGTATTGAAAAAACGATTATCGCAATTGACAATAATCAATTGGTAAGTCCCCAAAGCACATTTTTAAAATTTAGGAAGATTGCTGGTATACAATGAGATAAATGTACACAAATTACAAAGGAGTAGATGCGAGAAAAACAATACTTTTTGTTACATACTTACGTTGCACAATACAACTAAATAAAAGTATTAAAAAATCGAAAGTGAAATAACAACACAATTTAAAAATGTAACCCACCGTACATACGTGCGTAAAGGCTGTCCCCAATTTGTTACATAACTTCTTAAACTTAACTTTGTCTAGACGATCTATTGGCCTCGAGAATGAACGCCGTAAGGACAGTGTTTGTTTGAAAATAAAGGAGAGTTGTTGACAACAATTCAGAAGAGAATATGGGTGTGGATTTCTAAAAGAAATAATAAGCTGGGTCGTCTCCATTACAGGATGTTATGAAGACTTGTCGGTAATTACGAAGCAACAATCAGATACAAAAAAACATTCGAAATTACTCGCATTACTCTATTTTATCTACAGAAAATTTATTGACAGACCATTCATCGAATATTAGAGTATTCGATGTATAACATTATGCGATTGATTCTATACGTATCATTGCCTCAGGGAATCGAAAAGACATATTTGAATATCAATTAACTACAGAAAATTAAATCTCTCTTTTCTCTACATTGGAAGAGGTCTGTTTGATTTTCTATGACAGTCATTGTTTTTAGAGGGGACATTTTAAATTGTGTATCACTTGTGGTTATAACTAATTATTATTTATATACTAAGCTACTTAGAATGTAGATCATTAAGTATAATTTTGCAAAATGTATTTATAATTTACAAATCTGAAGCATGTGCTTTTTGTACTTCATATGACTTAAGGATTCTATAAGGAACAAGAATACTTTCATATCACAGCACGACCCGCTCCCTGGAGGAGGTCTGAGCAGCTGGTAGCGCTGTCCCGCCATGCAGATGCCCCGAAATGCCACCAAGAGACGCGCTCCGCTCCGCCACAAAGGAAACCGGCTCCAGATCTCGAGCGCAGCGGCCGCCGCGGAGGGAAGTCGCGAGACGCGGGATTTATGTGCGTTACGAGTAAGATGGCGGCGGCGGCGGCGTTGGCGGCGGAGGCGGTGCGCGGCGGTGACGGCAATGGTGGCGGGGGCAGTCGGCGCCTTCGTGAGAACAGGCCCTGCGACTACCTTTCGCTTTGCTAGTGACGTCACGAGTTGTAGGGTTGCTTTCCGACGCACAGCCCTCTTGCCCAGAGCAAGGCATGCCTCATTTGCGTGGCAGAGGCATCGAACATAGGTTGTGTGTTGGTGTGTTCGACCTGTTCGTCTTTTGTGTGTTCTCACGAAGTCGCCGGGGCAGCCCACAAGCGGATGCGGATCGCCGGACGAGGCATCTCTTCTACACGTAAGCGGGGGCGTAGGATATCGGGGCATCTTTGGGGGGCATCTTGGGGGGACTATGCGGGAGCACGTGAAGCAGTGTGCGCGTCTTCTTCAGGACACTTCGAGAGGACGCAGTTGGTTTCGCCCAGTTTCTCCAACAGAAGGTCAAAAGACAGTTTTTGTAGCGTCCGTTACCATTGTTACTTGCGGTGTTACTCGTAGATAAAATTAAATCACACATGTATTTATTGACACAGTGAAAATTCAACGCATTCACATTATTTTAAAAGTGAAAATTCACATGCTTTTCTACACAGAATGGTGCAGCCAATATAAACCATGGAGGGAAATGTGACACTAAATAATTGGTTTATGTCTATCCCTTTAGCCGTTGCTCTTTTAGAGGACCATCGTTTAACTGTGGTAAGACCTATTAAAAAGAATAAGAAGTCCTCCCTTCCATTTCCATTGCTTTCATCGCGCCAGTCAACTGTAGTACGTTTTGGTTTAGAGAAGACAGTACGTTTCATCTTATACTTCGAAGATGAATAAAATGGTTTTCTTGATTTCGACATTCCATCTCTCGGACACTAACACATGCCGGCCGCATGTGTGACCAGGTAAGAGAGGGCCTATTTTTATTAAGGTGTTAACACTAGTTGTGTTTGCTATACAGTTTTATAAAGAGGGCCCAGATAAAAGTTGTGTCGGGGGCCCACATTCATTTCGGAATGCTATTGGCGAGAGGAGTAGGCAGTGAAGACTGATTGATAAACTGGTCAAATTTTTAAATTAAACTTTTCTACATTATCATTACAATTTTTGCGAACGTTTTTATAATTACCGTAGTCGCTACAAAGCTCATAGTGTGTTAGAACTCATTAACACACTTAATATTTTTTTTAATCCATGTAAAATTGTAAAATTAAGCAAGATATTTTTTCTTAAGAAGTAAAATAAATGCAAATGCAAAAAAATATTAAATTTTATTTTCGACCACATTCCCAAAAACATTAAAACTAATAGTTTCAACACAAATAATGTAAAACATATTTAAAAATCAACCCGGGCCAAAACACCCAGAGCGACCTCACGTCCAAAGAGTAAATGCGACATCTGCCGGGTTCACTGAAAACACATTCTTGCACAAGATAAATTCATTATTTTGCGCGTCATTTCTACCTGAGCGACTAGAGGCCGTGTATGGGGCGGACTGATGGGAGGCCAAGTTAGCGAAAATTAAGTCTATATCAAAATCTCCAGATCTATTTTTGTCAGTATAACGTAACCAACCTTCTTTCTTCTACTTACACGAGAAATAACAATTGTTAAACCTACGCACACAGCATGACAATTAAATAGCAATAAGTAGGACATGTCTTCATTTGTTTGCTTAAGGGTTTTGAATAAAACTCAACCTTCATTCCTCAAACAACCAATCAATTTATCTATACATCTAAACTCTCTATTCAAAAATATCAGTGAAAACGAGCTTGCGGAAGCGTTTGCTTCGATTACCTTCTGGAAATATCTGATCTCCGAGGCAATCAATCTCTCGCCAGCTGCTGCGCACAGGTGCTCCCGCACACCAGCTCTTCATGGAAATGAACAAATGTTCAGCAAAACGCAGACGTGGCATGTGAGCAGCTCGGTCATGTACGGAAGTAATCGACCTGCATGAGGGAGCGAGAGCGTTGTGGGAGGGTGAATGTGAGGAAAATGTACTGTTGTAGGAATGGAAGGGACTCGCAACCGCGATGCAGGTGAGATAATATCACCCGTGCACGACAACGCACCGGTTAAGTCGACATTGACAGAGCATTTGACATTGACACCATACTTTACTTTCTCACCCTTAATTCATAAGAAGAAAAAGTATTGTAATCTTACGTCAGAAAACAACAAATTTTCGACAGAAAAACTCTTATTGCCGGACTCTGGTAACGAAAAAGTGGGTAAATCTTGTTTCTATATTTAGTAAATTACTTTCACTAAAAGGTTTTATAGTCTTAGTCCTTTTTATGTGGATCTATGATAACGAAAAACCACGAAGTGTTTGACGATTGACGCCAAACCGTCTATCTCTCCATCTGTGCCTATTGCCAACGCCTAAAACAATCAGCCGTTTTTCTTCAAAATTGATATGCAACGATCAATTTAAAGGAACTTCATACAGTCCGAGTTTGAAACGAATATCTTGGTTTTGGGGGTACATTACATGAAGTCTCAATTACATTTTCAGAATTTTCTCAAAAATGGCTTCAAATTTTTTCGTTAGACTTCCCCCTTCGGTACCCGGAACAACACTTAAAAGTTCGGGTCTCATTTTCGTCGGAATCCTTCATTTTTCGAAAAAGGCAAAATTTCAATATTTTATACAATTAAAAAACATGGGCAGTATTTGCGAAATTTTATGTAAAATAAAGACAATTTTATTTCTTTTATACAATTATTTTCTGAAAAATGTCTCCTTATTTCGATCTGTGTTTCTGTGCACAACACTAGCGGCTAAATCGTAAGTAAAAATTTCATCAAAACTGATAATTCCCAATCAATCTAGCTGATTGCACGACGGTCCCTTAAATTTGAAATGAATATTTTAATTTTGAGAGGTACTTTTCAAAAAGCCTCAAGAACATATTCAATTTTTTTTCTAAAAAATGGTTCCAAATTTGAGAATTTTTTTATGGAGAAGATTAATGGAAGGTTGAAAATTGAGGCAATTCTGTTTTTCGTTAAATTATCATAATTTTGTTAAAATGGCAAGTTTTAATTGTTTGCGGCGTCTTTTACTAACTACAATACTTAAAATAAAGATATTTTGTTTGAATAAAATCTCTTTGTCAAAATTAGATGTTTTAATGGGATAGGATACAAATTTTTCCGAACATTAATTGTTTTATCGTTATTTTGTGTTAAAGAAAAGCAATTCTACAAACAAAATTTTCTCAAAAACGGCTCCATTTTTCTTTAATTATTTCCACGGATAGAGCAAGGGCGCTTAAACAATTGAGCAGATCTATTTTTGTTGAACTCTCTGAATTTTCAAAACTAGCTAAAGTTACAAATAGTGCGGCCAAGCATGTGCTACTTTAGTAGTACTAATTAATTTGTGTGAAGATTGTTTTTTTTTGGCTTCTTTGAAATGGGATACTACTGTTATATGTCAGGTTTCGATATTTGTTTTGTGATATATGGACCATTTGGTTCATTATTGTACTTATGTTTACCTTGCCTATACTCACGGCTACCTCTTTTGCCCCAAAAGCATGATGCTTGATTTCTTATCCCTCCACTTTTATTGGACTCTATACCCTCGCACACTATTCACATTCTAATTGCATTTCCTTTCCTAAAGAAAATTCACATAAGTATATAAGCTACCAAAAACTGAAAGGTCCGCAACATAGCTTTATCGGAAATCAACTTCTCTTATTCCGTTTAAATGCGACTTTTCGGCTTAAAGTTAATCTAATACGAAGGGCTGATTCATGCAAGTTATGCTCAACCAACTGCGTGAATTTCTAGTAGTAATTTTTACCGGTCATGTTTTATTTTTCTAAACATCATCAACAGATCAAGAAACAATTTTTAACTCTGGATCACGATAACGAAATAAAATATAAATTTTATTTCAATTTGTCACTGAAATGTTTTAGTTAAATCACATTTAAAATAATTACATTAGTTTTATTGACATATAGGTTTATTCTGAAATTACAGAAAATAATTTATTGATTAAGAAATTTCATCTCATTCAGAGGATTTAATATATCGTTTTGATTATATCTCTAAGTTGATAGTGCACAAGTACAGCAGATACAGTAACTATCTAACACGACAGTCACCGCAGTGTGGTGTACACCATACTTCAAATCCTATTTTGGTAATCTTGTATTTTGATATTGGGCAACGTAGAAAAGTACAAACATAACACACGTGTAGCATTATTATTTAGCGTTATTATCCAGAATCTCATCTCAGAACTTAATTCCCTCAGATTGAATATTTCTACAGCGTTCAGCGACCCAACGTTCACCACAGCAACGTTCAATTAAATCCACAACGACGTCGTAAAGTGTAATCTTGGTTTTGCATCAAGCAATACAAAAAATCTATTTGTGATGCCTCCGAGAACCGTAAGTAGCTCGTAGTCGTCGAATATGAGGAAGTAAATTTACGCGTTCGCAATCGGGCTGGAGTCCACCCGCGCAACGGGACCTGAGCGAGGTTGCGGCGGGGGCGGCAGGACGTCGGGAGCGTGGGAGGTGTGAATGCCGTCCGGGCGACGGGGGCGTCGTCGTGGGCGTCAGGGGCGTGGGGGACGTTGGGGGCGGCGTGAGCGGCGAGGTGAGTGTGGAGGGGCGGTGGGAACGGGGGGCGGCGAGGGGCGGGGGGCGGGCGGAGTGTGCGGTGGGGCAGCGAGTGCGGAGGGGAGACGGTGGGGACGGAGGGCGGTGGGGGGCGGGGGCAGCGGGAGTGCCGGGGCGCCAGGGGCGGCCGGGCAGCGAGGGTGGAAGGGGCAGCGAGGGTGGAAGGGGCGGTGGGGGTGAGGGCGAGCGGGCGCGGGCGGCGGGCGGCGGAGGGAGGGCGGCGGGTCAGCATGTGCGTCCAGGCAGCGAGTGCGGGGGGGGGGCGGGGAAGGGGGCGGCCGGGCAGCGAGGGTGGAAGGGGCGGTGGGGGTGAGGGCGGGCGGGCGCGGGCGGTGGGCGGTGGGCGGCGGGCGGCGGGCGGCGGGCGGCGGGCGGCGGGCGGCGGGCGGCGTGCGGCGGGCGGCGGGCGGCGGGCGGCGGGCGGCGGGCGGCGGGCGGCGGGCGGCGGGCGGCGGGCGGCGGGCGGCGGGCGGCGGGCGGCTGCGATGGCAGCGTCGGCAGATGGGAGAGGAAGAGGCTTTGTGCCCAGCTAATCGATGGCGCGGTGACTAATTCCCGAGCGCTTTATTATGCGCCTTCAAAGGCGGCGGCGCGCGTCCGATCGCCATCGACAGCCTCTGCGCGGCGCCGCCGCCCTGCTCTTATTGGCGCGCTTTAGACCGCGCTCCGGCTCTAAAGAGGGCGAGGGGCTTCTTAAGAATTCATCTACAGTTACGTCAGCATCCTCTCTCTAAACTACTCGAGAGGAACATCTTATGTGAATCCCGCCATATTGTTTGGTATATGATGGCATAAATCAGTAAATAAATATATTTTAATGATTTCCACAGCGTGATTTCCGCACCAACGTAAAAACGAAGTTGTATGATAAACAACATTACAACGTTGTGTCTATTTCTTAATTAAATAGTACATTTTAGCAAAGAGTTGAAAAAAGGTGATATCCTTCATAAGAATTCGCCTGCTATTATACCAACATAGGCGCAATGAACTCCTCAGGGGTTCACAGCCTGTGGGTGGTAGGCCTACGTATTGTCTGCAATTGTTTATGTATATAATGATGATTTACGATATTCGTAATGCGTTATGTATTTCAATCAGTTCCTTCAATTTTGTAATGATGTCCGACTCGCATTATTTTTATTTTATATTCTACATTGGTTTATTTTGGATCTAATTTACTCTTCAAGCGTAAAGTAATTCTCAGTGTCAGTGTTATGACAGTTTTCTAGACCAAGTGAGGTCACATTCGAAATCCCTCAAAACTATGAAGATCTCGAAGTTCACTTAATAAGTAGGCAGTGTGGCATTAGTATGATAAGTTTTCGTTCATCCTTGCTTTTTATTCTTCGGAGATTAAATTGCCACGTAGATATAATGTCAGAATCTAAGAACAGTTTTTTGCCACCTTAGATCGAGCCTTTAAACCACTGGGCAAATAGGAGAATTTGGGATTGTGCAGTGGGTGATGGCGCATCTTTTTTATAATAATCTCTGCCAATAGCGACGCAATATCTTAATATGAGCTGAACTCCAGGCTCATGAAGAAGGCTGATACGATTGACGCTCTCGCCGAGTACGGTTCATTTTCTTCAAGAAGGTAATACTTCAGCAGAAATTGACAAAAGTATAAACCGAGAATATGGTGTAAACTTGCAAGGAAATGAGGAATGCTAGTTTCTGGATGTCCTCATCCATGACAAAGCCGACCCTCACAATGCTACTGTAACCATCGGGGGCAAATGGTCCGTGCTTGATCATTGGGCGTATTGCCCGATAGCGCCGAGTGATATTCATCTCTTCTTCGAATTGAAGAAATGACCAGAAAGTTAAAGCTTGCAGACAAATGAGGAGCTTCGAAGGAAATGTTAGGTCCCTCTCACATGAGTGGCGGCAATGTTCGAAGACAAAGGAATCGAAAAGGAAGTTAAGACAACTGCCTAAATCTTCACGGCGATTAGGTAGAAACGAAACCATATTTGATAATAAATTCACTGATTTCACTACAGTGTCTTTTTTTAAATCTTTCGGAGTTTGAAAAAATCTTCCCTTGTTTTGAATATATGTTTAATTTTTAAATCAGCCCTGAAGAATGTCACGAAGCATTTGCAAAACCAAGCCCACGACGCGGCGCCACGGAGGCAGGCGAGAGCACGCACACCACGAGCGAATACAACGCTGCACTGCGGTGGCTTGAGACTGCGGCGCGTCTGCCGGATCCCCCGCGCGGACAGTGCTCTCGGACAGCCCGCGCCGGCGCGCCGGGACGCCAGGGCGACCTCCGGCAGGCAGCGCGCGCGTGCGCGACCGTGCGTGACCCTGTCTGCGCACGCGCATCGCCCATCGCCCGTCTGATTCCCGATGTGCGTCTTCGCCTTGTACGGGAGAACGACGTCCTCATATGCGATGCGAGCGCGCTGTGACGGATCGTCATCAAGTGTACGGCACGTCCAATTGAAGCAACCGATAAATTACGTCCACATACGAAGACGGTGTGAGACAGTTTTTGGGTTTGGTAAATTACGCAATTTCGTTTGTCTCGACTTCTGCTATGGAAGACATTAATGTTCTCAGAATATTCGTGTAATTGAAAATTGTTATTTCTTTCTTGCTTATACTTATACTGAGAAGACATTATTATTGTGAAGTAGAAGTGGAAGAGACCTGGTCCGGATGGTCGAGATCGTCAAGGCAGTAATGCCTTTTCGGACCCAAAAATTGCGGGTTCGAGTCCAGCCTCGCGCATGGTTGTATTTGTGTTCGTCCTACATCACCATATCATGTCGTCACTACAGTAACCATATCGTTAAATCCAATAGTTGTTGCTGATTGAATGTCGATGAGACATTAAATAAAACCACAGTAAAAGAGATTGGCATGCTGATGATTGACAATAATTTATCTACCTACATTGCAAATACACCGTACGGCTTTCTGGGAAAACTTACTACGGAATTTAAGTTCAGAAGAACCTCCCCCTATCATTACCAGATTCCTTATCATTCTACAGCTTTTTAGAGGTGGATGAGAGACTATTCAGAGTTACCGAGAGCGACCACTACAAAAGTCATGGGCCCCGTTCGTGTTGTGCAGGTTCGTAGAAGTGACCACGGAGAGGAACGTAATCCCGGTGGTGACGATGTCCCTCCGCGAGAACGCGAGGTCCGGCGCTGACCCACATGTCCACATGCGGAGTTTCCCCCTCCAGCTCCAAGCGTTCGACATGTGTGCTAGTGTCGTGCGAGTGTACGTGTGTGTATGTAATAGTAAAGGAGGGACAGAATGAGGAAGGCAAGATCGCTCTTGGTTTGTCGCTAGAGTATTGTTCCGGCATTCTCCTGGTATTACTCGGCGAAACCGCGGAGAATACCGATCCTAATATCTGGCCATTAGAATACTTCTCTAGATCGCTGAGTAAGGCATAATTGATAACATTCAAAAAGATGTATTATAATTTATATAGTTCATATAGAAATTTACGAATCTCCTAAAAAAGTTATTTTATAATTTTATTATTTTTTTATTAAATTAAAAAAATTTATTATATTTATTTATTAAATAATAAAAGTTATTTTATAATTTAATTCTTGTTTTTGTAATATTATTTTTGTATATTTTCATTAGACCAACATTAATATCCTTTATATTATTTAGTGTTATTAATTTATTTATGACTACTTGTAAGACCTTTCATGTGAAACCCCTTTGCTATTTCAAGGGTGTACTAGAACTCTATGTAACTAATATGTAATGTTCATTGCTATAAATAAATATATTTTTATAATTATTTGTAATTGATTAGTTAGTTGTGTTGGGACGCAGCGCAGCAGCAGGGCTCACAGCTCACTTTTACAGGGCTCACAGCCCTTGCGACAGTAACCCGCGACAAGAGGCGCATGGCGAGACACAGGTGCGACGGCGCCACAAATATACGGAAGATGGCCTGCAGGCGCAAGAGGTAGTTGGCACTGTCGGTGCCGATGGTGAACGAGTTGGCTCAGTTGGGGTAACGGAAGGACAAGAGCACGCGCAGGGAGTAAGTTCCTACGACCTACGTGATATTTCCAGGTATCGTGAATCTGTTGGACAGTAGTGAGCTGAGCTCACCACTGTTATTAACTGTTTTTCCCTTTGGAAAAGTGATGAACTGGTTTATAATGTGCATTTCTGTTGTAAAACTGTGTTGAATACACTATTGTTGATTGGAATATCATGTTTTTTTCCGAAAATAACAATTACACAAAATATTATTTATGGTTCGAGTGATAAAACTGACCTTTTACTTTGCAAGAAGGAAAGGTTGCGACAAGAGGACGATAGACAAAATTGCTCAATTCTACGAGCAAAATAAAATCACTTTTACAGTGAGGGTCATACATTATTTTTAGACAGCTTTACCGACTTTCGTTTTATTTTAATTCACGTATACAAATCATTTAATGAAACGTTAAGTTCACTAATAGCTGTTCGGTCAGACGAAAGCACAATTTGGTTTTCTTTCTTTCTTTCGCAGATTTATCTGAACGTTTGAACATCGTCTCATTTTTAGCTCTAGTGCTAAAAATGGAACTTTTAGCACGTTCAGCGTGCTCTGAAATTACCGCGTTTACTAATGGCAGTCTAAAACGTTACCTCGTGAGAAATCACAAACTAATCATAAATTATTGGCAAACATAATTTCCGTTAATCGTCCTTAGCGATGACATGTCCGCCATTTCATCGTAATTACTTTTTTTCAGGATTACATATAACTGTAATTTTTGATTACTATTACTACTTTTATTTCTAGAAGTACGAAAATATGCTCGTTCTAACATCATATTTTTAATATTTTCTGTAATGTGACTTGTGGCGGAAAAAATTTCAGCAATGGGCACTCTGCAGTGCCTCTGAAGTTGCGTTGGATATTACGCGTCTCGGCATCTTGGCTCGTGGCCAGACGTCTCAGCCTGCTTCTTCACAACATCCATCACACGGTAGCTGCCACGGACCACGCCGAGATGACCCCTCTCGGCGTTGCCTGAACCTTCCAGTTAGTCACTGTCGATATTTTACCCGAAGTCACCTCTATTTCCGCGTCAGCTGCTATTACCTTACTCACTATATTTTTTACATTAGCCTTGTAACATCTAGCAAGGGTTTCATTAGTTTTACATTGTTAACAAAAATGTAGATTTACCCGAAAGACTAAACTAAAAAGTAAGAAATAAACTTGTATTTGAAAAAGTTCAATGGAAACTACTCCATAGAGAATTGCGGTGCTCTGCAGCTTTGTACAAACTGTGAAAACCGTACAGGATTTTAATAAGATTGTCTGGATAGATTTCTATGTCTCAGTTTCACCACACCCTCCGACACCTACCACAATATCACTTCCGCAGCCGTGTCGTAGTACTGCTTCAGGCGTCTGGTGGGAGCTGATCCAGTACGGGGTGTGTGCGGCAAAGGAAACCTGGCGGGAGGGCGACGGAGATGGGCAGGTGCCGCGAGATACGCTGACGCAGCTCAGCATAGGCAGGGAGGCATTGCAATCCGCAAGTAGTAGGACGAAGACAACTGGCGACATGACAGCCTGCGGTTCATCGAGAAGTTGACTGGATCTCCGTTGAGAAGCGATAAGTAAAAATACTTAACGATCAAAATAATTTGTGCAGTAATTCTTTTTTTCTGTCGCAGGTGATGATGGTTCACTACGAAATCAAGAAGCTTCTATATTATTTCGGAATTACCTATAAACGTAGATTACGAAAAAGATTCATGAAGCCCCTAGTTCAATTTTAGGTTTCAAATTGTTTCAATGCATTTGCAATGATATCATTTTCATAGTTTTATAGTATAGTGAATAATAATTAATTAGAATGATAATAATGGATTATGAAGCATCAGAAATTTTATAATAACTCTATTCACAAACGCCCTGAGATCTAGGCCAACATTTCATCACCAGACAATCAAATAACAGCGCAAAAGTGTACGAAATTATAAGATTGGCATTTGATTCACTGGCGGGGTCCCTGCCCTTCTGAGCTTAAAATAATATTCACCATAAATAAAAGCTTGTTGACAGTATGTCCGGAATTAGAGAAATCGAAATATATAAAGTTCCGCCTTGACGAAAATGCACTCGTTTACAATGAGTAATATATATGGTGCTTACAGAAAATTATAGCTGCCAAAACGAATTGGAGGTTACTCTGCAAGAGTCACGAAAATGGGGATGATTTTTAAAAGACGCGTGCAGTGAATAATTGGACAAGCCTCAGAAGGAATCCCTAGCTCCTGCTAACCTGTATGACCGAGCTGTCCTTATCTCATCTAATGATAGAGCAGTAAGTTTTTAGCGCCAAAGTACGTGAAAAATTAAACGTTCTACAAATGTGAGTAATTTCCCGTTTGTTCGGAAGCTAAATCTTATGTACGAATCAAAGGTGACTCCAACCATCAGTGAAAAATTTCAGGCAGTTTTCAATGTGACACGAGACAGGGGAAGAGTCGCACCCCACCAAGTATGAGAAATCTCGGAATGGATGAGAAATTTGAAACTTTTTAGAATTTGAGAATTTGAGATGGAGGAGAATCTCGGATGTCGGAAAATTTTCTTTCACAAATCGATAACGGAACGATAACGGAATGGAATAGATTGCCTGCAAAACCCTTTGAACCCTTTCCTCGTAGCGTTCAACAGTTTAGGAAATTAATTTAGGGTTTTACTATGTAAATGAGGGACTGAACTGAGAATAGAAGATTATAGACCGATGCGTAAGTGATATATTCTGAAGTGAGGTGTCGTGCAATGTAGAGCAGAGTAATAACGAAGGAAGTGAGTAAAGGGTCATAGTGAAGTGAAGTACAGTGCAGTGTGGTCTTAACGGAACAAACATTTAGTGCGGAGTTACATTATACAAGTTTCTTTTTCTTAAGATATAATAATGTTTTATGAATTAGACAGTTATTAAATCGTTATTATTTTTATTATTAATGTTATTTTTTATTATTATTGTGGTTTTATCAACTGTGTTTATTGTATCTATGGTTATTATTGTACTATTATTATTATTATATAATTTGCATGTCAGCTATATTATCTTATTTATGTAATTAGCTGCCACCGGGTAATGCCCATTTGCAGTTCAAATACATTTGTTTACCTTTAATTTCTCTCTTGTGATTGGTCATTACAAACTAATTAATGACGATGTTGATAATATTACACAACGGAAAAGTTTTGTTCTTGCTTAAAACGTAACAATCGGTAATTGAGAAGCTTCGGGTAGTAAAAAGATAAACCGGCTACAGGGAACCTCCCACTATTTGTAAACGGTAATACATCAATTTTGCTGGAAGTATGGCTAACTTTGTTACGATTATTACTACTATCTTGTCTTGTCCATTATAAAGCGCATTTAACAGTGAAATCTTCACACATACTTTGACCAAAATCGAAATATTCACATTTACAGGATACTGAGCGGGAGCCTGATGTGGCTTACCTTATTACTGCCCCAAGCCCTTCACTTGAGAACAATCTTATGTGAAAATCGAACACTAAATCTTTAGTACAGGATTGGGCAGTTGTCACCCTTACCACCTCCACCATATAAGTTATCAGTTCCAAATGCTGTGCGTAAAGTCCAAACAAATCGATGACGTCTGTTGTTTTTAAGGGCAACGGCTAAAGAAGGCGAGCGTCGGGACCGGAACATCAGTTATTCGGCTGTCGTGCCCAGTGCGCTTGTGACACTCCTCTCCGCGCCGCGGGCGTGCGCCGACCATTGTTCTAACACGTTCGATAAATATCGAAATGTGGGTCAGCGGCCGTTTGTCGACGATGCGCCAAGTGTCGGTTCGTGTGCGGCCTCGGCCGCTGGACCGCCCACAGCCGTCGCTGGTGGACGGTGCAATCGGGAGAGCGCCACTACGTACGCAGCAACCAGCACGCTGGTGGTTGGCGAAACTGCGCAATGGATTTACGTGTGCATTCGTTGTTTCGGTGTTGGCACTGGGATTTCGGAAGCAAAACCACGGAGAGATATTTAGTTATAAGGTATTGGTTTAAGAATTACTATTATCACCCCAGTTGAACCTTACATGGAATCTTGAATAGTATTATACCAAGAAGATCATGTCAAATTAGAATTCAAAGTATATTTTCTAGGAAATAATATTTCCAGAACTTTGGTTTATTCAACGCTCTCTGAATTAAGGAAATTTGAATACTTTTATCATATTCGTTTCAATATTTAAAATGGATAAGATATTTTTAAACGTATATTATTTCTGATTATTTTGTTCCAGTTGGCGTAACAAAGGCGACAAGAATCGTTTTTTTACATAGCAGAGATACTGCTACTGGGTTTCCAATGATTCTTAATTTCCGCACTTTTCAATGGAAGGCATTTTGTGCTTCCTATGTACCTCATCTTCTGACAAATTTAATGAACTAATTTGCAATATTTCCTCCTGCTTTCAGAGAAATGTTTATCTTTTAGAAGATTTCCCAGTTCACGAGTGTATGCAAAGTGAACATGAAATATCTTCGGCACAGATATGGAGTATTGTTGTTCACGAGAAGTGACACATCTCACAAAATGCCATTTTTCAGGAGAATGGTTTTTAATTTGACCGAAGCCCTTAATTTTGCGGGCAAACATAATAATTTACTAGACATATTGCTGCCTAGTGAAATAAAATTTTTACTTGTAAAAAACATATTATCTTCTTAATATTCTTCTTTGTTTAATTAAAAATGACGGTTTTTTGAACTGTCACTTCTTTTGTGCATTGACAAAATCTTGGGCGCGGACATTTCTGAGGTCATTAGTCCGGTAAGTGTAGAAAAGGTTATTTTCCTCAAAGAGGCGGTGTTCCGCAGGTGAGATCTGGTGACGACCTTCACTCACTTCCGGCGTTTCCCTTACACATATCTCCCCAAAAGGAGACATTGCCCCAGTAGGAAGAAGCTCTAATTCCCTGTACTAGTCTCCCAACATGTGCGGCAGTGTAGCTTTTAAGTGTTTGTCAGTGTATGTGTGAAATAGAGTGAGGGGATAGTATGAGAGGGCAGAGGAGGGGGAATGAGAAAGGAAGATTTGAATCGATCGGAGGCCCGATCATTAGGGCACTACTCCGGCATTCGCCTGATCAGAGAAACCACAGAAAACCACCGATCAGAGCAGCTAGAACTGTCTTCCAGCCAGTGGCTGAACGATATCTCCGTCCGAGTGGGACGCGATCGAGTGGACAGCAACAGTCGGGAGACAACGAAACACCGGCCCGTCCACACGGCGCGAGTAGCCGCCACCGCCGCCGCCACCGTCTCCGCGCGGGGCCCCATAATGTCACTGGCGCGTCGCGTCGTCTTGGGGCCTCGCGAACGCCGCGCCGCGCCGGTTCCGCTCGGCTGACGCGCGAACGCAGGTCACGTCGCCGCGGAGTTGGACGCCCTGCGAGGCGGCCGCCGCGCCGCGCTGCGCCGCACAGTGGGAGGAAGAGGGCTGCAAAGCGCACATTGCGGCGCTAACATAACAAGCACTAATTAGCGTACCTCGTGACTCCATTTTCATCAGTTTTGCGAAAGATGCAATTAAACATTGCAGTTTAACTAAATTTTTGTTTGCGTTGAAATCATAATTACTGGAGAACTCTATTGTTTAAGATGCTTGATTGTTTCTTTATTTTAATTTAATCCTATTATTTTATAATTATATATTATCAATAAGATAAGAGAAATTGAAGGAGGACAATGCAGATTTGCTAATAAGAATGGTGATAACTCACCTGACCCATGATTCAAAAAATTAGGAAGGTTCTTTTTTGTAAGCTATTTCCTTGTTTGCTTTGCGCAATCTCAAGGGCTTTAATTATTTTGCCAATTCGTGCACACTTACATTAAATACTTGCACTGAAAGTATTCATGGCAAAAATGCTATTCTGCAGATAAATTGACTGAAATACGCCACAGATATTTTCAGAAGTGCCACAGGAGAGTGATCATAAAAAAAATATAATGATGCATGAAAGCTCTATGAGAAAGACAGACATCCCAAGCAGTATATCTTTCTGGGACATGAGTCTCTAGGTTCTCCTTTGCATGCAACCATCAAGAAAATTCACCATACTATTTTGATTTTTTCGCAATTTCTGCTAGGTTTTGCTGACGCCTACCCCATTGTGGCTTTGGAAGAATAAACGATTCGAAAAAATAAAGAAACGAATATAATGTTATGCTTCTTAAAGATTCTTTTAGTACAATAAAAGTAACAAAATGTTGATGTTCGCACTATTTGAAATGTCAACTTTTTTTAAATTGTCACTTTCAATCTTAGATTAAATATGCGTGACACGCCTCGACATTTTGTTCGCTTTATTTTAACAGAATTTCGCGTGAAGTCACCGGCTTAGGTGGCTCAGGGCATCAACTGATGTTATTGCAGTGCTCCTGACCGGGAGATACCACGGATCGAGTCCCGACAGTGGCAGGATTGTCGACAGAACCTACTACGAACCATTGATCTACGTAGATAAAGACAGAATGTAGGCTCTCTCTGGAGGAGAATTCTTGCGTCCATCTACCCTGATCTGCAGATTGCCGTGATTTTTTCGATCACAGAATGCCGGGCAGCACCGTTACAAACGGACCCTGGACCGATCAGTATCTTTTCATCTTCTTCCTTGTGTATGGTCACCCCTTACTTTCACACACTTACACTTTCATGCACCACACACGTCTGGAGATCAGTCGGGAGTTTAGAGCTTGTCCTAGCTGGGGCGGTGTCCCGCTGGTGTGAGATACCTGTTTGGGGAAACAGCAAGCTAGCGTGTAGGTCCGCACCGGACCTCGTCATCCCATGAGAGAAGAACTACGTCACTTTCTGTGATAAAACTTTCACTACATTTACGTGTCTAATGAGCATAGCTGTTCACGGACCCATGGACAGGACATAATTAATCAACCCGCGTGAAACCCCTTGCGCGCACTTCACCCCGTTGTAGCCACTGTGCGTGGCGCCGCGCCGCGCCGCCACCGACGAATAAGGCCCGGACAGGTCGCGCGGCGCGCGCGCGCGAGCGCGGCCTGGCGGCTCGTGGGGTAGAAAAATCCGGGGCAGCGGCGACCGCTCGCGCATGGACGGCGCGTCCCTGCCCGCGCTGACGAAACGCAATTAAAGAGCGCTCGCCTTTGTTGAGGCGTGCTGCCCCGACGGCCGCGCGTGCGCAACTCACGGAGGAAGGAGAACGGGTGGAGGAGGGGAGGAGAAAACAAATCGCCATGGTGGGTGTTGCTGGTCACGGTGACGGAAGCGGTCCTATGGGTGGTGTTGGTGACAGGGGAAGGGTATGGATGGCTTGCGGGGTATTGAATATTATATACCAGGGTCTAAACGAAATCAAGAAATATTTCGAGGGATGTTTGAGCAACTTCTAACGTAGGTACACCTCCATATGGCAAAGAATCTTGAATGGTGCGACACCTTTGGAAACTGGAAACTGCGCGTCGGCAGCCGGAAACACCGAGGGCACTTAAACACCCTGTTATTTCTAAGCAGAGGATTTTTTTTTTCTCAAAATTATCTCCACCACTGTTTAAGCATCTATTCCACCTCCTCACTACTTTTTAAATGTGTTGTTTTTTAGAGTATTTTGTTTGCTGGAGGCACCATTGTTGTGCTGCCTCAAACACGTCATCATCCGCGGCAAAGAGAGCCTTGCCCGTCACTTTTGAGATTGGCAAAAAGCTGGAAGTGTACGGTGAGAAGTCCAGGTTTTCTTTTGGGAAGGGGGGCGAGGGATGTTCAAGCAACTTCTAACCTGGGTACACCTCCGTATGGCGAAGAATATTGAATGCTGCGACACCTTCGGAAGCTGGAAACTGCACGTCGGCAGCCGGAAACACAGAGAGCACTTGAATACCCCGTTATGGTCAACGCTTGTTTTGCCTTTCCAGTACATATCACTACCTGAGCATGGAAGTGGGCTAAAGTCGAAAGGCACAGCTCCCAATCAGTAGTGGAATCTCCAAAAGTTTCTCCCATGGCCCACTATCTGATTTTCAATACGATTCTATTTGATTTATCTACGTATATCCTCCGTGAGAACAATAAACTTATATACAGGTATGCAAATCCATAGACATGATGTACGATAAATTACTGGTCATGACAAACAATTGCGTAATGATATGTAATAACGTGTGAACATTGAAATCAATTCTTGAAGCTTCGCGTTTCATGATAGGGAATTCGCCTCCATTTTTAAAATTGTGTCCCACTAAACATCGGAACCTACGGCACAGACGAGGATGGGATGAGAGAATGTCTGCAGAGGAGGCGCAGCGGGCGAGTGATGTGCAACAGCGGGCGGACGGGGGCAAGTTGCCATGGAAGGACGGGCAGTTTGAGGAGAGGAGGCGGCTGCTGGAGGCAGCGAACCGTGGAGCGCCTTGCAGAGCGATGCAGAGGGATGCCTCGACGATGGACGACCTCTCATTGGCAAGGCCTAGGCGTCCGCACGTCTCGCGGAGTGCCCCGTGCGCACGTAGTAGGAGCACTTCGCTAAACAGCAACACGAGAGCCATTGTCACCCTAATTTTGAAACTGCTGAATCGCATTTGTGTTTAACGTTATGTCAATTGCTTACTAACCTCGATTCACGCATTCAAGAGGCGTACTCCAACTTTAGTAAGGGACTCGCTGAGCTTGTTTCTGTTCGCAATTATGTGTTCGTGCAAAATATATCCACTGTCAGTTTAAAGGCTACAAAAACAACAGTAAATGTCTGGCACTGTCAGGTGTTTTTGTCTGTGTCTGATTGTAATAAATGCAGAATGCAATAAGCTGTAGAGCAACTAACAATCAGTGTTCATTCTAATTTAAGCAGTTGCAATAGCGAGGCACTCTTCAACAAAGTAATGTAGTGATAAGGGACATACTGAAATTGAATTGAATTTTACAAATATAAGATGTATTCGAAGAAATATAAGGTGTATTTAAAGAACAAACTACACAAATATATTCAAAAAATTCTGTATCATTAATAGTATGCAATTAAAATATTTTGTACTAATATTTCAAAACATTGCAGAGATATTTTAAACCAAACTTTTCTTCCTACAATCATAACTATGATCACCAGAGTTTACTACATTACACGATAAAAGTGAATTTCTAAAACCTGTTCCACAACAGCTACTCTTCAAACACGCACATAATTAAATGAAATGAAAAAAACTTCGCAGTAAGTATAGAAAATCAATACCTTCGGGACTCCGACAGAAATTCAATTCACAGCCACACGCACGAACAGAGTAGCAGAAGTTCAACATGATGGCGAGAAAGCTCGATAAAGAAGAAATTTACACACTGCCACTCGGCGGACTCGACAGGCGACTGCCCCTCGCGGAGCAAGAAGCTGTAAACACGTCGAGCGCTGTGCAGGCGCGGGCTGTCCCTTTGCGGCTGCGCGGGGCGCACACTGGGTCAAAAGGTACCTGCGCATACCGACTGACCAATTAACTATCTACTAGAGGTGCAGGTTTTTTTTATATTCCTCAGCGGGGGGTGTGGGGAGAAGAGGGATATGACTACGCCACGGCTTAAAAGAGCGTACCAACTGTTGGCAGGAACGTATTGCTTGAAAACGTGGCCCACGAAATACTGCGATTATTTTGATGTTCAAGATAGTTGTTGGTAGTAATGTTAATTGGCACATGCTGTTCCAAGTCGGACCTAGTATTTTTCGCTCCGGGGAAGCGTTGGGTAACGACCAGGTAGCTCGTGCATCAAGAAAAATTACAAGTGCAATAAGTACACTTGCTAGCTAACAAATAAATACACAAATAAATAATTAAGCGTAGAAAATGGGTTTACGTAACAACACATTTGCGAGGAAATTTTCGTAATGCTAAAAATAAGAACTTTTCTGCTCTACAAAACGACGGCAAAGAAATGTCTGGCATCTAGTACGGTCAGAAATGTATAAGCGATATAAGAAATATTTACGTTTGTAATTAGTACATGTGTTCGTAAAATGAAGTTTTATGCTGTTTTAATAAACGATCCTCTTCTGGCTGAAATGAAATAAATTTCCAGTAAAGTGATTAATCGAATATGAAATTCCTCTGTTTTACTACCAGAGTATATTCATGGCATTTCTGGACCCTCATTACCGAATGCCTCAAAGCCAAGCAAGTATTAAATTTATACTAACATTTTAAAGATTATAACTTCTGATGAGTATATGTTTCAGTTCGATGGCTTATATCCACTACGGTAGTGTAAGTTCTTTCAATCAAAACCACTGGGTCTACAACAGCAATGGTGAGCTACATATCAATAAAGACCAAGCTCGAGACAAAATTTCGTTCCTACTGCGTCCTGAACGGAAATGCAATAGCTGCATCTCCGCATACGAAATATGCTGCGACCATGGAAAGGTTCAAAAAATAAACGCGAAAATAATGCAGCACTTTTTCTTTCCGTTCTATTTTATGAAACGAACTGTTTCATGTTCGATTTTAAAGATGTGTAACACAAACATGTAAAATATGGCACCGTAAAAAGGATATAACCTGTTGTAACGAACTTATTATATAAGGAAGTAAAACTCATTTACGATGAATGTAGGAAATTACCTTTTACATGGTTTCAGTGTTAGCTTATATAAATTTTCTAATAAATATTTATTATTTGAAAATTTCAGTGAAGGTAATTCTGATTAATTAATACACGGAAAAACATGTACATAGGTTTTTAATATTCGATATATGTTCTGAGTTCTGCTACTTTCTGGTATTCCAATGGGCTTTCGTGTTTTTACTTTACTTTGTCTCTATTTCAGCCATCCATGTTGTTTTATGTATTTCTTTTTTTCGTTTCTTTTGAAAGCCCTTGGCGTTTCCAACCAATTCTTTGAAATTCGTTTAATTCCAAAATTGATCTTTATCTCCGATCTTCCAAGGCAATCACGATCTCTTTGCATAACTATGGTTGTTATTCTTTGGGGAATAATTTAAAATGTTTGGTAATTCTATTGTTAATCTCATAAGCTAATTATTATTATTATTATTATTATTATTATTATTATTATTATTATTATTATTATTATTATTATTATTACTTTCCTTATCCTATAAGGCATCTTTTCCTTCTAGATCTACATTTTGTGCAGACTGAATTACTTATGAAATATTAAAAGATAAAAAGTAAATAAAATAATTCAAAGAGTAATATGTAAGTTCTTTCGACCCATTGTGCGCCGTATCTGAACGCGAGTACCCGGTGTCGTCCACCGCAGGGCGCCAAACCGCGGCGCGAGTCGGAAACGGTGAAGAGATTGCGGCGCCAATGCTCGTCTCGGTAGAGACGGCTAACGCAGAGCTTTAAACAGCGCAGGGTAGACATGCAACTAAAATTAATTACAGAGAAGAATTACATAGAGGATTCGATTCATAATGAACCATGTGTTTATATTTGCCTCTAGAACAAACAGGACGTGTTTGTTTTCCTTGTATACAATCTGCGCATTCCATATCAAGACATTTATCTAACAGTGTTGTGTAAACACACATGTTCATCGCCAGGAAACCGGCTAAACGGACAATGTTAATATTCGTTTCCTATTAACATGTAAAATATTATTTAATAAAAGAAAATATTTTGATGAAAAATTTCTTCAGGTAGATTTCAAAGAAAACAGAACTCAGTAATTTAGTAAGTTTTTCCCGCCCCATTTAATGAAAATTGACAAGATAATAACCATCGAGAGAACAAGAAAATATGTATTTAAATTATGTACAGAATAAATGTTTTTTCGCTGGGAAATGCTGTTTCATATATCGCAATCACGAGATTAGAGCAGCATAGTGAGATTCACAGTGTGTCCAGGATGAATTGGCCCAAAGTTGCGTTGAATCTGCATCAAGGTTAAATTGCTGCGTAATGAATCCTGAACCTAGCAATAATTGCATCAGAAAATGGTGATAAAGATCTCATAAAAGAGATGCCAAACATACAACAGAAAATGATGAATTTATGTGAATTAATACTGTGGAAGTAACTTGGCGGAACCTTTCCAGTGGATCGAAGAAGGTGATATCGCAAGTCGATTGATGGGAGGGCAGCCGAAGTGGCAATGTAGGCGGTGGAAATAACTTATTTTAAGTTCAAGATTTAATAGGGGAGAAACTCTGACAAACTGAAAAAAATTCAAAATTGTTTAAAGTTATAATTTAATTGTCGGCCCAGAATGTGATTATCATTCCATTTAGCTTATCTTCACCCTTCATGTTGATTGTATCGTATTTTGGAATGCTGATCGCTGTAAGGTCATTAAACTGTCACGAACGTAATTTTTGATTCCATAGCTCAGTCAGAGTAACGTTCCGAAAAACCGGTTCCGGGCTTGGATTCCGGTAGTAACAAACATTAGCCCTTCATAACAATCCATAGTCAATAAATAATTATAAATAACTTTTTTCTAGTACAATAGTAAAGAATGAGGGAGACAAGACATTAGGCAGACAACGGGAACTTCCATTCTGAAATCAACTGCTCGAAGGGTAAGGTTTTAGAATATGGAAAAGCTAATAAAGAAAATGGTGTCGAATTTTAAAGATTTGCCGCCTAGAAAATGATTTGAGGTAGTTAAAGTTACGGTGTTATTAAGAGACTTACTCTTTTGGAGATTCCAATCCTGCGAAAATTTAAAGAAATCTTTGCAGTCTCCTGCCATGTGAGAGATGTTAATGGTTTCTTTAGATGCCCAGGGGCAAACTAAAACGCAATGAAACAGTTTTGATTGTGACTGAAAAATGCAAATATTTGATTGTGATAATCCGCCTGTACCGAGTAAATTCACAAGGTCAGTGTGTTACTGCTTTCTTTAAAACTCACATCGCACGTCATCAAGGTTCTAAGGAAGACAACGAGAACCATTAAAGTTTGTTATTTACATTTTACACTTTGCAACAAAAACCTTTATACTGTACTGCGAGTACACTTTTCTACGTTATTGCGGTATTCGAAAAGACCTTAACACGTGTAACTTATTGCAGTGATATGAGAATATTTCATTTGTTGTTCTTCAGTGTGTTTGCTGATTTTTGCGAAACCATTTATTATGAGTTTGTTCGTCAGTATTTTCGCTTCTTCAGAACACTAATTATAACTAAATTAATATCAATTTCATCAGACAACATACTTGAACCAACCTTAAAGACAGAACCTTCAGGTGGTAGGTAAATGAACTTTTTGTGTCTTCGTTCTATTTAAAATGTTCAGACTCTTGTAATCAGCATTCTCACCTCTCATTTGCTTCTCGGTCTGTTTCTTTTCCTGTCATGATTTCGATTTCTTCCACTCTCTTTCATTTCCATCTGCATTCTTCTATTTCTCTTTCTCCATCACGTTTGTGATCTACGCAGCAGATTCCGCACTTGACATTTGCCAAATGACATTATTCTGGCCGAATTCTTCCACAGAAGACACCCCACCACTCAAATACACAGTCATGTGCTGTATTTTGATTGGTTCTTCCACAAACACCTAATTCCCAGTGATGATTGCTCTTAAGCATTGTTTGCTGGTCGCGTAGGCGAACGTTGTCGAAACGTTATTGAAGTGTCACAATAGTGCTAGATGGACTGAGCGCAATTGCAGCAGCGCTGATTGCGATGACTTTGGGCGAGCCCTCCTTAAATACATATCCAGCCGACAAACGTATTTTAGGCGTTCATTCACAAGGAAATCAACACACAGTACCAAACTTGTGAGAAAAATGAATGAAAAATGATATGAAACATTTAATTTCATCACAACTTTACACTGTTTGGACTTTTATAAGAGTTTTTTACAACCTTGGGAAAACAAACTATTAAGCTATGCAAAGAGGCCCATAGAGAGATTTTAAAAACGACATTTGCCCAAAATGACCAAAAGTGGACTTGATTCCCTTGCGCACTGAACACCTCTTTTGTTTCTGCGCGTGACGGACGGCGCGGCGGCGCAAGCCACTGCTCAAGGCCGCGCGCGCCCGCGCACTAATGAAGACGATAAATAGCGCGCAACAATGGAGTCGCTCAGCCTCATCCGTCCGCCCTGCGCCACGCCCGCTCCTCTGGATCTTCTTACTCCTTCGTCGTCCTACATCCCTGTTCGAGCCTCGCCTTAAAATCAGTATACTCGAAGAACTGTCCAGATCGTGAGAGGCGTATTTAGTGGTTCCGAGGGCGTCAAGTATTATGGTCATTTGTCCCTTAACAATAGTACCCATCAGTAGACACATCACTGTGCTGCTAAGTCCACATTTTGGAGTGGACCGGCTGAATTTAGCTCAAAGCCAGCATTGACGCGGTCGCAGCGTCTCTTGACAAGGAGATTCTAGGGTTCGAGACCCGATGGTGGCGTATTTTTGTCATTAGCTACACAGCTAGGTTAAATTCAACCACTGTCGAAAGAAGAATGCTAGCTGCCAGCTGCACTGATTGGTAGTTTTCCGTGATTTCTACAACCAATATTTAACAGTCGAATGCCGGAGCAGTACTCTAACAAACGGGTTACGGACCGGCTACGATCTTTCGTTCCTATTCCTTATCCTATCCTCACCCCTCACTTACATTCACATCAACATCACTTACATGCACAACACTACAACAGATGTCGGGAGACTAGTCGGGATCTTAGAGCTTGTCTAGGCTGGGGCGGTGCCACGTTTGTGGGAGATACCTAGTTAGGAGAAAATGCTCGCAAGTCGACGTAGGTCAGCGCGGGATCGCATCATCCAGCGGAAGAGGAACATCGACACCTCCAGCCTTAAACAGTCCACTACTCAAACGAGCCTAATGATCTTAGTAGTTGATGTACCGGGAATCATCAGTCAATAATTTACGAGTTCCTTTTACAACTGCAAGCGTTCTACGGTAATTCCTGGAACCGCAAAGTCTCTAGCAGAAACATTACATATCTCCTCTACGAACTTTTAGCTGACATACCGATGTCAAGGCCCTTCGCCATATGCCCAGCCTCCTAGTCCTTGTGACTTTTCTGTACTTTGCGGATTTCAGTGGGAAGCTTCACTTGATCATCCTCTAGCTCACCATGTTGTAAGTCGTACAAATCATTGTGTACAAAAGCCTCAATAAATAAGAATCTTGAATTATAAGTATTCAAGCGATGAATAGTAAACAGTTCATTTCAATCACTAAGGTTATCAGATCCTATTTCCATCACTTATATTTACTATTCAAAACAACTCTGTAAGTTACTTGGCTTTCACAGTATACATTAAGCATTACATATTATGAAATTGATCTTGTTTGTTTGTTACATGTGTTTGAATAACACCGAAATATATCCCCAAAACATCTTACCATGGTATACGAGCATATTCACGATATCTACACATTTCTAACCCGAATGTCGGCGTAATATCAATACAGTTATGCTTCAAAGAAAGTGTGAGTCGTCAACCAGATGCAGATCACTGCCAAATAGCCGAATCTCCAAACACAAAGCACTCCGCAAACGAAAAATAAAAATAAATAAAAAATAAATGAGGGCACCGATGTCAATTCCATATAGATTAAGGTCAAGTAAATGGGTGGGTGAACGAATAGTGATTCCTAATACTATGGTCATTAGTCCCGAAGTGCCCAAAATGGGGCAGTGAACCTCTCCCGGTGGAGCGAAAGATACAAACGGCGCCGACCTATACGTGTTGCTTCCCACGGAATCTCCCCCAATGAGGACAAGATCTATGTTCCTTACTGATCTCCCACATGTTGGTAGTGTCCTGCATGTAATTGTAAATATTTGTACGGGGCGAGTCGAGGCCAAAAACGAGGGAAAAGGTTAATCGCAGGTTGTCCGTGGACCGCTCAGGTGCTGCTCCGGTATTCGCCTGAAATTGATCAGAGAATTCATTCGAAAAATTAATTATATGGAAGATTAACCACATGGTTAATCTTATGTACAATCCATCAGGAGATTAACCACATGGGAAAGAGGTATCTGGCCATCACCAGACTTTGAGATAAGGTGTGAATGAGGAAGGACGGTTTACATTTTTGTGCCGTGGCTCCATTTGACGGTACCAATGAGTTCCTAAGAATCGTTCACGGTACATATCCTCTAACTCAAATTGAAATTGCAGTATATTACGATTATAGTACTGGATCTTGCAACCGTTCATTTGTAAACGAGTTGCACCAGAATATTTTCCTTCGAAATACCTGATAAAGCTACCTACCACTCACATAGGAAAAACCTTATAAAGGGTGTAATATGACGGACTTTAATATAACAAAATAGCAGTTCAATCAACTGTGTCTGTACATGAATTTTCAAAAAGGATATGGAGACAAAAGAAAAACAACTGATAATGTTAAAAGACACATGCAATGAAAACAAAAAATCACGAAAGAATTTAGTGATGGCGTTTCACTTCTTTCGAGTTAGTTAGATAATGGCATAATGCCTATTTCACTTCGGCTCAAAACTTGTTAAAAAACAAATTCTCCTCAGCTCGAAAAAACTGAGCTCGTTTTGAACTGATATATCCCTTCGAGTTTCAACTCAAACATTGGCCGCGCGTTCACCGCATAAACTGTCCTCTGCCGCTGCAGGGCACGAGATCAGACTGGGGGGGGGGGGGGGTGCGGGTTGCGCCTTCGCATTAGAATATTCTTTTGTGGGGCTGCTGGATGTTAACAAGCTTTAATTAAGTGCATTCCTACGTGGCGGCGTATCAGTGACCATCTTAATGCGGCGGCTCGGAGAATAAACAACGTAATTCATGGGCGCGCAGAGGGCGCTGGCGTTTTTTGTGGGCGCGCGCAGCATGAATCACGCAGGCGCCGGGCGCGGCGGAGGCAATGGTGGAGGTGGCGGTAAGGGGCGCGGCGGTGGCGGTGGTGGTGGCGGAGGCGGCGGTAGCGGCGGCGGTGGCGGCGGTGTTGGCGGCGGCGGCGGTAGCGGCGGCGGTGGCGGCGGCGGCGGAGGCGGTGGCGGTGGCGGTGGCGGTGGCGGTGGCGGTGGCGGTGGCGGTGGCGGTGGCGCTGGCGGTGACGGTGACGATGACAGTGGTGGCTGTCGCGGAGCCGGCGGCAGGGAAGTGGGAGGTAGTGGCAGTGGTAGTGGTGACTGCCGCGGAGACCGTGGAGGGGTGGCGATGACTGTGGCAGAAGAATTGGCACTACAGTGCGGGAGATCTAACAAAATTGTTGAGAGGAGCGATCTCTACGATTTATACGACCGCAAACCCTGTACCAATGGGTTACGAGTTATTGGAGCTCTCTCCAACCTGCATTGCCAATATAATGTAAACTTACCAACAAGCATGACCGAAGGCATGATTAGATTTCTGTAGTAGGTAATGTACACCTTTTTAAGCACACCACAGCACACTGCAATCCATAGCTACATCAATCTTCTGCGCATGCGCAGTTCGAGCTACGTGTATTCTCAAAAGTCGTATCGAGGGGATTGTTGTCGATTAATGTACGGGAGGTGGTTCTTACAGCTCCTACTGCCTGTACTCCAAGAAGCATAAGAGCTAGTTAGCCCGTGAACGATGATGAAGTTTTCCGACGAACCTCTCTTATTGAACAAGAAACTCTTCCAGCCAGGCAAGAGCGTCTGCTTTTGGCAACACTGCACCATGCGCTCGCCATCCGACAGTACCAACGAAATTTCTTCCGAAGTGTAGCTGTGGCACAGAGATCGGAGTGAGTGGTAGGGCGTGGTGCCGAAATGACACGAATATTGCAAATTAAGATCTTGGTTTGTTGGTAGGTGTCGATAACGTGACGGGTTAATTATGGAGGATATTCCTTTGGTATTAGTGACTGGATCAAATTTGTTATACAGTTACTTCCATGCTGTTTGCATATCGTGCAGTTTTCACAGACATTTTCCTTTTAGAATTATATTCTTATCTTTATTAAATTTATTTCAGACATAATTAATAGTTTAAAATCATATTCAAGAAAATATCGATCATAAAATACTTCTTTATAAGTGAGGCAAATAATAGCTTTCCTCCATTTTACTATTAAGGATTTTAAAGAAAAGTACTACAGTAAACTCATTAATGCGAATTCCAACGGATCGAACGATCGAACGAATTCCAACGGATCCAACTATCATCTACCGAATCGGAGTCCGTATTGTAGAATTTTCGTTTTATCCGATTATTATAAACGACCGTAATATTGTAATCCCTTGCCGAGACCCAAGTTTTTTCGTGTTAAGGCGAAATTAGTTATGAGTTAGTGCTAATGAGGGTTTACCTCTTACTTACTATTTTACCTCTTTACAACTTTCCAAACCTGCAAAAATGTATTTTACTGAATCTTTTAACATTGATATCATAACTTTGCTTACTAATAATGTAACATTCTCAGAAATACCCATTGCATGCGTAAATAGTGAAATGATAAAATTAATTCTCCTGGGAACTTCACATTTGTGTTTCAATAATGTTTTGCGAATCAATACGTCAAAAAGACTTGAAGCTTCTCCTACTAAAAAAACCTTACAAAAAAAGTAGACTACTACACTACAATAAAACATCCTGAGTATTCCTCCCCAATTCTAAACCAATTTCGGAAAAGAAACAAAAGATATACAATTCGTTGTGTACGTCTTTGTATGCTTGAATAGTAATAACTTTTAAAAATGTAAAACCAATTTAAATTATTTTCCCCTTCCTTCAAGGGCATGATATTACGGTACTTCCACAGTAATGTAATTATATTCTGCTAAAACGTTCCATATAAGTGGTTAATACAAATTTATAAAATGAATTAAAAGCAATTTTCTGGGTAAATAAAACTTTATGATTTTATGAGGTATTTTATTCATTTTTCCAAAAAAATAGCATCGTATTATTTTTTAATTACATTTTAAAAAATTTCTCCCAGAAAGGGCCTTAAGTCATAAATTCTTTGATCATGCAAGAATCGTTCACTTCCGAACACCTTCATTCGCCGTTTGCTCGGTGAGAGATTTTTGCAAATTACATTATTTCATAAATGATTACAGTGGAATGAATGAAATATTTTTGGAGCTCCCTGACCACTACGACCAGCATGAACAGTTATTTCATGGGAGGTGCTTCTTCCAGTTAAGCCAGTGTAATTTTCTCCTCAGTCGCTTCCGGACGTCTCACCATGACGGCCAGCAACGGGATCCGGCCATGACAAGTACGGGTGTGGAACAGTAGCCGCAGCCACACTCCGCCGGCCCGTCGCCAGCGGCGCTGAGCGAGGCGCACACGACGCCGGGCCGGGGTCGGCGGGGAGACGCGACGCTGGCCGGCCCGCGTCGATCCAGCGCCGCGCGACGCACGGTGGGGGAATCGTTTGGACTAGCAGGCCAAAAGTCCTACAGCCGTTTCGCACGGGGCCATTCAGCACCGCTTCGAAAGCGACATTCGTTAGACGGGAAATGAATATTTATGTCTATGACGAAACGTCGCCAACAAACTCACATTTTCCAAATGAACGGCATTGAGTGCAACATTTTGCCGTCATGAAAATGGTACATTCTACAAGTACGTGCGCAGAAATTTGTTACCGATCCACTCTTAAATTCCTATCGATCAGAACTCTTTCTTACCGATCCACTCAGAAGCCCCCGCTCCCAAGTGGCGCTGCTACTGGCAAAGGAATTGACACGAGTGGCGCAATGGCGCCGCGCAGGCGGTTTCCGTCCCTAGTTGCGCTTCGGGGCCTAGCCAGCAGAACAGAGTTCCAAATGCAACCTTCACGCTAGGCTTTTCGAAATGCTATTGAGATTTCCTGTTAGCATGCTGACTGCCGTGCTGGTGCAGGTGCCCAAAGCGGTGATTCACGAATCTATCAGCGCTCGCGTTCAGTGGTACTCGTCAGTGGCTGGGTGTGAAGGGGTGAGCCTTCTCGGGGGCGCTGTGAAGTGGCTCCGTGAGAAGGCGGCTTAGGCATTAGCGCCACCAAGAAGCACTGGGCCTCTTCGCACACAGTGACCGGCCAGCGCTACTGAGCTTGGGAAAGAAAGGATGCGTGAGTAACTGCTCTCGGCACTGGCGGTCCTACGGAAAATTTGATTGTGTAAAAATATATACAACAACATATGTAAACAACCATACATGAATAATTGTAGTTTAAATTTTGACCCGTTCAGAGTACTGCCTCGGCGTTCGCCGGGTGTTGATCGGAGAAACCACGGAAAACTACCCATCAGAGAAGCCGGCCGCTAGAATTCTTCCCCAGACAGATGCTGAATTCGATGTAGCTACGTAACTAGTGTCGAAAGTCCTGCCATAGTATGCATTTTGCATGTTAAGGCTCATTCACAATGCAAACGTAAACATAAGCATAGCGCATAGATATAAACATTAACATAAGTGATAAACTGTGTTAAATTCACAATGTCTCACATAAACGCAAGCAATATAAGAGTTTCTATTGGCTGTGAGACATTCTAGTTTACTATTGGTTGGATGTGAGAATCGATTTCGAGGTATCGACTGTCTCCATGGCCCATATGGCGTTAGTTCGTCTATCGACTTCGATCCTCTTTCGATTCTCCATTTGGTGTTAACGTACTGTGATTGGTTCATTTCTTATGCCTTACTTAAGCATAAGCACAGAAGCTTGCAAGCTTTTAAGGTAACGTCTTACGTGTTATGCTTATGCGAGTGCATTGTGAATGAGTCCGCTTATGGACGTAGTCCGCGTATGGACGTTTTATGTTAGCTCCATGCTTATGTTTATGTTTGCATTGCGAATGGGCCTTTTGACCCCTTCTCCGG
Source organism: Gryllus longicercus (assembly GCA_038098605.1). Lineage (NCBI taxonomy): Eukaryota > Metazoa > Arthropoda > Insecta > Orthoptera > Gryllidae > Gryllus > Gryllus longicercus. Next base: position 7,112,065 of record JAZDUA010000013.1, read on the forward strand.
GCGTTTGGACCCGCAGCGTGCGGCCGGCAGGTGGCGGGCGGCGAGGAGGGCGGCGCCGGCGACGCACCCACGTGCGCCGCGCGCCCTAACGAGGGTTGATCAAAGCGCGGTAGCACGGGCGCGCGCTCGTCGCAGGGCGGAGCGCCGCCGCTGCCTGCGCCGCCGCCTTGCTTCCTGGTTGCCCCCCTTCCAGCTTCCTCGCTCGTGGCCCCGGCGAACGAGAGGCGTGGTTTCTCGAAAACCGCTTATGTAATTAGGCGCGCCCACCTTAGCTTCGTCTTTACATTCACCAATTACTGCCCGGCGAGTGATTTATCACACTTCAAATTCTTTTCGAAATGTTTTTTTCTATTTCCAGATTTTGCTCTAACGCTTTTGCTACTTTTTCTAGAAAACAAAGCTCGTATAACCTGCGATTGACGCTTTGGAGCGTTCTAGTGATATAATTTAGCAACATAACAATGTTTAGCACTAAAAATTGCGAATATATGCTACCAGTGAGCTCCATTAACGACTGTGCCCACGAACGCGACCACGACAGCTACAGATTAAAATTTCAGGGTACGCCAATATGTTTTATGCCAGTCACATTCAAAAAAGCAGACTGATTATTTTTCTTATTATATACCGTCATGGGGTTAGTGAATTAGCCTTACCACTCGACATTGTGGTGTCATTTTAGATATAATAATACAATAACATAATAATGACGTGGAACATTGTTATGTGCTTGTGTTAGAACAAAATAGATTAGACATTCGTGTCTGTTGGACCAATATTTACTTGACATTTAATAATTAGACCGCATGTTTATTAGAAGTGTTTTATGGATCTTTAGTAACTAAACTTAAAAAAACTAGAATTTCTGTGATTAGACCGAATACCCTTAGACCTAACGACTTCTGAGAAAAAGTCCTCAAATATATTTCGAATAGATTTTGCATAGATATGTTTGAACATATTTGCCACAAACGTTTCTGATGAAGAAGGCAGAGCCAAAATGTATGTAAAATATTTTGTGAATGATTTAGTAAAATTAAATTAAGTATGAATGATTTTGTCCGTTAACAATATTATTTCGTGAAGACAATATTTCGTGTACACAATTTTTCGCTTTCTCATGCAATTAAATCGTCATCATTTTTCAATAACTCTTATGAAAACACTATTTACCTTCCCTTGTCTGTTAAATATTAACTGGGTTTACACCAGTACAATTTGTGATGTTGGAAAGAAACAAAAATAATTAACTTTTTATTGATTTGTAAACTTAACGTAAAAGAAGTGAAGTAATTCCCTTACACAACTTCATTTTAAAAATATTACCAGATAAATTACAGTAATATATATTTTATTCAGATATGAATTTTAATTATCACGATAGAATTAATTTTATGGTGAACAAGAATATAAATGAAGAATAAAAGAGCATATTATCGAATGAATGAATCTGATGGTATATATTTTCGATCGCAACTTTTTATGTTCATTTTGTTCGGATTTATAATTATCTGATCCCCCAAGATGTCTTTGCCAAATAACAGAGCATAACCATTTAGCCTTTCACGAGTGTTTTGTAAAGGTAAACAAGTCAGGAAACGGACAGGTAGTAATTAAGTAAATTTCTATTAAGATTCAATCAACAGTTTTCTAATTGATTTTCTGAGAAGTAAAGAGACGTGAATCGAACTCGTGATGCTCTAATATTGCACAACGCTATAAGAGGATAGAGTTTACCATTAATTATGGACAGATTTACCTGTCATTAGTTTACTTTTTAAGTTCTTCAGAGTAGAACACATTATTGTACTCAACAAGCATTTATATTGTCGGTATTGAAATGGAATGTGAAGATTCTTAATAAGAATGTTGAATAAAAATGTCACAGGCAACATTCAAGGGTTGATTGCACACAGTTGCAATATCATTTTACATATAACACAATTAGGAAGAATCACTTACAACTGTTTACATTACCTAGATTTTGTACGATAATTTGGATAAAAAGAGACGGATATCACTAGGGAGCAAGGTTAATCCTTATCTTCAGTATCTGCAAAAATTCCGTACAACATCGACGAAGTAAAAGTGAAAGTCGAAGGACTTCCACTTACGAATAAATCATCCATATTGGCGACTTCTGAGCAAAAACGTACGAAAAGATCTCTCACTTGAATGTATAGTCTGGCTTCAAGTCAACAACCGGATTCGAAGACTTATTTTCTTTTAAAATAATGAAGATAAAAAATTGCCCACTTATTTACATGTAAGCAATTAGTTTTCTCCCTTTGGTAGGGTAATTGAACATTGAATTAAAACTATATTTCTCTTCCTAAAACCTTTTATCATAGCGAATGCTTAAGAATTACCACAAGCTTCTGCGCATTTCCAGTTACAGTGGACTCTCTACGTTTAGACGTCTCTACATTTAGACGTCCTTTCTTACAATTACTATATATCTCAACTTCTTGTCGCCAAACCTTTCCAATATCCACAAATAATCTTCGCTTTTGACTACAACTTCTCAACGCAAACAGTAACACTTTTCACACACTTAACACACTTACCAGCTGAAAACAAAATTATTGCTCTCCCTATTTTTTCGGACTCTATTTTCTTTCATTATTTAACACGTAGCACGCTTCTTTTCTACTCCAATGAATACAACCTTATATTCACAGTTCCTAAAACATTTTACAAATAAGCGTTTTATTTCTACATTTGTGTTCAAACTACACTTCTCAAATGTCCAAATCGGGTGAGGTGGCTCAGTACCTCAACTGAAGTTACAGAAAAGCCTCTGACCAGGAGGTCCTAGGTTCGAGTTCCCACGGCGACAGGATTTTCGACACTAGCTTGTGAGCTAGGTCGAAATCCGTCGCTGTCTGGAGGAGAATTCTAGAGGCCTGTTGCTCTGATCGGTACCTTTCCGTGGTTTCTCCTATCAACACCTGGTGACTGTCGAAGCGTTACCCTAACAAACGGGTCACGGACCGCGGGCGATCTTTCCTTCCTCTTCCTTGTCCTATCCTCACCCCTTACACACACACACTAACACGCACTACACTATCACACATGTCGGGAGACCAGACGGGGACTTAGAGCTTGCCCCGGCTGGGGCGGTGATCCGCTGGTGGGAGATAACTGGTTGGAGAAAACCCCGCTAGTCCACGATAGGCGCCAGATCTCGCAAACCAGGGAGCCACCCCCCATTAAAATGTACTACGCTTACGGGACTAAAGACCTTAGTAGTCGACGCACTCGGAATCACAATCAATCAATTAATGTCTAAGTAATTCATCTAATTCATCTCTTGTGATTCATTTACTTGGAATCAACCCGTAACGCATTCTCTGTAACAGTAGATATAGAATTACTTCAACTAGAATATATACATATCTATAGGTCATGTGTATCAATCAGTCATTACTCCGCCGTTTCTTCTTCTTTCCCCTCTTCATCAGTTTTACGACAGGCATATTACGCCAATACCAACCCGAATCTGGCTTCCAAATAGGTTGACGGGCAGCTCGAAAAACGTTTTCTTGTGCGTGTGAACGGGTTCCAGCCAAAATTCAAGAGAATTATGCTCCAGGGCTTACACCACCTCGGCTTGTGTCCACTCCCATTCTCACCGCCCGCCCGAGCGGCGTCTTCGGAACAGACGCCTGATTACAAATCTCGGGCGTCGTTTCCGGTGCATTAACGAAATAAACTCCGACGCGCGAGCCGCGCCGGTCGGAGCCACTAACCCATTTTCCCTTTAATATGCTAAAGAGGGGTCACATTTTTCCGCTCTAGGCCAGACGTTGTGGAAAAAAACCCAACGGGTTATTTGATGGAACCAGCGACGTTTTTCAAAAATTTTAGTATGCGGTCGGCATTAATTGCTCTATTTTTAGCGTAATGGTCGCTTTTAAGAGGACATGAGCTCGAAATATGGTCGAGTTTGGCCGGCTACGTCGACACGAACGCTGAGTCTCAAGAATATAAATGTCATCTGTACAGTACCCAATTACAAGATTGAAACTGTTCAATCTGTGTTGCAACAGTTTATTAAAATAACGACACATAAGCACAGTCATTATATGCAATTTAACGATTATCTACTTCGTCTATTAGTGCGGTTACTGCTGAAATTAATTTGCCAGTGCGGACGAAATATCACAGCAACTGCGCGCTTCCACCACCGTAGCTGACAACTCAATCTTCGCCCTCGAGAAAAACGCTGCTGCCCCACGGGGCCCGGGAACACACACGGAGAGGGCTCCCCGGCCGACGCTGAATTAAAGAATCATTAACATGCGTGATAGAATGCTCTCCCAGGCTGTGACGGCCACACGCAGACCCCAGAGGCTGTGTACATTGTTTTTACTTCCTTTGCTTTAAAATACGGAAAAGATTTGAATATTCAGTAAAGAAATAATTTTCGAGAACTTCTCCACATATCTACATATTTATTTAATAGAGTGTAATAATCGTATGCGTAGTATTTCAATGTATGCGTAGTACAAATGTAAGAATTATAAAGCTAAATTTCAGAAAAACATTATATGACATATTTTTTATTACAGAGAATAATTTGACCACGCAAGAGGAAACTGACTTTATGTTAGTGTTGATTTTGTCATTTAAATCTCACTATTTAATATAGCCTTCAGGTTGCCTCATATTCTTCAAAACATAACGGTACAATTACCAAACAAATTCAATAATTATAATTTGGACAACTTTAAATAAGCAATAATAGTTATTAATATAACAAGCCTTATGATGTATCAAACGTGTTATCATTCAATATCGACGAGAGTAATATTATTTAATAATAATAATAATAATATAATAATAATAATAATAATAATAATAATAATAATAATAATAATAATAATAATAATAATGAATGTGAACATGCTGAGTGACAGTTTAGCAAAAATGCACTAAGCGCAAGTGTAGTACAAACAGCATGTGCAAAGTGAGAAACTACAGGAGTTTTCGAATCCGCAAAAAACTCGCGTTTTATTACGACAGTCAGATAGATTCTCTATTTCGCTGTCAGTGCAACATCACAAATGAAAGTAATAATGCCATCAGTGAAAGTGGAAGAGAACTGCATTGATTATTATTTTTTATCGAACAAAATGTCTAAGCAGCAGAGGCAGGAAGACGTGCACATTCCACATTACATGGCACGGGGATAGCGATGTACCCGGAGCCACCTCGGGGCAATAGTTACGCACGTTCCCCGCTCAACATGGAAGAGTTTGGTCACATCCAGCATTGCTACTCTGACTGCGAGGACCTAGGGTTCGTGTCTCGACAGACGCAGTATTTTAGACTTTAGCTACATAGGTAGTAGTTCGAATTCAGCCGCTGGCTGGAGGAGAATTCTAGCGGCCGGCTGCTTTGATCGGATGTTTCTGCATCTAGTTAACACAACCTGGTCAGCTCTGCAGAAGGATGTGGCTGGATTATAATCCTAGTATTGACATATATTTCTTAATTTGCAGTGAGTGTTGTTGTACCAATTCTGTCTTTCCAATTCTTGTAGTTTTCTCTTGATTCTGGCGTGAATGTCCTGTGGTATTTTGGGGAGGTTGCTTCTTTCATCAACCTTGCCCTTTTCTCTCCGCTTATTCACAGGCACTACACTACGTACATGACGGAGAACCAGTCGGAAGCGAAGAGCTCGTTCTGGCTGGGACGATGAACCACTGGTGGGAGATGCGAAGAAAAGAAACCAACAACAAGCCGACATCTATGTCGGCGCCAGAACTCATCTTCCAGCGGGAGATGAACACCGCCACCTCCCGGGATTTCACTATATTAACTACAATAATGGGACACATTCCCATAGTAGTTGAAGTGGCCGTAAACATCAATATAAGCGTGCAATTCACTCAACATCGGCCTGAGGCTGGCGATGCAGCGGGAGGCGCCTCCCGACACGAGTTACGTGCGCTCCGCTCCTCGAAGCCTCGCACGAGAAGACCAGTTCTCCGCCTGCAGTAGCCGTCGGAGGTATTTCATGCGGCGAGGCGTCAAGAAAAACATATTGTGTACCCGCGCCGCGCGGTTCAATGACACCGGATCATTCCGGAGAAACGTCGCGTTAGCGGACGTCCATTCATTAAGCGCCGCCTCGATAATTACAGGCTACGGCGGCGGCGGCGGCGGCGGCGGCGGAGCACGGTGGGTTGGAAGACGCAACGAGAGGGCAAAATTCCCTTTTTTCAAAAGTACAATTTATACTATTCAAACAAATCTGAAAACAATCACCGGTGCCCACTGTTTCAAAGTACCTTTTCTAACCTTTCTATTGTTCTCAGGTTCTGCAAATACAATGATTTTTTTAGGAAGGTCGATGGATATCAAGACATCAGATTTTTGAACATACTTTTCCCAGTAAATGTAAATGTTTAAGAAGTGCATTTTCTTTCCTCAATCTTGATTATTTTATATCTACACTTTTTATAAATAAATCATAATTATTAGTTTCAAATTTGTGGAAAATACTTTTTAAAAGTTAAATCTGTTAGGCATGTTTCGTAATTAGCACATATTTATAGTATAGGAAGAAAGTATAGAGAATGCGAAGTGAAGGTTGCTATTACAAGTAATGCCAGCGTCTTATTATCGCTTATTGTAGAGTTTTAGATTTAAAAAATACCTCTCTCTCTCTCTCTCTCTCTCTCTCTCTCTCTCTCTCTCTCTCTCTCTCTTTCCTTCCTTCCTTATCTCTTTCGTTGGCGTCGACGGTCAGCTCGGGCTGCCATCCGCGTTCTTCCAATAGCACCGTTTTTCGGGATGACGAATGGGTCATATGGGGGCGGAGGTTCAATTGAGTGTTCGACCCAGAGAATGAGAGCGAGGACAGGAAGACGAATGACGGATCATGCGCAATCTGGAGTTGGTTGATTAATGCACTGCGCCGTAAACTGCCTGAAAGAAATAGGAGGAAAAGACGGTAAAAGCACTGGTCACTAGAATCCAGGCGGCAGTAATACACTTTCATTCATATATTTAGCTATTATCAAAAATCCGCCTAGTCACGATTCGAACCTGCAGTCCCCGGCCCCAAAGCTGCAGATGCAAAAATAATTTCACCAAGAAAACAAAACATTTTTTACCACTTTTCCTCGAATACGGGACCAACGTGCGGTGGCAGAGAGGTGGACGTAAGAAACGGGCAGAAAATACCTGAATACTTAATTCACTTTCCGGCAGCCGACACACCTGGTGAAAGCCGCCGCGCGCCGATTACGGGGAGAGGCTTTGACGCCTTCCATGTTTCGCGTGTTTCGGCGCGACGCGACCGGCGGCGGCGGCGGCCATCCGCCGACGGGGACGGACACGCGCGGCGGCGGCGGCGACGGAGGCGATTACCAAATCAAACACTCGTCGGAGGGCGTCAAGTGCTCGTTATTCACACCTGTCTTTTTGTGCGCGGAGAGAAACGGCCGGGCGCTTGCATTATACATGCGGCCGAGGGAAAAGAAGGGGCGTGGCTCTTTAAGGCGGTGGGCTGCACCGGAGCGCTATCAGAGGCTACTGGGCACCGCTGCGGTGGGAAGTCGCGAGGTGAAGCTCTCGAACAGAGCACTGGCTACTCATTCACGAATTTTCTACGTCGAGCTGATCAATTGTAAGTAAAGCGATTCAGTAGGTGCTGATGGAATATGATTAGAGTTTAATGTAATGTTAATGGATTCTGGGGTTAGATGTATATTTAACGTTCAAGAAAGCTATCGATAAAATTCTAAATGATTATTGTTTTCCGGGCTGATAGGCCATTACCCAATATAAAATAAAATAAATTTCAATTCGACTACAACCTTTCAGACCGGATACCAATAATCATATAATTGCCGACCGTAAAAACTTGCATTGTTTCATAAAATAATATATTGTTTTAAATTTTTCCCAAATCTCTTCAAAAAATCAAACTCGTATTTGAGCAATGTACATCTCAATCCATTGTATTCATAAATGAAGAAATTACGAAGAAGTAAATGTTAAATTTAAGAAAACAAAAAAGTTTGTTTTTCCGCTTTTCTTTTGATTTGCGTTCCCCGAGAGTCGTTGGGTGATGTCAATATTTCCGATCGTTCGGTGATGGCAAATTTTCAGATGTTCTCGATTTCCTTCCACTACACCAATCTCCAGTTTCGTAATAAACAGTGGCACACGGTGGCAAACCTGCAATTCACAGGCAGTCAATTAACAACCCACGCAATTCACAGGCATATTTGAATTGAATTTACCTTATTTTACGTGGCGAGACTCGGGCCATCAGGCCCGCTCTTCCGTCTGACCACGCAAATTTCGCTACGCTCCTTTCATCAACTAGCAGAGAAAGGAGGTCTTTCTTGGGCGAGAAACAGGCGATTTTGAATTTAGCTCAAATGCGTCATTTAGGCTTGAGGATCTTTTACATGCAAAGTAAATCTACTAACATGGGACAGCCGGCTTTACCCTCCGAAGGAAGGCGTACGAAGGATTTTTTCGCCCTTAAAAATCCACGGCGCGGGTTTGAACCCGCCAACTTGGATACAACAGTCCGGTACGCTAACCGTTACACCATCGCCGCCGCATATATTCACCACCCCATACAGAGAATCATTACTCGAAAAACTCCAAAAGGAAGAAGAAGAAATCAAATGCAGTAGAATTTCCTTCCCCTTTTTAAGTAAACGAAGATATTTGACATGGGAAATTTGGCGTGGGACTTGGGGCGACGTTTATCTCTTCCAGTGAAGGAAAAAAATCCCTTAGCTCAGGCTACCTGTGTGTGGGGATGAACCGTATGCGGCTTCTTGGCGCTACGCAACGGGCATCTGATTCCGTTGCAATTTGCTCCTACCGCCCCCAATAATATTAAGTAACAGTTACCATTAATACGCGTTGCAGCAACACGTTTTTCAGGGGTGTTCAGCAACAGCCGACATTACAAGGCTACAAATTCAAGCTATACGCGCTATTTCACGTGGTGCACTAACTCTTGCGTGTGGGCAGGGATATTCCCTTTGAATTTTGCACCGATCGCGCCGGATTATCCGCCGCCCCGCCTCGCTTCCACCTCGCCCCGCTCCTCCCGGAGCCGCACCGCTCCGCCTTCCGAGCGATTGAAAAATCGGAGAGTTGCGTTTCAAATACTTGACGCAGCAAGTAATTTTATTGTTTCAGTGAATGTTTTGTAAGGGTAGAGTAGCACACACTGCACTCCATATAAGAAGTAACAATTTCAGTAAAACTTTTGAATTTCCAAGAAGGATGCGATTGATTGATTGTTAGTGGTTTCGAAGCGCGTCAACTGCTAAGGTCATTAGTCCTGTAAGTGTAGTGCACATTCGTTAATCGGGAGGTGGCGGCGATCTTCCCCCACTGGAGACGAGATCCGGGTTTTATCCAACCAGGTATCTCCCACCAGCGGGTCACCGCTTCAGCCGGGGAAGCTCTAAGCTCTGGACTAAACTCCTGGCAGACGTGTTAATGTAGTGCATTTTAGTGTAAGTAAGGAGTGAGGATAGGACAAGGAAGAGGAAGGAAAGACCAATCGCGGTCCATGGCCCGTTTGGTAGGATACTGCTCCGTCATTCGCCTGGTATGATCGGAGAAACCACAGAAAACTACCGATCAAAGCAGTCGGCCGCTAGAATTCTCCTACAGACAGCGACTGAATTCGTCGTAGCTGAAAAGCTCGTGTCGAAAATTCTGCCACTCTAGGGACCCAAACCTAAGTCTTCCTGGTAAGAGGTACTACAGTGACATCAGTTGAAGTTCTACGCCTCCTCACCCGATGGGTTGCTATTAAAATACACAATTAAATATATGTTGTTCTTTTTTCCATTATTCGCCGATATTACAAGGAAACAACTGCATTCAGTGCTGTGCTTCCGCGAGGGGGCGGCGCCTTCTCGTTTGAGCGCTGCGCCGATCGCGCGCCCCATCGCCCGCCGCCACGCCCCTCCAGCGACGCCTGTCGCTGCGCGGGGAGGCGCCGCGCGCGCCCACGAGCGCCCGCGCGCAGGCCACGTGCGGCGGCGTGTCAGTGACCTCGGGTCAGGTCTCCGAGCGCCCCCATCCCCCCTATGCCCCCTCCCGCGCTGCAGGCGCCGCCGTCGCGCGGAGCCTGAGCGAATACCGCGAGAGGGCGCGCAACAGACCAAATAGTAGAAGAATGGCGTCACTCAAGGCGACATCGCGTCTCGCGCTTCTGAAATTCCGAATGTTCCTCTCCAGTGATTCTCCTCCGATGTCCTTTGTTGTTATTAATGTGGCACGTCAAATTTTCTATTACCAGTTATATACTTTGGCGGTTTGTATTCACGGTGTTACCGCTTTTAATTTGACAGAAAAGGAACAAAATGCTACTTTTGAAAGCAGACTTTTACGCACACGTGTATCAGGAAAGATTCACCTATGATAACAGCGTTCGCAAAATAACATCAGATATGGTCAAGAATACTGAAAAATTTTGATATGACAAACAATATTTGGAGGAAACTTTTTGCTACACTTTTTCTAGCCGCAGCTTTTCTTTCTGTTACATTCTACACCCCAACGGACTGTATCTGAAACTTAAACTAGACATTACTACTTACGAGATCCTTAGATCTAGAGTTGGAAGAAGACCTCAGCGACAACACATGTACACACGATAAAACTCGACAAACTCGTATATCGAAAGTGGGATTTAAAACCGCAACCATTCGGAAGGAGAGAGGCCCAGTGCGGTGCCTTGCTTGGAGAGATACCTGGAGATGAAAATAACCGCGACACGTACGTAGGCGCCCGATCTCACGTACAAGTGGAAAGGAATCGGCCAACGATTTCATGTACTACATTAGGACAAATTACCAAAATTAATTTATCTCTCCGTCTCTATCTCTACCTGTCGCTTTCTCTCCCTCCCTCTCCCTTTCTCTTCCTTCCTCTCCCTCCACCTCCCTCCCTGTCCCTTTCCCTCTCTCCCAGTGACTCGCGTTTGGAGGTGGGTGGCCGCGGTCGCGTCGCCCCGTTGCTCGCGCGCCGCCGCGCACAAGGGGCAGGGCGCTAACGCGGCGCGACGTCGCACGACGCCCCCGCGACGCCACGCCACGCCACGCGACGAGACGCGACGCCCATCTCCGCGGAAAGGTCGCCGCTCCTCTTTGGCGCGGCGCGGCGCCGTCACGACGCGCGCAGCTGCGCCGGTGCGGCGCCGCCCGCCGCCCCCAGGGGGAAGCCATCAGGCCCGTGGGACCCGTTCGAAGAGAGACGAGGGAAAAGGAAGCACGACGCGAAGAACGCAGTTAAAAGACGCAAAGAACGTTTATAGAGGAGAGAGGGGCACAGGACGCAGAGAGGATCAACACCTCGCACGACTCAGAGGAGAGGCAATCACAAACGGACATAGGGAGAGAAACCGAAAAAAAATCGCAGGGGAGAGAAGGTAAGAGAGAGAGAGAGAGAGAAGGAAGAATAAGGAAAGTATGCAAGACACAAAGCATGCAAAGAACACGTAAAGAGAGGAAAGAAGGCAGAGGACACTAAGGTGAGAAACAAGCAGAAACGTACATGGAGAGCGAAACAGAGAACGAGAGAGGAGGGAAAGAGACGCAGCACGTAAAGTCGCAGAGAGCAAATAAAGAGAGGAGGAAGAGGTGAAGAAGCTAGAAAAAATCAAGGAGTATCAGCGCTAAGATGAGAGGAAATCATACAGCAGCAGAGGAAAAGAAAAAAAGATCAGTGAGTCGCAGAGAACATATGAAGAGAGGACAGAAACGGTTCAAGAGACAACAGATTATATGACAGCCTGGAAAGATGCTGTACAAACGTATAAAATATTACAATCTGAAAGTCAACTATTAGGAAATTGAATACGTGAATTCGTTATTTTATATTATTCTATAAATACATATGCAAATTTATCATAACATTCTGAGTTTTATATCCGATGTTTGATTACAGGCGATGTGAATTCGATTCAGGGAAGATTCCACAAAACTTTGCAATAAAATAACTAATAAAAGAACCACCGCAGAAACATCAATACGCAATTCAAATAACGCAAACTTTTCAATTCTTGACGGTAGCAGCATTTTATATACTATCTAAATAGGTGAATACAAAAAGCGGACTACTGTTTGAATAAGAATTATAGAACACTAGACTAGAACATTTTCTCTACATTGTTGCCGCACAGAGAAAAAAATACTTTTTTGCTGCCATTGGATCCCAGCATATTGCATCAGGCAATTCGTGAAAAACGGCTTAAATACGTATTGTGTTTGCAGAAACATCGTGGAAGGTTATTTTGTAACTGTTCACTCAGTTACTTAATCAGTAATCAGTTCAACCCAATATTTCCGTTTACATCAATCACATTCATTCCAACTATGCTGACATTGAAAGTAATTTTATTTTTTTCTCAGTGAGTGGTTTGATTTGATCTATTCTAGTTTAATGGCGGAGAGAAGTTTTCTATGCAACGGATCACGCGTCGCGCGCTCTCTTACCTTTTCCCTCCTCTTCCCAATGTACTGGAGGCAGTAGTGTTGTGATATTATAAATTGTAATGTGAATTTAACATGATTAATGCAAGATCCACTAGCAAGTAACACCCATGAGATTAATATTTCTTTATTTAAACTAGTTTTAGGGATTATTTAGTCTAACTTACTGTATAAGAGCTAAGAATATCTTCACTTGGTGTCATTTTAAATGCACTGAAGTGCAGTTAACAGTACGTCTAATGGAAATGGGTGTAGTAATATACGCGTTTTTAGTTTTCTTGCATTGTTATCCTTTTCTCCTAAGTTAATTTTTTTAACTTTGAATTTTTAATTTTTTTTAACATTTATGCAGCTCAAATTTAAACATTTTAGAACCTAAACATCCGAGGCTTTGATGAGGGAAGGAGAGAGAGGGGGAGAGGAAGGGAGAGAGAGGGAAAGAGAGAGAGAGAGAGAGAAAGAGAATATAACCGACGGCGAAGAGACGAACCTGGGGAGAGAAAGGATCAAAGGACAGAGGTTCGCACATACAGAATAGGAGAGAGGGTAGAAATAATGAAAGAAAACCTGGGCCCATTCCTAGAAACAGTGGAAATTGCTCTTCGAGAATCAAAAATGCTCTTGATTTGATGCACTCGTTCGTCATTAAGAAAATTATATCGTGTGGCATCACCAGTTAATTCGCGAAAAACACAAATGGATTCAGTTCCCCGCCAAATGTAAAAGACCATTGCCAGATTTTAATGGTATAGACGCATATTTCAACAAATTACAAATTATAATATGATTAAATATCAACCAATTAAACAAAATTCCGTTCTTACATTTCAAAATGTTCTGCTCATTATTTCTCAGGTATGATTAATAAAATGGATGGTTCAAGCGAGAATCAAAACTGCTCATGAGTATACTATCCGCCTCTTCCACCACGTCCGCTTTCGCCACCAGCTCTCAACAATAATTACACTTACATACGTACCTATCATGTTATTTAGTTTCTTAGATTATTCCCAACCGGATACAACTGCAAGAGTTCCAATGCTTTTAAAAATTATCAACACTATGTACATTGTACAGCAGCTCCGTCATCTCTGAATAAACCACCTGAAGATGGCAGTCCACATTCCTACATAGAGAAAGAGTAGTACTGACATTCACAATACGCCATGCCAGCATTCATATGGTGATTATCCCGCACGTCGCAATGATAATGGCACCCTACGGTGTGCCTCTTACTATTCTGATTGTATTCTTTGTACGTCAGTACGTGGTGTTGCAATATCCTGTAGAAGGTTCAAACGAATTCGCGATGGAGCCCCTGATGTAACGAATTTCGTTTCAGATGTTGAATACGCTGTCTGTGTAATTTTATCTCCTTAATTGACTACGCAATAAATCTCCAACGCAATTCGATTCACATTCCGAGGATATCAATGTTCTCCTAACAGTCACGGTACCGAGACGAACGCGAATTCTCGAGTCAAAGAACGCACGCTGTTTACCCGACAAGCGTGAATGAAAATTCTAGTTAACTTCAAAAAATTTCAGATAATTAAAGGTGTTTTGTTCTAAGTAGTAATAATGAATCACAAATAAACAAAGCCTAATTTACAACTCTTCAATAGAAAAGACTACAAGGAAAAAATGGGGCACGTATGCCTAAAAGAGCAAAAATATATTATTATACAGATGTTAGCAAAATATTAAAAGATGAAACGATAAAGGTTGTCTTAGCAGGGAAAGATAAGATGAGCGAAACAGGAGTGAAGAAGAAAGTGAGCACGAGAGTGGAATATACTAAGAATGAAGTGTCAGTGAAAAGAACAGTGCAGCAGAAGACTTCAAAATTAATGGATAATTATTCATCTCATTATTACTGACGAATAATAAAAGTATAAAGAACGTAATTGAACCGCGTAGACAGAAGCTTCAGTGAATTGCATAAAAAGGGATAATCCCGCTGAGGCGACCGAAATGGGCGGAGTCGACTGCGATGCCACGAGCGCGACGCAGAGGAGGCGGGTGAGCCCCAACCATATCGCTTGATGCGAAGATTTACAGCGCAGCCCATCCCTGTGCAAGATGCTATCGGACGCGTGCTGCCCACTCCGTCAGTCCACGCGCGACGTCGGTTCCCACGTAGCGGCGAGGACGTAGGAGACGCATGGGAGGGCTCCGAAGGCGCAGAGCGCGGGAGGGCCGCCGAGGATAATGAGTGAAGCGGGGGAGTTTAAGGTAGTTTGGGGTTGAGAAGAGTGCCTTGGCAAACGAAGAATACAAGGAGCAAGAAATGAGTCAAGGGGGAGGGGACGAGCTCTCTAGAGTTCTTATGGCGTGCGTGTGTATCAGAATAGAGCTCGCTGCAAAGGAGGCGGGGGTGGGGGTGGCGGGGTCGGGGACGACGGAGCTGGCGGTTGGTATGCGGGGGTGGGGCCGGGGGAGGCGGCGGGGGTTGCGGAAGGGGGTGGTGGGGGCGGGGGCGGGGGTTGGCAGGGGTGATGGTGGGGGAACTGGGATAAGGCTAGGGTGGCGTCAGGAGGGTTTGTCAGCGGGGATTGTGGCGTGGGAGGCGGCAGGGATTGCTTCGAGCACACGACGGGAATGGCCGGGGGGGGGGAGAGTCTGATGGAGTTTGTGGCGGGGGTGACGACGGGGATAGCCATGCGTCGTGCGGACCTATAGGAACCTAATTACCAGTCATTAGCATAACGCGCCGCATTACTCTCCCATTATTTTAATAGCGCATTTCTCCGCCAGACGTGCGCAGCGCCACCCGCTGCTTGGCCAGCGAAGCGAGGGACAGGCAGCTATAAATCGCCTCCGTGGAAGTCTTCATTGTTCAACGTCGGCCGCTTCCATTATGCGGCAATTAAACGCGAGGTTTTAAGCGGAATCGCCTCTGTTTCAGGGGGAAATACGGAGGGTCTCCCTTGTTTCGGACGGCCAAGAGCCAGCTGAATATACCCAATTACGTGAAAACAAACTGGTAACATGCCGCCCATTAATCTACAACCTCAATTTGTTAGTTCTTTTATGGTCAACTGCGACTTAAATATTAAGGACACAAAAAGCAGAGAAATTCTCGTCATTGAGCGGTGGTTGGTTGAAGGTACCTCAGGTCTCCAATAATAAGCACAAGTCTATCGCTCTCACCACCGGCATTTTGGCGAAATGGACTTCACAAATTATTATTTGCAAGTTCTTGAAAAATAAGTAAGAGATGATTATTACGAAATCATGAACATGTATCGTTAAGTCCAATATTTTACTCTAGTACTTCACGCACTTCAAGTTATTTTTCAAAGTTATTTCTATACTAAATATGTAAATGTTTTATTAACTCTGTAAATAACTGTTTAAATGACTGTAATTAATGCTTCCTAAACGCATGAGCTAAATTCTTCGGCATGTAAAAATAAAATGTTCTAACGTTAAGGACAAGAAAATACTACCGAAGAGATAGGTAATTATGAACACTAGAGTATTAGAATTCCCAAAGGTATAAAACGCGAAACGTAAAAAAATGATGATCCATCGCATTCTGATCACATTCTAATTCTCGCAATAATTTCTCACTTCTGGATTACTAGTCTTGAAGAACACCCAATGCGTAAAATAGGTTGTCAGTATAAAATAACATTTCATTTAATTCGAAACTTTAATCTTGCATCAGGGGTAGGAGTCTGTACACTACAGATAAAGTGTGCTCATGATTATTTCATGAAATTTAAAAACTTTCAATGAAATCAAAAATTTCAATGTTATTCATCTCAATCTACGAGCCTATTCAGTGACAATGCATTTAATGTACACAAAAATGGAAAAGATATTACGCAAACATAATGAATCAGTGCAGAAAATAAATTATTTTCCAAGATTCTTGATTTTCACTTCTGATATTCTTTGCACACGTGAATAAATGTAGCTCACTTCGTGATTCATTCGCTCTAACTACTCAACATTTCAAATTATTACTACATTGATTTAAAAGAGCAGATCTTGCCAACATCATCATTTAATTGATTTTACAGTGCTTGGCCAAAACTATCCTAAGGTCACCAAGATGATCTTATCTTGGTGAACAGAGATTGAATGATAAATCATTGCATCCTTGAACAAGAAATAGTTGATTACATGACATTGATTCACAAATAAAACCTCCGACTGAGTGCGATGGCCTAGTGGTAACACACTCAATGACTTCATTGACCAGTAGGTCCTCGGGTTCATGATCCAACGGTGGCGGCTTTTCACAAGAGCTACACAGTTTGACGAATTCAATTACTCGCCGGAGGAGAATTCTAGGAGCCGGCTGCTCTAATCGATCATTTTCCGTGGTTTCCCCGATAAAAATCGGGCGTCTGTCGGAGCAGCGCCCTATTAAAAAGGCCATGGACCGCGCGCGATCTCTCCCCTCACACTTACAAGCACTACACTACCTCATATGTCAGGAGCATATACTCTCTGTTAGAGCTTGCACTGGCTGACGCTGTCCCGGACCGGTGCTCTGCTGGTGAAGATACCTAAAGGAGAGGAAAACCTGTAGGCTGACGTTTAGGTCGACGCCGGGTATCGCGCAAAGATCAAGGGAACACCGAACACCGTCTCCTCACTGAATACAACATGGACTTTTGGCAGTATATCTCTGATGAAAGCCACAATACGAAGGCCGAAACGTCAGCTCAATTGACTGAGACGCGGCTCACCCTAGACAGCCCAGTATCCAATGACTCCGGCCGCGGACACACAACATGGACTATGCTTACTGAACTAAGGGCCTAAGTAGTTGACGCACCCCAATAAATACTCACTCATTACATCCCTGTTTTCCAAGTGACATATACATGCACACGTAATTAAACGCACACATCCACCCTCGTGACTGTCGTCAACTCGGCGCTTTCACACATACCAAGGCGCACGCGCACGCGAGTCAACGCGCCGTCGGCGACGCCTAATAGCAGAGCAGACGCCACGGCCTCGAAAGAGCTGAGGCACCAGTTTCCCTATTTTTTAGGAGGCACCATACGACTACCACGGGCCACGAGAAAGTTTCGTCTTTGACATCATTGCCACAACAAGAATAATAACAAGTATTCTGAACCAACACAAATTCGACTTAAAATTTCGATACACAGTATGTTCGAGGGGAAAAGTTCGTACTTCACGCCCAACGCATTACAACTTCAAGGTCAGCCACGTGACCGTTAGTGTTTAACATTGCCACCTGAAGCATGGGGCTAAAACTCCCTATTGCAGATTGCATTCGCTCTTGCGTCCTTTCAAACCTACTGTAGTATGTCACAGTGTTGGGTTGATGTTGCGACTACCGACTCCTCGCACGCGCTGCTCAGCGCGCCTCCACGCTTGCTAGCAAAAAAGTAGCAAAATTTCGCATTTCCGGCTTCAGTTTTACAGCGACGAATTTTTCTTTTTAGAAAGAAATTAGCGGCAACAAAGCAAAATTTTTTTTTACAAAATTTTCGAGTAATTTTGCGGACTTCGCCGTGCGTATCTATCGGCCTAACTAGGACTCATAACAACGCCTCGCCCAAAGTGAACTGTGACGTACAACGGCGGCTGGTAGGCGCGCCTCCCTAGGCGGCGTGGGCGTCGGGAACCGCGGTTCGCACCCCGATTAGGGCGCGCGCGCGGTCGCGGCGCCCCGTAAGCGGCCGGCGCAGGTGCGTCCGCCACGCCCGCCGGCCCAAACGCGCCCCGCCCACGCCTCTCGCCCACGGCCGCGCGCCATCCCCGTTCGGCGCGGCCTCCCCTGCACTCGTAATGAGCTTAGCCGTAAGAGCGTGCCGACGGACAGCTGAATCGCGGAGTCGCGCAAACAAAATCAATCTACTGAAATAAAAGGAGGTCGCCTCCGGCTCAGATTAATCTGTGAGGAGCGTTGTCGGTTTGAGACGACAGAAAGGTAAACAACCCGCTTCCAACTTGGAGAATGCCACCAAAAAATTTCAATTAATAATTTATCCATAATGTTTCTGTCAAGCTCTGGTCCTTTTTAGAGTGTGGGTTCGATAGACTTAATGAGCAGGAGTGGAAATCATTATCGTCTGCTGGAGTTCACCGATTTGAACAACACAAAAATTTAAATTAATTTACTAGCATCGTATTTTTATTAAGGTTCTAAATACACACCTTAGAGATCTTGTTCGAATGATGGATGCAAACTCGCTTGCAGGCTGGCAACACGCAGAAAGGCGAACCATTCCTTTTCAGGCTGGGATTATAATCTGCATAACATTTGGGTGAGGCGCTAAATCAGTATGTACAGTAACTGCCTCACCATTTCATATTAGTATAAAACACCGTGTTTAAAAACAAATGTGACCAACACAAATAGAGAGAATACAAAAGTTTGAATTAATGAACATTTATTGGCTTTATCTTTTAGAATAATAATAATAATAATAATAATAATAATAATAATAATAATAATAATAATAATAATAATAATAATAATAATAATAATAATATGCCTTTATTAATATGGCGAGGCTCGGGCCATCAGGCCCGCTCTTCCGCCTGACCACATGTCACAAATATAAAGAGTAATGTATTAAATAGTAAAATTACTAAAAAGTAGAATAATACATACTTTACATAGAACAATGCTTTATATAGATACCATAGAATCGCTGCCTAATCGTACTATGAATTCATTCAAAAATTAGTCCGTTTCTTTGAACATGTCCTTTTTTTAGAACGGAAAACGAAATATTCACATTCGTTGTTGAGTGTGGCTCCGAAAACCAGATACTAACCATGATCCTGATCAAAATATATCAAATAAACAATTAAATGTGCTAGAAACAATGAGATGTGCTTTTCATCTATCAGGAATTTAATGAAACTTTTCCTAAATAAAACAAAATCTTGTATCGAAAACTTGGGGGCACTCACCGCCTAGTAGTAATACCTCCTTGTTCTCTTCATGCTTTCGTTGCGCTCTAGAAAATCACCCGCGCTACTCCAGAAAAAAGAAGAAGAAAAAGCACGCGTCAAAGTAATATAAACATGCTGTAGGAACAAAAATACACAGGTGACATGAAATATACGAAACGCTAAATGGTATAAGCAAACCCGGAACAACATATTTCAATTTTCAAGTCTTTCATTACTAAGATGTAAAAAGAAACTCGCAAATATATTACACGTTTTATTGGCAGCGTATTACATTAACTTCATAAGCAGTAGACTAAGATAACTCGCAGTATATCTATAAACATAAAAGAACGAGGCGCTTTTACAACCGTCAGCCGCTGAGCGTCAGTCTCGGAATACAAAGCAGCCCCGCGCGCCCTGCAGACGAACAACGTGGTCCCAACGTCACGCAGCGCGGAGCGACTCTTATCAACGCGTTTCGTTTCGTTTGAGGCGCGGACAGCCGTGGTGCAGATACAGCGAGGGGCCGCCGGAAAGAGCGGAATACTAACAACGAGACGGACTTGTTTACCGCCGGTTGGCCGAGTGACAGAAAACTTCGACGACTTCAACGTGGCGTTTTCACGGCCGAAGAATAGAAATATGTGAAGATTATACAGAGGTAAAATTTAACGCCATTCCTTGCATTCAGTTGTCTCCAAGAAATTTTGTGGGTATCGAAATCACGTTCGAATGACATACGAGTATCACTTTGAGCTACGAAGCACCCCGACGAACTATTTCACCTTCAAACGTGAAATGGACTGAAATGAACACTTTTTCCAACGTTGCTATAAGGAAAAAAAATTGTACGTTATCTATGGAGTCTGAGTAGTTCGTTATTTGAAAAGATTTCTAACAATTAGTTTCTAATCCTATACCGAGGGGATAATTCGGCCAACATAAATAAAACATACGTACAGCAAAAAGGATTGCGCAAACCTATGGAAACACCTTCAACACAATGAGATCACCCCAGAGGGGCAGTGATCACATAATTCTCGGTGAATTTTTTAAAACTAATTTTCGATATACATACTTTTTTTGGTTTTTGTCTAAGTCAATATGTTAAATATAACTTGCAAGCAGATTCCTTCAAATTATTTATGGATCAACTTCACAACGACGACATTTTCAAATAACGTTTGGCTCAGACACACAACGCGACCTACTTCTTGGAGTGATGGTCCCGACGTCTAAGAATAATTTATGATAATTCATATTAAAGAATAATTATATTATAATCAGACCATTAACAACAGTTATTTATTCTTTTTAATGAGTTTTAATGCGTACTGAATCTTCATTTTTCTACAATATAAAATAATATTAGATGGTAGTACATACATAGAGTACCTTCAGAATGCAGTAACTTATTTTTATGTGAGGTTTTATTTAACCTCACAGAAATGTCGTAGGGTTAATGACGTCTGATAATTTCCCCCCATATTTTTCTCGAAAAACTTCAAGATGTTCATTTAATATGCAACACTCAACACAGGAATATGGCCGGCAGCCGCGCCGGAGGCGGACACTTCCATAGGCTGTAACTTCTTTCCATGTGAGATTATGTTTTTCGTAATATGTTACAATATCGATATAACCCAGCCAGAGGAACCCAAAGCTACCCTTAACATCGGCGTCCGTTATGTATTTAACAGTCCGCTGACCGTTAAGAACAGGCGAAACAGATGAGTTGTACGTAAGTAGATATGGCGAACGGGTACACTTATTTCAAAAAGTGGTATTTCGTCCCCTTTTTTATATTTA
The DNA here is from genome assembly GCA_038098605.1 of Gryllus longicercus. Taxonomy (NCBI): domain Eukaryota; kingdom Metazoa; phylum Arthropoda; class Insecta; order Orthoptera; family Gryllidae; genus Gryllus; species Gryllus longicercus. Next base: position 7,133,268 of record JAZDUA010000013.1, read on the forward strand.
TTTACTTTTTTAATTTTTTTTATAAGATGGCATTACGAAAAGTACTGAACGGCACACCTACGATTTCGCACATAACACGCGGTTGAGGGGAACGGCGATAGCCGTCATTTATAATCATCCAAGTTACTTTCTCTTTATCGTTCTAATGCCATTAATAACCATAACCTTAGTCATCTCCAAGGGTAAATGAAGCCTGATGACGTTTCCCCATATTTTTGTTATCAAGAATCCTTCCAGAAGGTGCATTTGTTACGCTCAACCGCAGTGAGAATTTCGAAAGTCGCCCCCCCCCCAGGGGGGGGAGAATCGACGTCTGGCAGGGGCAGGAGCTCACCGGGCCGTCGTCACCGCCGTCCGGTTTCGGGCGGCGCGCGGCCGTCACAAAAAGCTTTCCCGTGTCGTCGCGCGCCGCGGGTAAACCACCAGAGCCCGCCGCGCCGCCCCGCCCCGCGCCGTTGCCGCCGCCGCCGCCGATAAAACGCCCCGCGGCCCCGCGGGCGACGGCGCGGAACACGAGTGAGGCGCGCCGTGCCGCGCCAGCGCAGAGCGACGCCGCGCACCTCCCGCGGAGGGTTGGAGTCGGATCCAGAGCACGGCGCAGTGGCAACCTCACTGTCGCCTTCTCTGTAATGTTGACCTGCGGAAAAGTTGTTACGACAGCTCGCGTATATGACGGTACGTAACATTTCTAGTATTCCAATGTGACTTATCGTCTAGAGAGCTGATCATATCAAGCGATTTTCCCAGAATGAAACAAGAACATTTTGAATTTCATGTTACCTAATTTCTGGTTTTGTGTGGTATGTCGGATATACTATTATTGTTCCTTCGAATTACAATGTTGGAAGTACAATGTAATAATTTTCATTGTTGTTTCAACACGGCGTTTTAATATGCTTTCTTCATGTCTTACTTATTTAGCCGCAAAACGTAACGTCTATCTTCAGAATAAAATTATGAAAGAAAATAAAATACACAAAATGATGAAATCTGATGAACGAAATGAGGCCTCGGACTCTAGACCAAGTCTGCTCAAGTGTACGGCCCACTTGACGTGTCCAGTAGGCTTATCCGCGGGCCACGGGTGTGGCCCGCTGTTTGTGAAGCGGGTCTTATGGAAGGCGAAGGGCTGGAAGACGAAGGGCTCCTCTACGAACGGTTCGGGTCCAATTGTGGACGACGAGTGGCACGCGGGCAAACGCCACTGCGTGCAGATAGGCCACAGAAATCTTGCATTTCAGCAGCCCTGCTGCAAGACGACGCAAAGTCAATTTCATTAGTAACCAGTTTATAAAGGTAAGTTTAAACCATTTCCCACAACAAATGGAATGATCTTTTACCATCCAATACTTAGGGTATTGTGTATCAACAACTGTTTCTGAAATGCAGAAAAGGAAGATATAAATACTTCTCAGTACACTCCGTTCACTCCATCGCGTGACATCGCTAACAGGCCAGAAACCCCATTCACAGTTCCCCAACAACGGTGCGTCGAAGGGGGCGTGGGCGGCGGGGCGCTTATCTGCAGGGAGCGGTCAAGCGCAGACCCGTCGCTGGGGCCTCCTCGCACCTCTTGGCGGCGGCGTCCAGGGCTCACGCGTCGCGTAGCGTCGCCTGCCTGGGCAATTAAACCTGTTAACGCGCCTCATCTCGCTTCATCTCACCTCGCCGCGCCGCGCCGCGCCCCGCCCACACCGCCCCGCGATCCCGCTTTAATGCTCCTTCACCAAACAAAAGGCCCGGCGACTCCTCGCTTTCCCCGCGCCGCGCCGCCAAGTACCGCTTGAAGGCGCCGCCGTGGGTGTCGACGCGGTTCTGGCTACACTCGGCCGATAGGGGAACGGTAACGAAAGGACGACCTGTAAACGTAGCGCCCTTTACGCTAGTTTTTCAATGAGAGGGTTGAGGTTCAAACAAGCGGTCGATCGATGTGGATAAAAGAGATTTACGGTAGGGTTTCCGAAAAGAGTCGCTCCATTAATTCTGCATCGTCGTTCGTATCATCATCGTCGTCGTCGTCGTCGTCTTTGTTCTTTTAGTCTTCAACATATTTAGACCAGCGAAACCAAGCACGGGACTCAAGAATCATACACCATAACCGTAATAGAAATTCATCATTTCCTCAGATAAGAACAATCCACAAAAAATAAGATTTTAGAAGGATGTCACATTCATAAATTTAAAGAAAGCAATAAATATTAGTATTTAAATTATATAAATACATTTTTCGTTCTTTCCCAATATACCTTACACGTCATTCATACTACAAACTTCATTTGAAGACAGGGATTTATATTCCTCTAAGTTAACAAGGAATTTCCTTATTTCTTGTTAGTTCTTGCGGTTTCGCAAACTCATCCAGTCTAATTCAAAGTGAGTGCCGAGGTGCACGAAGAAATAACGGGCCTGTTGCTATCGTACAGCTTGTTAGTTACGACTTTCATACAAAAACGTGAAATATTACTTCGGCATGTCTCAAAGACACTTTGTGGTCAATTAGAGAATTAGTTACTTTCAAGTATTGTCTGGTATTCGCCTATTCGCTACCTTCAGAGAAAAGAGTTTTCTGAAAATGTGAGGAGTGTTGTTAACTCAACAAGTAATTTAAAATAAGGGAAAATGGATATTAATGAAAGAACATAAGAAAATGGCGATTCCAGTTTGTACTTTTCCGCCGTTCCTGAAGGAAATCATTTGCAACCTGATGTTTCACTCCTGACAGAAACTAAACGTACAGTAACTCGTATTAAGCTAGTGTCAAAAATAGGTTACTTGGTCATAAAATTATAAAGTAACGTTATTGTATAATGGCAACCTCTCGACCGAGCAATGTACAAATTGGCACGAATAAATAAGACAAAGAATGAATATTTCATTGAAATATTCTGATTTTCATCGCATATTGCTTATGTAATATCTAATGCACGCCCTGCAAAACAGTAATAAGTGAGCCACCGCCCAGAGTAACTGTTTGAACGAAGGCCACGCGAAATACTTCAGATTTCGTCTAAGACAAAAATCTTTACCTTCAATTTTATAGTTTTGAAATGTTATTATAGTTTGCAATTTTCAAAAATACAAAGAGTTTGTCTAAGATGGGACTAGCACAATATTTTTTAGCGTCTCTTCATACATACGAGCATAAAATCTCTCTCGCGCAAAATACTCAAAATGTATTCATATTTTCGAAAAAATGTGTATGACCTTATTTGAAGATCTGTCTTAAAAGAACAGATTTCACTAAAGAAAAAAATATTTTTCTTCAATATTATAGTTGTAGAACTCACAAAAGATTGGACTTTTGAAATTTTGAAAATTAACCGGACTTCAATGAACATGAAACCTGCACCATTCTCTTTATGGTTCTTTACACTATCAGAGGTCAAAGTTTAATAAATAATTTGGCGCAATTTTTGAGAAAATTTTGAAAATAACTTTGAGGCGTCATATAAAGTACTCTTAAAAATAAAAATATCCATTTGAAACTCCCAAATCTTTGAATTTGTTCAGATCGATCGGAGAATATAATTTTGGAGAAAATCGGCTGAACTGTTTAGGCGCTAGTGTTGACCACAGACGGGCAGACAGACGTTTCACCATCAATCAATTTTTCGATAACAAGAAGCCACCAAACATATATTCTGGCAACACTACGTGTTAGAGGAAGTAATTTACTATATAGCAACAGGATTTATCCATTTTTCCGCCACTAGGGCCCGGCAATAAGAGATTTTCTGCCGAATATTCGCCGTTTTCCGCCGCACAATTACGAAACTTTTTCTTCTTATGAAGTAAGCTCGAAAAAGTAAAAGCCAATTACACGAAGATTAGATTATAGACGGACGTAAGGTAGGTACATAGGGGAATAGGAAGAGAGGTGAGGGAATGAAGTGACCTAGGTCATGCTCCGGACATTTTCCAATAACATTCTTTTTTTGAATATACATATAAAAAGTTTTTAAACAAGTTTGTTAAAATAGTATATTCTTCAAATTAAAAAAATAAAAATTAAAGAGATGAACGAAAAGTAAAAAAAAGAATTTAAAATAAACGGTGTAGTTAAATATAAAAAAAATTGAATTACAAAGTCAAAAATAAAATTTAAAATCAGTACAACTGGTAAAACATCCTCCAGAAAAACTCAATATTAAGCTTCAAAAAGTTTTTATAAATTCAAAAAAAGTTCAGTAAAATTGTTTTACTTCCTCGAAAAATCAACTGCGTATCGGATATGTTAAAGAAATACTCGAGGAGCGTTTAAACGAAAGTACAATGCCTATAATATTTAATGGCAATCCTCAAACGAACTCCTCTGGCGGATAACGCTCAGAAAGGGGGCGCGGCGGGCAGCAACAAATTCCGCGTCCACAGCCCGGCGCGCGCCTCCTCCACACTCGAGTGGAGTCGTTTCAGATGCGGGAGATTTCCCTTCGCGCCTTCGCTCGCCCTCCTATCGCCTAATGGCGCGGAGACCCGTTACCGCCCCGCGTTGGCGCGGCGCGCCGGGGCGTGGCAATTACACTCGTACGTATGCACCGGGCACTCTCTCACGCGGCCCGGGCAAGAGCGCCGAGCGCCGTCGTCGCCTGGCTTATCGCGCCTTCCGCGTTGCTCCCAGCTGTCGGGAGCGCCTCAGCTGCGCCGCCGCCGTCGCTGACTCGCTGAGGGCCGACGAAGCCCGCCGATGCAAATGGTAACGGGAAGTCTCTCGAGGGTGTTATGAGAGAGAAATCATCTAATGTAGTATTTCAGAAAAAAAATGTGACAAATTTCTAGGGGAATTAGGGAGTCGAAGGTGATCACTCTGTGCCAATAAACATGTGATCGGAAATCTCTCTTCATACAACGAAAATAGATAATTATGTAGTATTTACCTCTAATTGGTAAATAACTCATCATGCACTCGCGTTACGTTCCGACGCAATCAATCGGAGGAAGTTTACTTGTCGAAAGAGAGTTCAAGATGATTTGCTCACCAATGGGAGTGAATGTCACGTTAGTTATTTCGTTATATGAGATGTCCTACCACATCTTCGAAGGCACAAAGTGATCATTTACGATCCCCTTCATTCCCTAGAAGTTTGTAACATTTATTCTGAGATACTCTGTAGTGATCATTGGTATGCAATGAATGAACCTATTCAAGCGAGTTCATGACTTACGCCGGTGAGAAAGCCAAATGAAATTTCTTTGCAATATGTGCCGAAGTAAACTGAGAAATAATTGGAGAAAATACGCATTGATTCCCTATCTTTCAATATTACTAAGTACCCCCATACAAAAGAGAAATGGATCCTACAGCGGTGAAGAATTTACATTCGATTTTCAAAGAGTAGGACTCATTTGCAGAATCACATATACATCTAAATTTATTTTAATATAAACGTTTAATTTGGAGTTTTAAATTACAATTCTTCCACACCTCATCTAAAGATATCATGCATGTTTGTGTAATCCGATTCATTCTTGTGAAAAAATTGCATTTTTTTTACCTAGTAGTCAGTTTGGATTTCTGAATATCATGTTTATCTAGATCAACACGACACATTTTCGGGTTTTCAAACAAATAATAACTGATTGTTGAGGATAATGGTAAATGTCATTAACTCTTCTAAAAATATTTTAAAAAACATTTTTTAGGCAAAACTGATTCGCAGATCGATTACAAATGAAAAGGTATTAAAGCGTTTAAATAATTTCTCCCAAACTTACTGTATATTATATCAATGATGTAATGTTGATTTTCTAATAATTAAGAGGCGAGTTGATAGAAACGATTCCCAGTAAATTGTTAAGTAGAATAGCAACATGTAAATTCACTTTTATCTTATGATAGTAACCCTACTCACAAGTACACAAACAGACTGAGTAGGCACGCTTCATTAGATAGCATATCTTGCAAAGTTAATGTGCTTTCAAATGTTTCCTGCTGTCCGTTTGGAGTACATAAATATGTCTCGGCAAAATATACATACTTCGAGGAAAAACACATTACCATTTTAATATCTTTACAAAGCTCTTAAATTACGTTGTCCCAGAGAGAAAAGTCAAATAGGCAAGACGCCACGGCAAATACGATGGAATATATACGCGCCAGGTCATCCCACGGACCGCGATTCCTTCGCACGCAGCGCAGCTGGACGCGAAGCGGCGAGCCTCGCTGCGTGAGTAGCCCCGTTGGAGAAACGAGCTCACGGCCTCTTGGATGCGGAGCCTTGCACTTCCGCGCGCTTCAACGCGAGCGCGCGACCTCGAAAGCACGCACGTCTGCAAGCTTTGCATCACGGTTTGAGGCACGACTGCCACATCAAGCGCTCAAATCATCAAACGGGTTTTGGACAGACATTTTGAGGGAGGTTGCTAATACTCTAATACTGTCCGGTACAGTAGACAAAAATGTGCTTCACAAATATGGGATCAAAGAATTCTGTTGTTACCTCATTACCGAACAAGTGACTCATTTTAATGCCATACTATTGAATAATACTCCATATTTCAGACGAGTATACAGGTCTCAACACGTCAACCATGTGAATCAAAGACTTATTAACATCGTGTTGATTTTGAGATCAAAGGCGAACGTAAAATTTGGGCATTTTGGGGAATGAAATAAGCGAACATATGTTAGGTTCGTGTTAATTTATTTTCATTATGATTATTTCTATCTACAGTGATCTGAGTATAGTATAATTAACGGCGATCAACAAGCCACAAATCAGTCATTATTAATCATCTTAAAAATTATCTACTTTAGATACATATTATGTACAAAAACAGAAGGTGAAATGGGCTTTATTTAAAATACACATGAATTTACACAGGGAAATGCCCCACAAAATATTATATAAGTAAAGAATGCGCAAACAGGGAAAAATAAGCCGTATTATGAGAGTAGGTTGAAAATTGTAGGGAAGACACTGAAAAGAACATTCGTTCACTTCCATAATGGAAACAGAAACCAGATTGACACTGTCAATGACCGCACTGATGACTAGCAATTACAGGAACAATATCCTAAATCTGCCGAGTAATGCTGTAACGATTACATCTCATTCTTTAACATTCAACCTCCGCGCGCTTTGTAACGGAACAATGACACGGCCGCTAGTTCGAGTTGCTCAGCACGACAATTGTATGTTGGGGGCAGTATTCAATATTATCTCGAGCAAATAATTTATGTATCCACTGCACGCATTCCTGGAATTTATATTGTTCGTCTGCAGCATTTTACGTCCTTGGCCGTGACATATTTACAATTTACAAACGGTTCAAGTCTTGTAATACCGTGCTTAGTGTTCGCGGTGTATTTCTAAGGTTAGGTGGGAGGTGGAAGCCTATAATGTAAACGGTGGTCCGCCCTATCACTTCGCGTTTCCGGGTGCGTCAACTACTAATTAGTTCCTTGAGTTCAGTGCATGTTTTTATGATGGAATGTGGCAGCATTCTTCCTCAGCTGGATGGTGAGATCCGGCGCCGATCTACACATCAGCTTACGTGGTTTTTCCTATGCAGGTATCTCCCACCAGCGCCGCAGCGCCCCAGCCGGGCCAAGCTCTAAGCTCCCGAATGGTATCCCGATATGTGTGTTAGTGTAGTGTATGTAGGAAAATGTGTCTAAGTCAGGGTAAAAATAGTTCAAGGACGATGAAGGAAAGATCGCGCGCGGACTGCGTCCGTTCGTTAGGATACTGCTCCGGCGTACGCCTGGCTGGTCGGCTCCGATGTTCACGGGGCATAAGATCAAGAGTTTTACTTTTTTTTAGGGGAAAAATACTAAATAGTCAGAGGTTTGTGCTTTGAAGCTCTCTAGCACTATAGTAATTTAGCAACATATCAATTCGGCAATAAAAGTTGTAAACGGCTATACCAGATAGCTTCAACAATGTCCTTGCTCAACAACGAGCACGCACAACGAAAAACGAAGTTAATTCGGGCGATAACGCGCCAATGAAGTCCTCGTGGAAGAAGGCGCTCTCGCACTGTATCTTGTGCGCGCCGCTGCGCCGGGCAGCGGGGTTGATATCCAGTGCGGGCGGGCGGGCGGCGGGTCGCGGCGGTCACACACAAAGGCCACCAGAGAGCGCCCCCACAGGTAGATAGCATCGACCGAGAACAACACGACAATTACGGCGGCGGTGGCTGCGATGTCCTTTGTCGCGAGGGCGCCTCTCTCGGCGCCCGGTGGTCATCTCTCGCCCTACGTGCCGCTCGGTGGAACGATCGCGTCAACACACTACCAAACTACCGAGAGAGGTGGCTCAAAGCGTCAATTGATGTCACTGCAGTGCCTCTGACCGGGAAGTCCTAGGATTCGAGTCCCGGCTGTGTCAGAATTTTGACACTACCCAATAGCTAGGCCGAATACAGTCGCTGTCTGGAGGAGAATTCTAGCGACCGGCTGTTCTGATCGGTAGTTTTCCGTGGTTTCTGCGATCAATACCAGGTGAATGCCGGAGCAGTACTCTACCAAACGGGCCACGGACCGTCCGTGATTTTTCCACCCTCCTCTATTCATACTCCTTACTTACATTTACAGTTCAATGCACTACACTACCACACATGTGGGAAGCGTAGAGCTTCTCCGGGCTGAGGCGGTTCACCGCTGGATACCTACGTCTCTGTGAGGAAAACCCCACTAACCGACGATAGGTCGGCACCGCATCTCACCATTAAGTAGGGGGAGGTCACCGCCCCCTCGCGAGGAAAAACATGTACAACACTCACGGATCTAACGACAGCCGTTAACGCGCCCGGAATCACTAATTAATAAATAAAAAAAGAACAAACTACGATTTCCTATAACACTGCTACCATATATTCCCAGAATGTCATATACGGTCCCGCCTTCTTCAGGACAAAAATTGAAACCTCTGTTTTTACGATTTACTTCCTTATATTTCCAGGAGCAGAAACAAAATTTAAAAAGAATATTTTTTAAACTCATTTTCTTATTGTCTTCCTGGTAGCATAACAACTAATTGTTCAGAAACATATTCAGACTAAAAACTGATTCTTGGGAGTCAAATATATACGCTTGGGTCATGCGTTTGCTCTTACTTAAAAATTTCTTGTACCTGAAAGGAGTAAATATGGGTTTCAGATCAATTTTTGGAAGAAAAAAAAGACTCCACAACATTGCCATTATCCTATTTAAGCGCAAATTAAGAAATTCATAATAATTCACACATCTGATTTTTCATTTTATAAGAAGGAATTACATTATAATCAATGAACTACAATATTCTGATGTTTACAAAACTGTTTTTTTTATTCAAGGTCGCATCAACAACTACGTCATGGATCACTATGGATTGATAGTTATGGTAACTATAAAGATGACATGATATGGTGATAATAGGGGGTGAAATGTACACAAATATAACCATACTCGAGGCGGGACTCGAACCCGCGATCCTTCAGTTCGAGATCGCTACGACACTACTGACTTAACGATCTCGGTCATACGGACGACAAAACTGGGTGGTTGGTCACTTTCAATAAAAATCCGAAACGTTTTGAAGTTTCCATTCACTGAGGCGCAATGACCAGCATTCTTCAGTTCGTTCACAGGAACAACGTGTGTCTCGAGTTGCCGCGGCGGCGATGGAAGCCGGATTGGAGGGGCTAGATGCTATCGACGATAGCCCGCCTGTGAAGAGAATGACACCTTATCGTGTGTGTCATCTCGAAACTCTAAATGGCGGAATATAACCTCTCAATTCAACGCAGCGCGTACATATGACAAGAAGAAAAAGACATTGATTAACACTGAGTTTCTCAGCAGGTGTTCTCTTGCTTTGGATCTGTAGAAACGAACAGGTCCACAAATGGATCAATGACGGTCTATCAGATAATCTTTACTGGAACTGTTTTACATCATCGAAGAAACTGAATTATTAAAAAATAACATTTAAAAAATATTACATTTCAAAACAAAACAAAAATTCACACTATTATGATTTGTGTATAATTTATTATGCAGCTACAAAGGGCAGAAAATAGTAAGTAATTATTCTCAACCTGGGTGTGCCGCATTCAATGCATTTCATCGAGACGATATCAGTATTGCTCATTATTTTAATTTAAAGAGATAATCTGAGAAAAGGGCCAAAAGAAACAACGTATGGAGCATTAGGTTTTGCACAAATTTAATAAAGAATGAAACATACATTATACTAGAAACTTTTGGAATGCATTGATGTCGATTTGACGTCAACCTTGATGTCAAGGATTACTAAACGAAATACCCAGCTAATCTAGCAGAGAAATTAAGAAGTTGTGAAGGTAGTTGTTAAATACTTGGCAATAAATAACCCATTATATCTATAAAACATTTTTATTTACCATGTACGGAAAGAAATTTCTTCCAAGATAAGCCGTCGTCTTGTTGAAAGACGCTGATATATCTACCCTTTGCTGATCAAGTTCATCAAGTTTGATCAAGTTCTAACATTTTAGTCGTCCCAGTAATTTGATGTTTAAGTTTCAACTCTTTACCTATTAGGACATCTCTCCTCCTTCAACCCTTATTTTCACAGTTACTGTACTTACAGTCTACAATTTGCAGCATGAATAGTTTTTTTTTCAGATAATTCCTTATCATTCTAACAATACTTTAACAATTCACTTTCTTAGATTTTGTCAGTTGGAACTGACTTAAAAGGGTAGACATATAGCTATGGCTTGACATGGGAGGAAGCTACAAAAAGCACATAACGGAAATAGGTAAGACGGGGATGGTGACTATGAAAAAATGTGGGGGTATAATTAAGAAGTGTAGGAATTTGGGGGCAAAGAGTATGAGAATATATGGTAGTATTGTTGGTTCTATTTTGTGGTGGGTGCAGAAATTTTTGGATGGAAGGAAGGCAGGAAATTTGAAGCAATACGGGAATAAGTTTTAAAACGGATCCTAAGAACGGACTATTGCACACATGGTTACATGGTAAGATGGGAGACAAAAATGAGAATAGATGTGGGCAAAATGGCATGTAAGTTCGTGGAATGGATTAGGAGAGGGGGGAAAGGTGTTACTGGGAAAGGGAAAGTTTTTGGCACAATAAAGGTTACTCGGAGGAGGTGACAAGGTTAAGAGGATAAGGGATAGACGTAAGTAAACAATTGATACAAAGAGAAAAACATCAGTTACTGCAGAGAGATTACGAACAAAATAAGGAATTCAAATTTTAATAAATAGTTAAAAGTGATTTTGATCGATGATATTCCCAGCTATTTAAAAGATAAATATAAAGAAAGTGACAGACGTAAGATAGCAAGATATAGGTTAGGTAATGAAATAGCGAGTAAATATTAGCTGAATAGTGTAGGATCTGGATATGGAAGATTGGGCACACATTTTAGAGAGATATCATGTTTTTGAGAAATAAAGAATATAGGCAAGGTGGAATATTCAGGATATGGTGAGGTGGTTATTAGAGGACAAAGGTGAAAGGATCAGCGTGTGTGATAAATACAGGATAGGGCATAGTATGTAGCGTATTATTATATTATTAGTATGTATTGCGTATATTATTTATATTGTTTTTCAACAATAGTATTACATTATTGTCAACATTTATAATACTTTTCTCATGCCATCCATGCCGGTCGTTATCAAAATGGTCGATATACTGGGTCGTGACTAGTTTATTATTGATTCCTCATCGGAGGTCTCAACACGCAATAGAGGAAACAAACAAAAATTACTCGACACATTACTAATTTTAAATAGATGCAGGAAGTTTCTTCAATCTAATTAATGTAGATATATGTAACTTGACAGAAGCCCAAGGTTCAGATTCAGTAGAACTTGTACAGAGAAGAAGAAATAAAGGATTCTACGGCAGTGGAATGGTCACGATCGCTTAGTCCTTGGATGTCACACTGAGATAATGCCAAGTATAATTCCTTCGAATTCTCCTGCTATTCAGGCGTTTCTACAAATTTACCAAACCAAATCAGCAGCAATTTCTCCTATCGTTGTTTCACAAGAAAAGTTAGTTAACTGAAGAAATAAGTTCAAATCTCAGTCTACGTTTCCTAGTAAACTTTTTATTAATATAGTTCACATTTCAGCAGGTTTTCATAAAACACCCTTCGCCAAGAAATAATGGAATCCATTCTTATGGAAACCGTTCTCCTAAAATTTGATTTTTTACATGCATCCTTTTATTTTGTAAGCGATGATATAAGCAAAGTAAAACAATGTCGAATTATGCAAACTTCAACAAGAGAATGGGACAGAAGCGAATATAAACTCTGAATCCTGTCCACACAAATTAATTAATTTGTGTTTCCGGTCCCGACTACCACTATAGTAGTTAATCCCGAAAGTATAGTGAATGTTGTATCTCAGCAGGTGCCGATGTTCTACCTCGCTAGAACGTGAGATTCGCCGCTCACCTAAACTTCGGCTTGGAGGGAGGGCGTCCCCTCTACAGATATCTCAGCTAGCAGGACACCGCCCCAGCCGAGACAACCTTTAAGCTCTCGACTGGTCTGCAGGCATGCATAGTTCTGTAGTGCATGAACAGATGTGTAAGGGCAGAGGTTCGGACAAGGATTGAGCGGAGAAGCCACGGAAAACTCCGATAAAAACAGCTGACCTTTAGGATTCTCTTCTAGATAGAGCTGAATTCGACCTATTTATCTTGTATAAAATTCGCCGTCGGGACTCGAACCGTAGGACCTTCCGGTCAGAGGCACCTTGGTGACAACAGTTGTTACCGGCAAAAGTTACCGGTTCAAGGCATCAACTGTTGCCACTGCAGAGCCTCTGACCGGGAGGTCCTAGGATTCGAAACCCAACGGAGTGGCAGGAATTTCGACAGTAACTCGACAGTTAGGTCGAATTCAGCCGCTGTCTGGAGGAGAATTATAGCGGTCGCCTGCTCTGATCGATAGTTACCTGTAGTTTCTCCGATCAACATAGGCGAATGCCGTATCAGAGCCCTACCAAACAGGCTACAGACTGCGCGAGATCTTCCCTTCCTCTTTCTTGCCGTATCCTCAATTTTTACTTACACACACACATGCACTACGCTACCACACTTGCCGGAAGACTAGTCAGGAGCTTACATCTTGCCCCTGCTGGGGCGGGGCACGCAGGTGGGAGATACCCGGTTGGTGAAAAGCCCGCAAGCTGACGTAGGTTGGCACCGTATCTCACCATCCATTGGGGAAAGATCACCGCCACCTTCCGCGATAAAACATGAACTACACTTACGTGACTAATGACCTTAGCAGTAAATGCGCCGGGTCTCTTAAATCTTCGCAAAGCTGAACGGTGCACATGACAGTGGCGAAGTGAGCAGCACCATAAGCAACCAGAGCCGCGCACAGTGAGAAACGCCTTTGCGTCTGGGCATCGCGCCAACACGCGCGGTGGCGGCGGTGGCGGCAGTGGCGGCGGTGGAGGCGCCGCTGGTGGACGCCAAGATCTGCGCGACGCGCGCCGGCCTTCGCCTCAGTCAGGGTCGCCGCCAGGGCACGCGATGGCGCGCTGCGTCCTCGCACGCGGATTCCAGCGTCTGGAGACCGACTCGCCCGCCGCGACTCGCCGCCACACAAAGTCATAGGTGGTAGCCAGTCGAGGGCGCACCATACGCATGGCCCAAGAATTATTATTTTGGAGGTTGAAATTTTTGTTTCTTTTGCACTTTTTTATTGAACAATTTTCTTAGACAGTGCTTTAGCGCCCTACAACAGTGAGTTTAGAGTTAACATTATCTTGCTTATTTACATTCGCGTTATCCAGGGCGAAGCACCACCCATTGGAGTTCTCCTTTTTTTGTTATTTAAGGTTGCATCAACATCTAGGCATTAGCGACCATTATTGCATTTAACGGTACGGTAACTGTGAAAATGTGGTGATGATATGGGGTGTCTGTCTACTGTCTTAACGATTTCGGCCATCCGGACCGGCAGAAGTCCTCCTTGTAACTTTCGAAGTGATAGGGAAGACTGATTATGGAGGATGAGGAAATACTACAGTGAAGTTGAACACAGAAGTTAGTTTAGATTTACATTTATTTAGTAAAAAATAAGAGTAAAATGTGTATGTGACGTATGGGGGAGAATATCATGTGCGCACGTTTTCTTGAGTACCAGAATCCTTTCCCATCATTTTAACTGTAAATAGTTGAAAGATGAGTAAAAATTAAAGATAAATAAATAAATCAACTTAAAATTTAAAAAACGCGAGATGAGCAATATTTGAAAAAACTAGACATTTTCGTTCTCGAGTTATACAAAACGTATTTGCAACGGTAAACGAATTGCAGATATGATTTTTCTGCATTGCTAACAAAATAGTAACTCGTCCTTACCTCTACTCCACTACACGCAAAAGGAGAGTTCAACAAAACCTGCTCTATTAGTACGCGCGTAGTTCTATTATTAGTACAATTTTCATGCAGAGCATAATGCCAACCCATAACGTGCTGCTGGAGAAGACTAAGATTTTGTAAAATTTATTTCAAAGAACAGATATGAATTTGAATGTTATAAGTAGATAGAATTCATTGTAAAATTGTTTATTAGAAACGAAACAATGTTATTTTGTGGCATTACGAAGATTCTTATTATGAAGATCTGAAGCTGTTTATGTACAGGAGTGGCAGCACCTCCCTGAATAAGGTAAATGTAAGTTAGAAGTTAAAAGAAAGGGTTAGTTATAAAGTTAGAAAACGTTAAGCCAAGGGCAGATGTTTTTTTAATGAAGAGTATGGCCAGAACTACATGAATTCTATACAAGATATTAAAAGCACAATGCCTGTACTTATTACACTAGAAGTCATCTACAAATTACATGTACGTCTAGATATTATTATACTATATTCATAGACATTAAAGATTTCTATTTTTAAATCCATGCCTCTTTTGAAGTTGACAGAAAATTCACTAAATTCATTCATCAATAATTCAACTCATTGAAATTAATACACCACCAATATAATGCAACTAGATGTCAATAAAGAACAAATAGCGCCATATCAGTACTAAATCGTTTCAAGTTTGCCCTTTTGGGTGGTCAAAATCCAAAACAGCCTCGCTGGTTAACAGTATTCTCCAGACTTTTCTATTATATATCCGTTTATTTATCCACTTTACATCCATTATTTATATCAATTATTTTCCCCCAACAAAATAACAGCTCCCGGAGATAGAAGGTCTACAGAGAAGAAAAGCTAATACGTGAAACAATGTTTAGATGAAGGGAGTTATGACTTCAAACTTAGCCCCAGATTTTTTAATTTTTTATCCCCCCCCCCCGATGCATATATCTGAAATCTTTTCAGTGGAGCACGAGGATGAATGTTGTTAGCGACAGTGAATTGATCAGAAAGCTTTCGTTTGTAAAATACACCTAATTTTCATTTCCTCAGAAACTTCAAATACAATATGTATTGTATCAGATAATGCCAATAATTTTTAGTCTATGAAACTGTGACACCAGGTGTGACATTCTTCGTGACACAAGAGAAAAATGTTCGCCTTTTTTAGGTTCGGTTAATAAAATACATTCGATGCTTGACTACATTTATAATGTTAAAATATTTCACTGCCAAATCAACAATCAGTTCGTCTTATCAGGATGTTCTTCTAGGTATTTACCAGTGAATTCACTACAATTAATATTCACCAAGAAATGGTAATCAGACTAACTTTTCTAAACACTACAAATTCTATAGCTTTCACTTCCACAAGTCAACACCACTCAAATCACTTCCTCTGATCGACGTGTTCTATTTTTTGATGTACAACTGGGAGAAATGAACTACTTAGTAGCTTTTTTACATAAGTCGCCTCTTTTCTATAGTATGTATATCCAAACGTAGCCCCTCGCGTGATTCATGGACAGGGTGCTAGCGTTCTCTAAGCTGGTCCCGGGGTCGATTCCCAACCGGGGCAAAAATGAAGCAGTAGCTTTTTTACATAAGTCGCCTCTTTTCTATAGTCGTGTGACGAAAAACAAACCTCAGGCATGCCAAGTAATCCAGGTGCGGGGATGGGAATACTCACTACATGACTCCCCTGCCCCCAGGCATGGATAATAAATAACAACACAGGCAACACTTGTATCTGGCATGAGTCGGAACAATACGTCCTCAATATTTCACATACATACATACATATTACCAAATTCACTTCATTGTCACGTTATGTACAAGTTGATTGCGGTGGTTTACTGCCACGGAGTTGGCGCATCGGAACGCACAAATGGCGCAGGGCGGGAGCGCCTGGGCGAGCGTGCGCAAGGTGCGTAGGGAGGTCGTAGCTCTTCCCGTTCGCCGGACCACTTTCTACGCGGGGCCAATACACGTCGGACGCGGCGCGGCGCCGCGGCGGGGCGCGCGCGCCCGCGCTGATTTACGAGCCCGCTTTCGAACGGCGCCCGTCCGCCCGCCAGCCCGCCCGCGATTTCCCAGCGCGAAGTGTGGCCGATGCGCAATTTACTGGACTCCCGGAACTGGAAATAGCTCGCGAGTAGATCGCGGGAGCGCGCTCTCGGTGTGAACGTTCGCGAGGGTCCCGAAGTATCACCGTCTGCCAAGTGGTTCAGTATTAGGGAAAGGTTACGTCTTTCCTCTGCTCCTCTTATTTATTTGTTTATTATTTGTTTATGCATATATTCATTTATTTATCTATTTATGTTATGGATGATACAAATATTTGACATTGTGCCCATGATAATTTATTTAATAAATTAATGATAGCGATAGTGACGAGATGATTTATGGAGGAAGGTGGAACGAGATGCAAGGGAAATGGAAGAATGCATGCCAAAGGATCGTGTTTCAACCAAAAAATGCACACGTGTTGACTGGTTATCCAACTCAGATCCCAGCGATAGAATGCGAATACGCCAGCCAATATGCCACGAGCCAACCTTTTGCCTTTAATTATCCCCACATGCACGTCAACAAATTCTGCAATATGAAGGCACATATTATAAACTGAGTTAACGAAGGCTGTGTCGTAGGATTGATGCGTCTGAATAAGAGGTGATATAGGTTAAACAATATTTGGGTTTGAAGCTCTCTATATTAGAGAGGGCCAGGAGAGCTTTCGCAAACTTTCCTGTCCGTCGCCAGCCCAGGGGCATGACTCTACGGCATGCACTGAAGGGAAAGGTCGACCCATGTCAATTCGGTCGACGTGAAATTCCGTTGATACTTCGCGATTCCTAAATTCATCTCTAATTCCCTATATACACGTGGTATACTTTATTATAATGTCATGTAAAATTGGAAACCCATTTTACAGGGTCTTGTATTATTACTGCACTATTAGTGCAATTTATGACATCATCTTCCTCTCACAACAATAATTATCTTCACTCCTGTTCCAAATTTTCAATGCCATGGAGAGAGTTGGGAACCATTCTCTATACAAGCTACAATAAGTGAACTTCGACTATGGAGAAGCAAAACTGTGTAGCATCCCTCAGTGAGGGTCATCATTATCCATTAATGTCAAGAATCACTTCTCACGCGTCTCTGCTTACCGGGTCGGCACAACTCAGCGAAAAAGACGACCGAGGCGAACGCTGTAGTGATTCCCCAAAAAAGGAAAATCGGGCTGAGATGAAGCGTACAGAGGCGCCTTTCCAGAGAACACCGGGGTGCCATTGAACATCTTCCTCTTCAAATGCAAGTCGCGCTGAATCAAGAGGCCGACCACGCCCCCTTGCATCAGGCGCTGCACGAGCCCACTGAACCGCTCGCGTTGCGGCCAGCCAGGCCGCACAGGGAGAGCGTAGAATGCAGGGGCGAGTACGCAGTCCTTCACACGACGCAACATCAGCACCCCGTCTTTGTACACCTCGGGAAAATGCTCGTACAGCTGAAATCCCGATTCGGTGGTTACGACAGCAGCGCGGCCGGTCGTCGCGATCTCCAACGCGACTTCCTTAAACGGCTTCGCCTTCTTCTGTTTGGACGCCAACGCGAACACGACGGGGTCATCCTCCTGGGAGATGCGCACAAACGCCTGCCCTGCGACGGGTGTCGCGTACACCACGTCCACCCTCCGCTCCAGCTCGGCCAGCGTGTCCACCTCGGCCACGTGGCTGGGCGTCACCAGCGACCCCACGAAGTAGCCGGCGAAGAAGCTCATGGCGAAGAAGCTGAAAAGGCTGAGTGAGATGAGCAGGCGGCCGTGCCGAGCGTCGAAGGAGGCCGTGATGACTGTTCGAGCCACCTCTAAGAAAACGCGACTCCCGGCGATGCCGCGCGCCAGCCGCAGCCATCCGGCGAAGAAGGCCACGCACGCGGCGGTCGCTGCGCATGCGCCTGCAGACAGCGTCGGCAGCGCCACGTGCGGCGCCAACGACAGTCGCTGGTACAGCAGGCACACGTTCTCCTGCCTAGGCAAGCGCAACTTCACGTTATGCCAAGCATCTTGGCACTCGTATCACGGAAGGCAGACTACAAAGTGCAATATTATGATTCACACACGAAAAATGGAACTTTTTACCAAACTGAAGGTTAAGATAATTAAAAAGATGATGGCCGACCTCGCAACCCAAGGTGGGAGAAACGGATGCCCCAATACTCATAGTGCAGGTAGATCGACAGCCCACCTTCAGGGTCATCTCATTGATGTTACTGTCGTACGCCCATTTCACACATATATATATATATATATATATATATATATATATATATATATATATATATATATATATATAGAGAGAGAGAGAGAGAGAGAGAGAGAGAGAGAGAGAAAACTGACAAACATTGCGTGCCTTTCAAAAAAAGTGATCACACAACAGAGTTTATGTTTTCCCTTTGGGTCCTAAAAGCGTACTAGAATCATGGTTGTCAACGCCTAGGTGGAGTACGACAGTTCTCGGTTTCAACTGGAGTTAGAAAGTGTGGGTTCGGTACATTGAGTACTTATTTAGTTACTATATTTTTGTTCTTATCATTATTGAGTATTAAGGCGTTTAATGCTGGATTTGTACCTCTATTATGGCCGTCAATTTAGTAAAGCTTGTTTTTTTAAGTTTTTTAAATTATATGTTAACAGGGATCAGGAAGGAGTAGTGAAATATATTATTGTACGTGCTTCAAGAGTTTTAGAATGTATCTCAGAATAATTCTTTAAACTAGATGTTCTTTCACGCCCGGCAAATTTATCGTATGGGTCAACCGGCTTCCAAACAACGTGCACGATTTTTTTAGAAAAATATGATTTTGGTTTGAATGAACTCAACACTTTCGGTAAAACAGTTCGATACGCTAACAATTACACTACGAAAGCAGAATTTGGAAACAAGTTTTTTTAATAAATAGACTACTTTTAATTAGTCCACTGCAAATTAATTTCTTGGAGAACAAAGTACATCTTTTGACATTGAGAAACCCTTAAAATATTAACATTTTATTTTAAATAATATTTAAACAAAATTTATTAACCAGTAATGGGCATTATACAACCGACACTCATACTACCTCCGTAATTATTTCATTTCATTGTATACGTGGTTTTCGCTTAAAATTAGCTCTACTGAGAATACCAATTGTCATACCTGTGAGGGTAGAGGTAGCTGATCGACTCGATGCCTGGTTTTTGGTAGTAACCACGAGCAAATACGTCGATATTTCCCAAAGAGACATCCAGGAGGCCCGCAAGAAGAGTTCCGTTCGACAGTTCCTTGCCTTTCTCTACCTGCACGCAGCCATTCGTGTGTCCAACATGAGAAGCGATTATGAATAACAGTTCAGCATCGCGGCCACTACGAGGGAACCAATTGCCACTGCAATTCGTATCGGAGGCTAAATCACCAAATATCATTCCGAACCTCACACCTGTTCGTGAGAGATCGACATCTCTTTCACTAATCGTAGTATCAGTAACTACAGTTCTCAAAAGTGGAGAGACAAATTTCTTATCACTGCTGTTAACTGCGGGCCACAACATCGACAAAAACGTTACTGTATTCACTACATTCACACACTGCATAACGCAGGTTGCTGTTGACATTGGCTTACACGGCATGAAGTGTAAACACTTGACTCCACTGAACTGTGAGTGAGCAGTGGCTTCGCTGGATGTAAGCAATACTTCAAACCACCAAGGAAAACTAAAATTACGTACATTATCTACACGTGGGTACGTTGATGTGTGTTTTGAAGATCATTTTGAAAGTAGCACTTGAACGAACCTATGATTCCAATCGTTATTCCTTTACTCGAACTGAAATTTCCAACTTCGTGTGAGACAAATAGCAGTAATAATCCCTATCGAGCGTCTAGATTCATCAGAAATGTAGGCACGAATTTGCGATAGTTTCCTATAATACACTAGATTAATTCGGGAAATATCAGCATTGCTTTTACTCATTTTCCACACGTACCTATTACTTTACCACACTACATCCATATATATTCGTCAGTTTACAAACATGTGTGCATTGAAGCAACATTATTTTCTTAATTTTTTATTAACTTAAGACATACTATCTCTTAATCGAGTTTTCTTGTGCAATTTGCAAACTGTATACTACCTTGAAATGATATAGAAAACTCCTTTTGGATTGCCCGTTCTTCCTACGTATTTTACGATTTTCATCTCTATTAATACTTGTATCTGATCCTTTGCTGGTTATAGCCTGCGCGACATACATGTCTGTTGCGCATGTTAATGTGTACATGCAAGAGGACATATGTGGTTGCAAGTATTAAAGAAAACATTTCAAATCATGTGAACAGACGTTCTGCAACTAAAACATTCAAGGAGTTGGTTTTTAATATATATTATCACAATTTAATAATTATTATTTTTATTTTCCGAATTGTTACGTAGATAAAACTCAGAAAATTTATCACTGATCACTGAATAAAATATGGAAATAATAGCGTTCGATGTTCCTTTTATCGAGATACAATAAAACACCAAATTTCCATTTTGATGGAAAGTGAACAACACATTTCCGCTATTTGGTGTGTTAAGATGCAAATCACATACGATCAATTTGTTATTTTTTGTTCGAGTTGACATGTTAAAATCGCAAGAAATATTTCACGTGCAGCTCATGCCCCACGTATATTATTTAACAATGTTTGTACATTCGGTAAAGTCCATTAAATGATTTAGAAGATGATGTAGTAGAATATAATTTTATTAAAGACTCAAAATTCTCATAATAATAACATTGCTAATCTATGATAAAAAAAATTGTAATGTCTCGAAGGAGTCACTCACGAAAACTCGCAGTGCAGAGCACTCACGAAAACGACTAAGTTTAAAAGAAAGAATACGCTTATTAGTTTTTTTTAAATAAATAATTGTATTTCATGCGAATTTATCTTTCGGCTTG
This sequence comes from Gryllus longicercus, assembly GCA_038098605.1. Taxonomy (NCBI): domain Eukaryota; kingdom Metazoa; phylum Arthropoda; class Insecta; order Orthoptera; family Gryllidae; genus Gryllus; species Gryllus longicercus. Next base: position 7,154,596 of record JAZDUA010000013.1, read on the forward strand.
AGAATTAGTTCGTGTAGTTACTTAAGTAAACTTGTATTCGACTGTTTTTTACGTTAATTCCTACTTTAATAAACTCTTCCGTAGTTTGACCGATTTTGTGTTGCTAGGATTTCAAAGGGTCCAAATCATATTTGAAATTTATGAAAACATTAATCCGTTGCCTGTTAAAAAGTGATGTTAATATTAGAGTTATTTTTTAATTTTTTAGTTTAATTTGTGTGACATGTGACATTAATTTAGCAAACATTCCTCGTCCCATTTTGGGGAAAATGTCGCGAGGAGAAGTCTTTTTTATTCGTAGGTCAAATATTGCAAAAACGATCAAGAGGAGGAAGATGTAGGGGAGGTGTGGGAGAAAGAGTGAAAAAGAAGTACGAGAGGGGAAGAGTCGATGCGAGGAACAGACGGGAGATACGGTGGAAAGTTTGATTTTTTGTGTCATAAAAGCCTCGATTGACACTAATTATAGAAAATTTGAACTTGACAAGTTTGTCTTGAAGCTTGAACAAAAAGTTATACTACTAATTAGATGTTTAACTGCTACATAATCTATTCCCCCTGGTGCAGAAAATTTGAACTGATTCCACCATGTCTATATTCTATTGTCCCTGGAGGCCAATGAACGAAATTATTGTAGCCGAAGTTTGTACACCAGATGCGTTTTCGAAATCGCAACAGACTTGTGATTTGTGCTTGTATCCCCAGTACGCTACCTTCTCGGTCATTGGCCTTGCTGAAGAATAGAATGTAGGGAACGGATGTGACTCTCTTATGGGATACCATAGTTACAAAACCAGGTATTGTAAACCGATACAGTGGTCTGAAGCGCCCAAACACAGGACAGTACATTTTTGCATAGAAAATATGAAAAACATGTACTGTAAAGATTAGAAATCATAAAACAAATCGAATAACAAAGGGATGCAACGCATCACTCGCATCTATTGACATTATGTCACTGTTCCTTCGCCTTCTTATGAGGTGATGAGTAAAAATATTATGCACACTGGGTAATAAAATTTTTGCTTTCAAATTTTCTAAAAGTTTGAAATTAATAATTCCTTATTTATGTTTAAAACAATAAAACGCAATCAGCTATGGTAATTTGTCATCAAAACTTTATTGGAAGAAAAGTTCTTAATTTCACAAAAAATTGTGTTGGTAGAATCCTACAGCGTGATGGTTAGTTTGAAAGTGAGTGACGGGAATCTTTTACAGGATTACGAATGTACATTTCCATTGTTGTGAATAAAAATTAACTTGAATCATTGGTACAGCATTTATATACAAAATGTGTATCGTTGTACGCATCTTTATATTGTGTTCACGCGGGTAACAACGATAATCGATATGAGAGGGTGTTCGCATAGTTATCGAATTGTGTTGTCGATATCGTTTTCCAAGAAAATGTCGGCACTCATGGAACTTGCAACAACAGATAAATTGGTGATGTGTAAAACACTCTCAAACGAGACGACTGATTGTCTTACCTTCATTACTCCAAGCGAAGCATAATATTTTGGCAAACATGCGACGTGAGAATTATACAAACGAACACTAAATTCACACAACTCTACACACGTAGGTAATAAAAGTCGGCACGGACTCGAGAAAGAGGAAAAATGAATAATTTATTACACGTTGCGTAAAAATACTTTGATGTTTCAGTGTGCACATATTACCTGTCTTTTTACTCCGTAAACATAGACATGTTCGTCATTATTTGCCCGAGAGGTCAATGATCCTATTTGAAATGTTTTTAAATTTATTTTCAGACAAAATTAATTTCTTTTTCAATTTATTACGTATCTCGAGCGTAAAAATAGACGACGGAATTATATATCCATCTTAAATTTCCATTATCAAGTATTCTCAATTTTCAATAAAAGTAATATCTTCTTCTTTCATTTCATACACGTTTATACACAATGGTAGAACATAGATCGACAAATAACAAAGTTTAAAAAGTCAAGACTTTAACAGAGTACAATAGTCAGTTTACATAAAACTATTTCGTTTTGCTATTATTTGTATAGCATGTATATGTTTTGCATCTTCCTCGCCCACGAACCTTAACAAATGAGGTGTCAAAAGAGAAAGAGTTTCACAGAGAGCTGACAAATTCACCTCCACACTCACTATACCTCCTCATCACAACTTTTTCATTAAAAAAATGTTTTTAAAGAAAACCGCTGCTAAATTGGGAAGAGCCAAAAGCAACTCTATAACAGGCGCCTCTTTTCTATTAGTGTGTTTCTTGCCGTTGATCGCACAAAACACGAAATCGTTTCTTTTCCCAACGATCGAGGACCGGCTGCGTTTAGTTCACAGCAAGCTTTCCCGCTGCCTCTGCTGAGGCCTTGGACGGGAGAACCCAGGGCTCGAGTACCGATATCAGAATTTTCAACACCAACTAGGTTAATGCTGGAGCAGTACCCGAACAACTGTGCCACGGACCGCGCGCTTTCTCTCTTTCCCCTTTTTGTCCTTTTCTCTCCCCTTACGTGCACATAGTTACACGTAAATGCACTACACTACCACACGTGTAGGGAGACCGGACCTTATCCTGGCTGCGGTTGTGCCCCGCTGGGAGATACCTGAATGGGGAAATCCTCCAAAAGGCGACGTGTAAGTTGGCGCTGGATCTCATCACCATCTTTGAGGAATGTTTCTACCTTCCGCGCTAAAGCATTAACTGTACCAAAGAGACTAGTAGCAGCTGACGCGCCCGGAAGCGTAATTCAATACATCAATCGATGGATGAGCAAAGGCTCGAGCTAAGACCCTCATGCTGAAATCTTCAAACTGAGACCTTTTGCTGTCTATCTTCTCTTACATATTTTAGAGGGGGTGACTCTTCTGAGTAATATCACTTCGACGCAAAGGCAGAGGGTGCAGTACATCGAATTTTCTATTGAAACGTTGTGAAAATATGTTTTCCGGAGTCTAGCAGCTGGGTCGGTAGCCGCGAGATGTGGAGTGCGCGGGTTCATACCCGGCATTTGGATGAAAGTTTGCTGTGGTGGGGCTTATGCTAACCACTATGTGTTGATTTTAATATCTCATTACTGCCATGTTGTATGAATGTGAGGGGTGAATGTGACTGCTTGCGACCTAGGGGGAGAATGAGCGGGAATGGGATGTTCGATAATGAGCTTAGGGGCAGCAAGTGAGCTTCATCCACCCGCCATCAAACTCCTTGCTAATGAAAGAGTTTAATCACAGCCACGGGATTTCGAGTCACAAAGGGCAAAAGAAAGAGCTCGGCCTAAATGCGTTTACGAGTCACTGTGGAGACACTGAGTAAAGGCTACAGTCAAATGACTCGAAGGTGTAAAGTGGCAGCGGGGAGTGTCAGCGGGCAACCAAAATATTGGGCAATAAAATGTCTCATGATGATGAAATTATAATTTAACTCGTAGAACGAAGACGAGGGAGGCCACCCGCCCCAACTGTAACTTGATGTCTGATCCGACTGCCTCCCTCCGTCATTACTCGATCCTGCTTATTAGTCCCGTTACCCAGCCAATCAAAAATATTTGTCTATCGTTTATAAGCCCGAAGCTCCCCTTCCCTCATCCTTACCCCCAACCTGGCCCACTTCAACCCTGAGGAATACCACGATAAGATGGTTGAAACGTCGGCATCACTGCCCTGAGTATAGGACATCACCTGGGTAGCCAAAAGCATTCGAATTCGAACATGGAACCGGGAGGTGGCTCAGGGTATCGGCTGATTTTACTACAGTGCGTCTGACTTGAAGGTCCTGTTCGAGTCCCTACGGGGGCAGGGTTTTCGACACTAGCTATATAGCTAGATCCAATTCAGTCTGGAGAAGAATTCTGTCAGGATGAAAATTCTATTGGTCAGGTGCCCTGAGAGGTAGTTTATTGGCAGTAGATTGGTTTCTCTAACCAGTACCAGGCGAATGTCGGAGCAGTTCCCTAACAAAAATGCCACGGACCGCGTGCGTTCTTTCTTTCCACTTTCTTGCCTTTCTTGTCCTATCCTCACTCCTTACCTACATACACTTACACCTTACACTTACGGTACTACACTAAGTCACTAACACTTCCGCTCGAGTCGGCACTTCGGGTCGGTACAGAGCGGTCGGGACTTAGAGCTTTTCCAGACTGGGAGGTGCCCCACTGGAGGGACATACGTGGTCGAAGAAACCCGGTAGCCGACGGGTACGTCGGCGCCGGATCTCACCATCCACCATCCGAGAGAATATCCACCACCACCATCCGAGAGAATATCACCAACCCCATCACCACCACATCCCGCGACAAAACGTGCACTACGCTTACGGAACTGATGTCCTTAGCAGTTGAAGGTGAAATGCTCAGAATCATCAATCAATCAAATCGAACATGGAATTGCTTCCCGGATTGGCCGCCCCTCACATAACGATAATATACACGCCAATAATTTCACCAGAATATTGTGCACAAATTCGAAACTATTATTTCTAAGGAACTAAATAAAAGAGCGAACAATGTTACTCTGGTAATAAACATTTTATTATTTACATTCATTGTGTAAGGGATATACAATGACGGAAGTTATTTCTAAGTTTTTTGGTTCTTTCGTCATACTTGATTATCAAAACGTATTACATATTTGCATTAAAATACCTAGAACATATTTGCGTTAACATACCGTACATTACACAAAGGCACCACGACATTAACAAAAACACTTCCCATGTATTTATGTGTTTACAAGAAATGCGTATTATCATCTTTTATTAAATTCTTGGTATTTTCCTAAGTTTACGTAAAATAAATCAAATTTTTAAATGGTCAACATTTCAGTTTTTATTATACCTTTGATCAGGGAAATCCTAAAAAAACATTAATAACATAAGTGAACATTCTCTCAAGCTGTTTATGATACAAACGACTACCAATATCCCAGCAACTAAGTTAAATAATTTAGTTTGAACCTGAGAAGTGCTGACACATCTCTTCACTCAAGTTAATTCAATTCATGAATAATTCACCGAATATTCATGTAAGGAACAAATTGTGAATAAACAGTTGATTATAAAAAAAATCCAGTTAACGTATCCACCACAGTTCCATGACAAAAACGACCGATGCCAACAATAGACCGACGCCCAAACAAATAAAGATCGGCCGCAAGTGCAGCGTGCTGAGGGGCTGGTAGGTGAGAGGCGAGTAGTTGTGAGCAATGTAGTAGGTGCCGTTGAACATTTTCACTTTCGAGAAAAGGTCGCGGTCCCTTACCAGATCCCCCACACCCCCTTGCACCAGGCGCTGCACCAGCTCGCTGAACCGCTCGCGTTGCGGCCAGCCCGGGCGCACAGGGAACGAGTAGAACGCCGGGGCGAGAATGCACTCCTTCACACGGCGAAGCATCAGCACGCCGTCTTTCGACGCCTCGCGAAAATGCTGATATAGCTTAATCCCGGCCTCCGCGGTTATCACGACCGCGCGGGTGGACGTGGAGAGTTCCGACACGACTTCCCTCGCCGATTTCACCGCCCTCTTCTTCGCCCCCAGCGCGAACACGACGGGGTCGTCCTGCTGCGTGATGCGCGACAGCGTCTCCCCGGCGACCGGCGTCGCGTACACCACGTCCACCCTCCGCTCCAGCTCGGCCAGCGAGTCCACCTCGGCTTCGCGACTGGGCGCCACCAGCGACCCCACGAAGCAGCCGGCGAAGAAGTTCATGGCGAAGAAGCTGAAGAGGCTGAGCGAGATGAGTAGGCGGCCGTGCCGAGCGTCGAAGGCGGCCGTGATCGTCGTGCGCGCCAACTCCACGAAGACGCGGCCCCCGGCCACCCGGCGCGCCAGCCGCAGCCACCCGGCAAAGAAGGCCAAGCAGGCGGTTGTCGCTGCGCATGCGCCTGCGGACAGCGACGGCAGCGCCACTTGCGGCGCCACGGACAGTCGCTGATACAGCGGACACACGTTCTCCTGCCTAGGCAAGCGCAACTTCACGTTATCGATACATCGTGTTTCGTTTTTTACTGACTTCAAAGGAGGATATATAACACTTTTTGTGTATATTTTTTGAGTTCTTTTGCCGTAATATTTACAAATGAACCCAGAATTAAATGACCCTTTGATATAATGGCTATAATATTTCGTCGTTATCACGGTATTTTCATGATATTCTGATTATAGGGTTCATGTTTACTTAGTGCAACACTCTAGCAGTGCCTTAGCAATAGCGCCTAAACAAAAGAAAGAATGTTTCGATATTGGCTAATCGATCTGGTTGAACTTTGGCCCTGCGAATTTCAAATGGATATTTTAATTTTGAAGAGAATTTTATGTAAACCTCAGACTACATTTTCAAAATTGTCTCACAATTGACTACAAACTTCAACTTTATCTTTCAGCAATGCTCGAATGGCAAAACTTGATTTTATGGGCATAGTTTTAGTCCCATTTTCATTCCAATTTTTGAATATTCGAAAATTCTGAAGTTTTTTTTGTTGAGTATAACATACATACTGATTAGCCAGGGAGTCACAGGCAGATAATTTTTTCATCATATCTGACAGTACATGTTTAAATAATTTAATGATTTTTTTAAAGTATATATATTTACGTAGTTCCGAAATTTACGTAATCAACCAAATATTACAATGCACTTGAAACGTATAAAATAATGGTTTCGAACCATTAGTCTTTCGACATGGGATTGACTTAAAGTGGCTTTTTTTGTTAAATAAAGCCATTGCCGTGTTCAAAGACAAAATATATGTCCGAAATTAATTTTTATTAAATTTAAAGAACATTTTGAGGCCGATTTTACCTATTGTAAATTTCATTTTATGTTGAATAAGCACTCTGAAGAAAGAAAATATAGTTTTCCCGAAGAACCTGGAATGTTGTTGTGGAATGAAAATTTCAGACACAAGTACAGCGGGAAGCGGTGACCACCACTGCAGGAGCTGAAACAAGACTGACGCGACGTAACGGCCTACACTGCCAAGGTTCTTTGGTCCTTATTTCGAATATGACATGGAGGCTGCCAATCGTTTTACTATCTTTGATTGCTAAATGAATGTCAATTAGTTCACCTTTTCAGCTGAAAACTAATTCCATACAACCAGCTTACATGGCTCAGAGAATCAGTTGATGGCTCTGCAGCGTCTCTGACCTAGGGTTCGAGTCCCGATGGCGGCAGGACTTTCGACACTTTCAGATGGTTAGATCGAGTTCATCCGCTCTCTGGACGACAGTTCTAGCGGGTGGGAGTTTTCTGAGATTTCTCCGATTAACACCGAATGTGGGAAAAGTACACTAAAACGAGCCACAGACCGCACGCGATATTCCCCTTCCTTTTTCTTGCCTCACCCCATGCATACACACATTTACTCTTACGCTAACACAGGTAGTATCGGGTGACGAGTCAGGAGCGTGGTGCTTGTCCCGCCTGAGGCGGCACAACAGTTAAAATATTTAAACAACGGTCAATAGTTTATCTATTGATGCCCAACTGCCTTCGCTGACATGGCAAGAATGTAATTTCGTATTTTACAACACTGAGTATGGACAAAAGCATCTACCTTCTCACACGTTTCCTAATTTGTATTAAACCTGAACTGTAATTTTAATCAAACTCTGAGTATTTAGCGTTACAGAGAGGGGCAAAAATATTCTTTGTTTAGAAAACTCTTTAAGCACGTAGATAAGTTCTTTAAAACTTAATTTTTTTAAAGATGAGGTCAATTAACGATTATATGCAGGAATTCATTAAATGATACACTATATCGAAATGTTCGATGTTCAAAAAAATTAAGCATGTGTAATTTTTATATTTTTAAACGTTTTAATAAAAATCCTACGTGTTCCACGTTATTAAATTCAATGAGCTCCGTAAGATACGATTACAGAAAAAAAACTTTCTGAAATATTGCAGCAGAGAGACAGTATAAATAAAAATAGTAAAAGCCGAAAGTTGTCTCGTTTTAATTTCAATGCTTGTTGAACTCACTGAAATTTTGCAAATCCTTTGCATAACATTCTATTTTATAAGATATTATTGCAGAATTGATTTAACTAAGAAGATTTATAAAAACCTATGCATTATCAAATACGTACGCATTGTTTTTAGCTTTTTCAAAATTCTTTAACCTTTGGTAATATTTCGTATTATTTACTGACACTCCGATGAAGGTATCGCGTTATTTACAATTCTCCCATTCTCCTCACTTTCCGAGTTACACAATGGTAATTATTTCACTATATCTGCGTAAAATCTTGCAGTGTATTCAAATGTAATCACTAGATATATTTCTAATTATTTTAAGTTAATTTATTAATCTTAGATTAATAAATATATTCATACAGATACTGTGAGAGTGTTCCTTTTCTATTCTTCTTTCTTGTTTTCACTCGTATCTACCTTTCTCTAAAATATTTAGGTGTCTTCTGAATTACGTATTTATTACGTATTATACTATACTCCTGAACGTGGTCAGGCGGAAGAGGAGATCTGAACATCCCCACCAATAAAGTCATTTATTTATTTATTTATTTATTTATTTATTTATTTATTTATTTATTTATTTATTTATTTATTTATTTATTTATTTATTTATTTATTTATTTATTTATTTATTTATTTATTTATTTATTTATTTATTTATTTATTTATTTATTTATTTATTTATTTATTTATTTATTTATTTATTTATTTATTTATTTATTTATTTATTTATTTATTTATTTATTTATTTATTTATTTATTTATTTATTTATTTATTTATTTATTTATTTATTTATTTATTTATTTATTTATTTATTTATTTATTTGCTTATTTAAGAACAACATCTATAGCTTCTACTGTGAAGATGAACAAGAGGTTATATTAGGTATAACTATCAAAATGTTCAAAATTTAAATAAATTTTAAATTACAACTGAACTTGTATTCCGGTATGGATTCAAAATGTACAGTTCGAATATGAGAATTTACAGTCAGTAAAATTGTTAAAGAATATCAAATTTCTTAAACTAATTCATGCTAAAACAAAAAAATGTAAATGGCCGTCAAATCATTCTGTAAAAATAGATGGCAAAAATATAACTGCATAAATTTAATTCTGCAGGATGCAGTTTTGTGTTAAAACGAGGTTCTCAGAATATCTGATGTCGTGCCTGTGAGGGTACAGGTAGCTGATCGATTCGATTGCCGGCTTCTGGAAGCGTGCTCGCCCATAAATGTCGATCTGTCCCAAGGCGGCGTCCAGCAGTCCCCCAAGAAGCGTGCCATTGGACAGCTCCTTGCCCAACTCCACTTGCACGCAGCCGTTTAAGTGCCTCACGTGAGAAGCAATGATGAACAACAGTTCAGCATCTCGGCCACTTCTGGGGAACCAGTTACCACTGCAATTCGTATCGGAGGCCAAATCACCGAGTATCATTCCGAATCGCACTGCTGTTCGTGAGAGGTCACTATCTCTGTCGTTATGCTTAGCGTTAGTAATCACAGATCTCAGAAGGGGAGCGATACGTATCGTTTCATCGATCCTAACTGCAGCCAAACACATCAAGAAGGCCACAAATATAATAAATATTTTCATACACTGCATCACGCAGATTGCAGTTGTCCTTCACGAACACTGACAGGAAGTGTAAGTACTGTGGCTGCACATGTGATTAAATGCGCTTGCGTTCGTGGTGAGTCAATGCTTCAAAATGCCACGAAAAAAGGAAAATTATAGACCGGCACAATTAGAACTCCATGCCACTGCGATCGAACTGATATACCTCCATTAAAGGAGAAAATTTCAGTAGATTTTATCACCTTCGTGTGTGATAAATAGAAGTAATAATCATTATCGATCAATGTTGTTGATACGGCCAAACATTAGTGGTATTTTCTCATAGACTAGATTCATTTGGTAAACATCAGCACTCGTATACATCATTTACATCATACTGTGTATGTCATTTGTACATTCGTTTCACAATCTACTGTTTTGAAACATACATTTTTTAAGAGTTTCTCGTTAAAAGTTCTATTTTCTAGTACACTTTAAATTAATTTGAACCCATCTAATTAACTATAATTAGAAATAATACATGCACGCTAGTTCTACAATGTTTTCAGTAGCAATGTGAAGTATATTTTAAGCGTTATGTACCATCGATTATGTTTATCCAATTCATTAATGTTTATAACAAGTGAATAGAAGCTGTGCGCATACAGGCATATACGTATTTCGAGAAAAAATGTCATAATAATCATGTGAAGGAAGCTAAGATTTGGTTTGAGAGTTCTTATTTTACACGATTTTCCCGGGGATATTACAGAATTGAATGCACGTCAAAATTGTCTAGTATATGTAGTGTATTATATCTCTGTGCAACTTCAATTTTCTCCTTCAGTACTTACTTATAAATCCTTGTTTTCTTAGTTTTGCTCTTAGTACTTTATACATAGGATGTGCTGGATGTCCTTACAGGGCATAGTAGAGCCGCCATGATCCGGCTAGTTACCGACTGGTAGATAGAGGATCATGGACTACGCTAGTTCGACTTTTGTAGGTACGTGCCGAAAATAGGCGCCCGTGAGTAATTTCCGTGTCAGATTAGCGGAACCATTTTGTCATGGCGGCCATAACTAAAGCACATATGCGTGCATATGTTTTAGTTATTTTCCCCTTCCCAGACAAATGTTTGGCACCTCTTCTTACAATTGAAAGTGATTTATTCACAAAACGTAAAATTAGAAACGCATTTGTCAATCTAGTTAAATATCAGTCGAAATGAAAAAAATAAAGGAACAGCTTACACTACGTGGCTGCAATCATCGCCATCTTGTCGTCGAAGCTCATAACAAATGGTATAAAACTATAATAATATACTTCTAGTAAAACCTGTCCAAGCCGGAATCGTGAGGGTAGAACATTTTCTTACGTTTTGTACAGATTTCTGACTTCCACGAGTACAGGTTTACAATAAAAACTCTCAATTCAAAGAACGCAATCGTTAAAAGATGGACTACATTATATTGTAATTTTATCTCACTTAAAACTACGTTTCAAAGAAACGAAAACGTCCCGGGAAAGACAACAAAAATGACATAGAGAAACGTAACAAATAGTCTTATGAAATAAAGCACTCCATAAAAAGTAAAATAAATATTATTTTCTTCAATATTTGCAGGAAGAGATGAATTCCTCTGATGGTTTCGGCTGCGATTATTCGTCTAGATTCTCGTGAATATTGCGGCAACCATCTATAAACGTTACTTTTCTACTACTACTCATTCTTGATTTTGTCTTCGTTTTTTAGGTGTCATACACCTGTTTTACCAACTTTAAATTCCATTATAAAAATATTGACAATAGTGTTGCTTTACTTATTCCTTAATTAGTCTACTTTTCTCTCCAACAGTTAACGTTTTCAATTTGCCCCTGACATCATAAGCACTTGATTACCACAACACCTGCAATTAGACAAACTGAACAACAGTAAATGTTTAAAACCACTGAACCCAAATCCCACATTACAAGCTCTATGGAAAGGTCGCTTTTCGTGTCTCCCCTTCCTTCACCCACACTTGTGTAGGTCAAAGCTATTACATATAAACAGGCTTTCGCAAGAGCAGCGTGGGAAATTCAATGTTCAGACAACGGTAGCTGAGAAATGGACGAGCACAGCACGGAGTGTCCAGTAGTACGATGTTGCCATACTTACAAGTCAATATTTAATTTTAAAACAACACTTGTTTTCAATATTATACAGAATTTTTAATTATATCGGACTAAAAATTCCTTTCCACATGAGGTGGTTTCCCAGCTTCTTCACTGTACTTTTACATTTGACATTTGCATTCGCAAATAGTTCGTTCTGAGATTTTGAATTGTGTCTGCGGTGGCAATACACCAAAGATGCCCCCTGGGAGCAGACGCGCTGGGAGGTCGCTCTTACCTTTGTTTTTCGAATTAACAGTTTTCCTCTACGGTATCATAATTTTTTTAAGGTAGCTTTTTATCTACTAGCTCGTACAGCGACCCCTGGGGTTTGAACTTGGCGGGGGGTAAACAATTTTCATCTTATTTTCTCTAATGAACTCCTTGGATATTCCAAATGGCTGAGTCGCAATCAGTATTCAAAAGTTGGTTTCAAAAAAAACTTTCTATGCAAAACGTTGCATTTCAGAAATTAAAAACACTCCGGAAACATGTTAATTGCATATTATTTACAAAGAAAATTTTACATAGAAATAAAAAAAATCACTCAATTAACACAATTCGACCGCTTTCTTATTTGTGACAATTTTACTTTCTGAACAAATATATTAATTCTTTTTGTATATAATAAACAATTAACTTTTTTTCTGGGGTATGTTTATATGTTTCTGCAATGCAAATTTTTGCACAGAAAATATTTGTTCAAACCATTTTTTGAGTACTTATTATCCGGAATTTCCAAGGAGTTCATTAGACAAAATAAGATGAAAATTGTTTAAAAGTCCATTTTTGAAATTTCAACGTTTCCTCCCTGGACACACTGTACATTTATATCTACATTCTCCTGCGCAAGGAAAACTGGTCGAAAACATTTCGAGTCAGCACAGCCAAGCATCCATTGCCTCGGACTGCAACAACCGATGTGTTCATCTCAACACGTACATTGTTATCTTTCAATGTTTTTTGTTCCAGGTAAAAACAGCCTTTGCGTCATGCGTCAGCTTCTCTCATGAGATTCACATTTCTATGTCCCTAATAAATCTGTAATTTCTCACTTATTTCGTTCACTTGCAAGGCTGAACCGAGGCTCCAAACACCTTAATATCATGTTTGCAAACTTGGCAGTGGTCGATTGTAAATTGGTCACCGGCGATTTGTAAAACAATCAACGAGGATAACGCAGTGGCGACATATTTACAGCCTGCGCGAGCTACGTTTTCAAGCCTCTTTCGTAAACGCATGATGCCCTTTAGTGACATCCGCTGCACTGCCTCTCTCGTGCAGGTTCTATTCGGGGCGCCCGCTGCCACGTGGAAGGGGCGTGAGCCGGAGCGGGCGAGCCCTCCCAGAGAAACAAACACGCAGTCCCTCCTACCGCCGCCGCCGCCGCCGCCGCCGCCGCGTCGACGCCCACGCGCGTCGCAGCCACAAGGGCGTCTCCGGCTCGGCGTCCAGCCCTCTCTCAGTCCGCCCCCACACACACCCACGACTCAATGGTGTCCCTCTGTCTCCTGTCCTTTTTCCCGCCTCTTCCCCTCTAGGCTCGACTGCGTCATTACGAGAGGCCCGGGCCGAAGGCGACGCCGTGGCGGGGCGGCGAAGAGACCCGCGGGCGGAGGCGGCAGCGACGGGTGCCTCTGTGACGTAGGCGCTGGAGTTCAAGGCTGCGCCGCGGAAGGTCAGTCAGCCACGCGCAGAGACCCTCGAAGCGGGGAGGCGGGGCTGGGCGGGACCCAGGGAGAACGCGGGGAAGGGGAGGGGGCGCTCGAAACGGCGACGCCCTTAACTGCTCGCGCTCACTGTTGCACATTTCGCGAGCAGTAGCCGACGTCAGCGGCTGGGCAGCGGGGAGTGTAATTAATTCAATGGCGGTTTCCCACTGCTGAGACAAAAGGTAATGATGGTAAAATGTACTTTCGCATATAATAATAACAATTATATAATTAAAACCAGACTACAGAAGGAATGTTAAAATAGTGAAACGTGAATCTCATGTTTAAATTTGAAAAATCCTATTATACTGAATTTTTATTTAAGTGAAAATTTATTTTTATTTCAGAACTGTGTGTTTTAAGTGCATGTACGCGCGCGCGTGTGTGTGTGTGTATGTGTATGTGTGTCAGCGTGTGTGTGTGCGTGTGTTTGTGTGTCTGGAAATGCGAGAAAGGGGAGCTCGAAATGGAACATTCATCTGGGTTCACATATTAAGAGCTACACCATGTTTCAAAAGGGGCAAGGGTTTAAGGAAGCCATCTTTTGCTAATAGTATTATATTTTATTTTTCCCGCAATTTCAGAGCTAACAGAGTATTGAAGCTCGGACCTGACATTAAAGTAATTTGTGGTGACTCCTCTGAACATCTCAGGAATTTACTCAGGAATCATGATTCAAATTCCGTTCACTCCATCTACTCACTTTTCTGAAAATAACTTTTCGTCCATTCAGAACATTTTTTTAATGTGCTGCGTTATTTGCCTAATTTCGTTTTATTTTCATCCTCGTCATGCCGCCGTTCCTTTATTATTTCAGACATGAAATCTACAACAGCATTCACAGTGTTAATGAATTCCGGGAAGCACAAATGTGAAGTCTATCACAAAAACAATAAAAAATCCTTAGTTTCTATACAAACCTTACCTCTCTGGATAAAATTCTAACTTTGATAATATGCGGGATATTGTTCTCTAGACGTTTTGTTACTCACCTCAAAATTGGTTAAAAAAGATTTGTGATGAACTAACAATTCCAGAACTTCTCGAATGGATTTATATTCTTTGTCAATGTGATACCAGAATTACACAAAAGATGCCACAAACAAAAACATTAACTGGAAAATTATTAAATGCAAAAAAAAAAAAAAGATTTTTCGTTAGCGAATGTATGATGGTGTATTATTCTATGTAAAGTAAAGGTTGTTTATTCACTCTCAGTATCTTGTAATAGATAATATTTCCATCCTACATGACGTCAGAAGCCAGAAGTCATTAAAAAATACTGAACTGCTATGAAATACTACTCTACAAAAAGGCAAAATGCTCGGAGAGAATAAAATAACTTTCAGACAAGATAAACAACATCAATTACCAAGGAAACCCGAAGTGACATCAACTCAATAATTATGAAAACAATTTGAACCTAAAGCGGCTCTGAAAGTAATAATCGCACAAGGAATATGGAAAGAGGGCAGTGTAGGCTAGTGCCCAACGTCGTGCCCTTCCACTTGTTGGAAAACGCCATAAAACACTTACTGTGTTAGCTCACGGCGTCACCCCTACAGCGGCGACGCCTCGACCGCAGAGTTGCGAACTTCCAACTGAAACAAAAGAACAAAGGGCTGTTTCAATTCTAAATGAGCACACCAAAAGACCACATTAACACAACACTCAACACTGAGCACTGCACAAAACATAGTATTTCATAAGATTCAGCTGAGCCAATTTACTCTGCAATTCGAACCGTTTTTCTCAGCTCTCAAACTCTGAATGCCGTCGTCTATACATGTAGCTAATTCATCAATTAATATTCCATTCACACTCAGTCTACAATTAAATATTGATTCCAAAACTAGATTCTCTCAATGAACGCAAATGAAAATCCACACAGGAACAACCGAGTACGAAAAAACAACACCTGGTTTTCGGTTCAGACAAGAACAGACGACAGAAATGCCGTTGTTTGTGATACACGACACAATTAACTGTTACGATGGAGATCGAATGTTCTAATCGTTGGTTTCTGAGGTCAGTTCCATGCTCATTTCGAAAGAGTAGTATTGCCGTATCAAGTCATAGGTCACGCACTATTTCCAGAGCTAGACTAAAGCTCCCCGTCATCAGCTTTACCTCTCAACATCGTTGACCGGTAGGTAACGTTCTAGTCTCGACGGGGCTTCCATGCTGGGTAGAATTCTGAAGGGCAGCAATTGTGGCCAATTTTTTCGACAGTTTCTCCGATTAATCCAGGGGAATGACTGACAATTACCTTAATAAGCTGTTTGAGAACTTTGAGAGATCTTTCTTTCATCTTTCTTCCCCTCTTTTTCTTCCCTTGTTTTTGTCTCTCTTCTTCTCCTTTATACACCAGTGGCGGGTCGTGCTTAGGTTGTACGGTTACACAACCCTCAGATAATTGAAAACGACCTCAAAATACCTTCAAAATATACTTTTTTCTTTTAATGACATTCAATATTCAAGATATTTCAATCATATATATATATATATATATATATATATATATATATATATATATATATATATATATATGTATGTGTGTGTGTGTGTGTGTGTGTGTGTGTGTTTATGAAATCATTTTGAAACCAAAAAGGGTCCAACTGGCGCTCTCTCGGCGTCTGGTGAGTCCCAGGTATGACACCACACTCTTGGCTCTATGTTAACTGCATTTAACGTACAGCCTTTGGTGACGCAACCAAATGGGTGGGGTGACTTGTTGCCGAGAACTATGCAGCGCTGCGCGGTGACTGAGGCAGTCCGAGGAGAACACCAATATTCTGTCTTCGTCTGGCTCAAGCTGCTACTTAATTTTATGAATTTCACGTGTTATTGAAAGTAAACAAGTTACAATTATTGACGGAATTGAATACATTGTTTATGATATGATAATTAGAATTTGGTTTCATTTGGTATTAGGTTAGTTGACTGAAAACGTAAATTTGACGAGTTCTTTGTATAGAGGTGGCCGTTCTGGATGGAAGTCTCTTCGTGTCTCGTGGAAGCCAGCTTGCCTGCATTGCAGCTTTCTGCAGCTGGTTAGTGCGAGCGTTCTTGTGATTACGAATGTGTGTAGAAGATCTTTCATTATTGCAACATATACGAGGGTAGTGAAGTTTTCGAAATAAAATAATTTTATTTGTTTAAACCATGCCAAACAATAGTGCCTGTGCAACACTGGAAATCAAAGTCAGAACTACGTGCGCGGGAGGTGAATATATCTGACACGGACACAACGCATAAAAATATGTGTGTAATATTTCAATACGATTTTTATTAAACTTAATTACATGAATTGCGTTAGTTATATTACGCATTACGGTTCTGAGTTTTGGAAATTATATTTCCGTCATTGGATGGAGCTGCAACCTCCAGTTTGTTTGGGCAGCAGCTGCCGCTGTTACACACACATAATTCCACATTCCACAAGGGTCGGTAATTCAAGAGTTTTTCCTGGCTGAGGCGGACACTCACGTAGAGCAAGTTTGGTACAACACCACGATCGAAATGTAACATTTCCAGGACTAAGGCGTTGTGGTCCCGGAATCAATACTCTCATATACTAAAGCCAGATGTAATGTTGACAACTCATCCCATAAGTATACAATGGACACGACTTACAATATAAGTATACAATGGACACCTCTTACGGTGGGAAAACGTTACAAAAGCATCCAAGTGAAAATAAAACGAAGCAAAACAAGGTTTACATTCCTATCAAGAATGTATTTATTTTGTCTACTGTTCCTTATTTCCAACATGTGATAACAAGAATTCCAAAGAATCTCATGAGAGAACCGTCCAAGGTGTTTGCATGCAACCTTGCTGTGTGTGCAAAGAACTGCGTAATCACAGAAGTATCCACGGTTTCTCGCTTCGATGCGAGCTCTTTGGCACAAACACCCTTCGCCTCGAACTGGACTATCGTCTAACGAGGTGCGGCGGGTCCGTCTCTCGAGATAAACACTTCGCTTTAAAGACCTCGGCTCGACAAAGGCTACTGGCGCCAATCTGTCTAGGAAGGATGTTGGACTGGGGGCTTCTCACGTGAACTCTCTATGTCTCGTATTCGCTAACGTTTTGTGACATACGAGAACAGTACTTAAATCTATTTCTGTAGTAAAAAATGTCTATTTTACGATTATTTAAAATTAATAACAATACAATACTATTAAGATTGTATAACATTATGCATATTAATTAAAATAATCCATTTGTTTTTGTTTTTGTTTGTACTATTGCTAAATGATTATTTATTTTTTCACTAACATAAAATTATGTTGACATTTAATGAGTAAAAAGATCAATGGTTTGTTTTCAATGCCTGATTACTTAGAGATTCAACCCCGAAGTGGGTGATACTGGTGTGAATTTTCTTGTTAGTACCTAGCAGCCACCAACGTTAACAGACATTTTTGATTCTCATTTTATCCGCCAGAGAGATATACAACAAAGGATTCAGTAATCACTGAAATGCGTCTTTTCAAAGTTCTTAAATCAAAATTTGATGATTTTTGTAGAAAATGATACTTTATACATTGCTTCATTCCTAAACTTCTCGTATCACCTCTTTAAATTGTTTTGAAAATCACATTTTTGTTTCAATGTGCCTTATATACCACCTATATTTATTTCTAATACGTCTTACATCAATGACCAATGCGGAGACCCGTACAAGGCATGCGATGCATAGTGACTACGCCCATTATGCGTGTGTATTTATGCCAAGGGAAGGTTGATTTTCCTTTGACAGGAAACTTTCATCCAGGAAGCACATAAAATCCGCAATTAATTTTTAATATAATGGATACTAAAACCATTCAGTTACCTGGTGGCAAAGTGATTTGTTGTACCACTTACTCTAGTCTGACTGTGTTCTCACAAACTGTTGATGAGACGCAAAAGTTTGTGAATGTTTAAATCAACAAAGAGAACCTTACGACATCCAATAAAAGACTATTAGAACAAAGTTGTTAGTTGATAATAGACAAGTTATGTATTAAAAACCAACATAATGCAATGCCACGCTAGAAAAAAGTTACATATAATATAAGTGTAAAAAATCCAATAAATGCCTCGTCTGATGATGAAGACTAGCATATTAAATTACATACATGTAAGTACAATTAAAAATTTAAAAACTGTATAATTTATGTGTATTGTGACTATTATTATTGTATATGTGACTATTATTCTTAGTATACCAAAACCATCTTTAAATTATTTTTACTTCCAAAACGTCGTATCTCTTTACGTGTTTCTACTTCTACCGCCTCCAATGGTAAGGGGTCTTGGAGGGTCAGTCTAAATATTAGTGTACATATAATACATTGTGACTATTAACAAAAGTATCGTAGTAATTCTATTTCAAAAAAAAAATATCTTAAGATAAAAAACATGACATCCGGAATTTGCTACCTCATGAACTTTCGATGAAAGCTTTTATTTTATTTGTTTGTTGAAGTACAATGTTCAGTTTACAATAAAAACTTTGCAATTGCTTGATGACTTAATGTAATTAACTTAATCTAGACTAAAATTGTACTTAATTAAACTTAATATAGGGAGAGGAAACAAAAGCACCTAAGGAGAATTATTCAACATTTGCAAATATCTGGAGGAAAGAATGGAGCGGGAATCAGTTCTTAATTCTGGTTTTGTATCTGGGATCTTTTCCGAGTCGATAGTGAGTTGATGCCTTTATGAAGGATACGTTTGTGTAAAAGTTTTTTGATAGGAATGCTATTTGGTGTGTTATTTCATTTATGTTTTGATCGTTATGAAGTTGTTTATTACTAATGAACCAAGGTGCTCTTGTTATCGATCTTAAATATTTGTTTTGAAATACTTGCTATTTGTTGAGATTGGTTTTGGCGGCATTGGTCCAGATCGGGCATGCGTATAATAGTATTGGGCGAATGAGTGATTTGTATAGTGTTAGTGCATTTGACAGTGAGAGGTGGGTGTATGAGTTTAGTAGAGGTCTTAATTGGATGATTTTGATTTTTGCCTGTTGTGCTTTTATCTCAATGTGTTGTTCCCAATTAAGGTTAATATCTAAATTCAATCCAAGATATTTTATTGTTTTCGTGATTGGGGTCCAATTTATAGGATTATTATTTATAAGTAGCGGGATATGCAAAAGGTTTTAGTGAGAAGACTTTTGCTGCTGATTTTGAGGGATTTAATTTAATTTTACAGTTATTTGCCCAATTTGTTATTAGATTTAGATGCTGTTAGGTATTGTAATGGCTTAAAGGCCTTCGGCCTAGCCACATAGAATCAAGTAAGCCAAATTGTTTGTAATAATTACCTATTAAATAATAATAATAGATGCTGTTGGAGCTGGAATTGGTGAGTTTGTAATGAATTGCCGGAAATATATAATGCAGTGTCGTCGGCAAATTGGGCGGTATTTATTTGATGGGAAGTATGAATGTCTGCAGTGTATAGATTAAAGAGAGTTGGGGATAGCGGCGAACCTTGGGGGATCCCAGCGGCAAGTTGTTTGGGGTTAGAACAATGACCATCTATTGTTACTGAGAAAGTTCTGTTAGATAAGAAATTTTTTGATGATTTGAATTAAATAGTTTGGCGTACCGATTTCGACTAATTTGAAGTATAGGGTTGGATGCCATATTCTGTCAAATGCTTGTGACACATCTAGAAATACAGTGGTGGTGTGAAATCCCTTTTGGAAAGCAGAGTGGATGTGTTCAGTTAGTCTCAATAGCTGGTGCGTCGTTGAGTGTTGGAATATGAAACCGAATTGATGAGGTGGAATTGAGTTAGTTTTATTTATATGTTTGTTTAGTCAGACGAGAATTAATTTTTCTAAAAGTTTTGACATGATGGGTAAAAGGCTGATTGGTCTATAATTTTCTGCACGTGAATGATTTTTATTTGGTTTTGCTATTGGATGTATTATTAAGTGTTTCCATGATTGGGGATAATAACCTATTTTTAGTATGGAGTTGTACATATTGTTTAAAAATGCGATGGCATTGTTTGGTAATCTTTTGAGAATGATAGTATTAATTCGGTCATGACCTGGAGATTTTTTATTTGGCATTTTTTGATTATTTGTGTAACTGGATGAAAGCTTTTCGATTATCTATTAATTGAGTGTTTCCATGCGAACCCAAATGACCTAATAAGTACGAGAATTGTGGAGTATTTACTTTTGACGATCATTGAGACATAATTTGTAATTGTATATTCCGCGACTATGATAAGGCTTAACATTTTAGGTAGTGAAGTTAATCATAGTTGAGGAAGAGAAACCTTACAATCCTCTCTCTGACCCTCTACCAACTTCCCACGACTCACGACCTCAAGAGAAGGAGAAAGTAGTTTGTCCTTCCATTCGCCGTTTAACATGCGAGCATTAACACTTTTCGACACACTCATCAGAAAGTACGTGTCAGTTTTTACATAAAGCAATCGAACGTCAAATAATTTACATGTATTTTTAGAGAACAAGAAAAGTACAATTTACCACTGAAATACAGTAGCCTCTGGAGCCATACAAGCACATTGTTTCCTCGCAAATCACCCTGAATTAACATTACAATTGATTATTTTAAAAAAGTTAACTTTTTATGATATCTAGAAAATAATACATTAAAAATCTATTACATGTAATACGAACTGAAGTTTTCATCGATAAATTCTATAGTTCAGTTCTTTTGTTTGCACTGTATTTGTAGCGGATGATAATAATTACGGTCCGAATGTTTAGGTTATAAATTTAAAAAGAGACAGTTCGTGGAATGGCGCCATTCCACGTCACCCTAAAAAATAAACCCATAAGTTATGGGTACTGTATTCTGTGATGAAGAGGGAGTAATTCTTGTGGACTTTTTGGAGCAAGTAACAACAATTAACTACAATCGATACATGGAAACGTTAAAGAAGCTTAAAGGTCGACTCCGGAGAGTTCGTGCTACGAAAAGACAGTCTGACATTATTCTCCTCGATAATGCAAGGCCACACACTTCTCTGCTCACAACTGCAACAATTGCAGAATTTCAGTGGTAGGTACCTGCCCACCCACCTTACAGTCTAGACCTTGCTCCTACTGTCTTTCATCTTTTCGTACCTCTAAAAGGAGGTTTGCGCGGGCATCATTTTCAAGACAATGAAAGTTAGTGCGCCAATGGCTGCGGAAGCAGGACTGCAATTTGTACCGCCAGGGAATACATGCTCTCGTTCAACGTTGGACAAAAACTGTACAATTAAAACGATAATTATTTATAAAGAAAGTTTGAGAAATAAATTCATATTAATTTCACCTTTTTTCTTTGAAGAATAAATACGGAATAAATTCGGAGGCATTTCGGTCTGACTGTTGTTTGTACTTTGGCGCCCCTTGAAGACAATTCTAACTGCTGAAGTTATTTACAGAAGCGGTTGACCTTGGCACAAAACCTGAAAAAAACAAACATTTCTTTTGCATCATGTGTTTTCTAATCTTTCTTTTTCTCCTTTTCAACAGGGTGATTTAGTCATCGTTGCTCATACTGGTCCCGGTGACAGTAAGTTATGCATGAGTGCAAAAGGAAATGATGTAAACCTTATTCAAAATGTTGAAAATGAAAGGTTTTTTCATTGGTCATCATTTTCAAATCCATTTGCCCAAATTTGAAACTGAAATATTATACCCCGTTGCTATTATAGCCTACTTATCTAACGAATATGAAAGGAGAGAGTAAAACGATTATTTACGTGTTATTATTACGATAGTTTATCATATTTGTGAATAAAGCCAAATTGTCGTTCACCCTGTGTAACAGGGCTTTTACAAGTGTTCAAAATGGCCTCTTGGATCGCACGCTGCACGGCATCCTTAACGCGCACAACTTTGCGGAGTTGTACCTTTATTTCAGCCGCCGAATGCGCTTCCCGCTTCCAATGCGCCGAAGGTTATCAGAAGGTAAGAAATGAGGATCGAGGGTAAAATCATTCACAATGACACATTTACAGAGAATCACTCTTGGTGAGCTGCACTACGTGCAACATACGAATTTTCCCCGGTCCCCATATGAAAATTCTGTCAGTTCTTGTAAAACACGCTTCACCTGACAAAATAATGAAATTCATAGTTTTCCTTGAATTTGCGCAGAAAATGCCTAGCGAAATGAAAACTATGTCATAAGTCTCTACTGCGCAAATGCTGCGCCCGCTAGAAATGGAAAAGCCGCATCTCTCCTCCACTCCGCGTTCGCCAGACGAGGGACTGTGATGCGTTGACCTCGCGCGCTATTTGTCTTGTGCTCGTTTCCGGGGCTTCTCGGACAGAATTAGCAATTGAGTTTTCCAGAGAAGTAGCGAGCCCTAACGCGAGGACGCTCGCTCATTTGCCCTAGTCCATGTTATACGAGCACAAGCGCATAGGCCAAAGTTTAATTATTTATAAAATTAAACGACGAAGAGTATCCTATTTTGGAAAATACAGTTTGCACATTACATATGGGATAATGGTCTCGTCATATTGGCAACGACGACTGAATCTTCCTCTATAGCTTACTGAGGAAAAGCAGGCAACAATCATATAGAATTGTAAGAAATTAAGTAACAATTAGGTGATGTGAAAAATCTTTTTGAAGCAACGACTGCTAGTAAGTATGTGAAAATTGAATAAAAGATAAAAATATGACAAAAATATGCAAATTCATGAACAAAACATTACCATAATATGAAATATTAACAGAAAACGACAAAAGAGCTAAGAAAAGCCAAAATGACTGTACTGGCATAAGCTACATGAAAATTCCATAATTCTAGCCATGCTCAACTTAAATTTGCGATGGAAATAACATGTTTAGGACATGTCAGAAATATCCTGCCCAAAATAATAATTTATTCCAAAACCCGCTGAATTTGAAGGAACCTATGCAGCTTGCAACCTCGGGAGGAGTGTCTATGGTTTCGTTAGATCACCAGGAACTCGAGAAAAATTCAAAAACAATGAAAAAGCGAGAGGGAAGGCTCCAATAGGGATCTGTAATGACGTTGCGGCTCCCTACTGGAGTCTGCCTTCCCTCCCTCTTTTTCCTGCGTGATCTCGAGACGCCAAGTTAAAAACCGAATCACTATTTAGTGTATTTGATATTCATTTCTCAACAGAGGACATCTTAAATATAAATGCATGTACATATTTCATGATCTTTTTAAATAGAAACTATCCACATGCACATCGACAAAATGTAATGTTTAAGTATAACAACTTTATCTTCTGCCGAATTCACATAAATATTTTTAGAAAACCAATCCGACGTATTTAAGTCTCACTTGAATGATTTACACTTTCTCCAATAGTTTCAAATCACATAGAAGTGATCGCGAATTGACAATCAAGAGTAGTTCCACGTGGCTCACTCGCAGAGAACATGCATTCTTGTTTTCCTTTTCCTAGATTCTCCCCTCTGAACTTTGGACATCAGAGCAAATCCCTTCCACGGAGCTGCCCCAGTTTACGATCTCGTTCTCTGTCTCTCTCTGGTTCCGTTTCCTCCGCGCATCGACGTGTTTACCTCGGCTGCCAGACTTCAAAGGGCCTCTCGGGCGCTCAGAAGAAAGAGGCGGGCGCTCGCAAGCCGGATCCGGGAAGCGCGCGGTGCGGCGCCCGAAACTCCACCCCAGCCCCGCCCCTCGCGCCTCACCCCGCCCCTGCAGGCCCCGTTCTTCCCCGCCTCACCTCACAGCCCGCCACGCTTCGCCCCGCACCGCTCTGCTTCGTCCCGCTTCGCCCAGCCCCGCCCCTCGCGCCTCGCTCCGCCCCTGCAGGCCCCGTTCTTCCCCGCCTCACCCCTCAGCCCGCCACGCTTCGCCCCGCATCGCTCTGCTTCGTCCCGCTTCGCCCAGCCCCGCCCCTCGCGCCTCGCTCCGCCCCTGCAGGCCCCGTTCTTCCCCGCCTCACCCCTCAGCCCGCCACGCTTCGCCCCGCATCGCTCTGCTTCGTCCCGCTTCGCCCAGCCCCGCCCCTCGCGCCTCGCTCCGCCCCTGCAGGCCCCGTTCTTCCCCGCCTCACCCCTCAGCCCGCCACGCTTCGCCCCGCATCGCTCTGCTTCGTCCCGCTTCGCCCAGCCCCGCCCCTCGCGCCTCGCTCCGCCCCTGCAGGCCCCGTTCTTCCCCGCCTCACCTCACAGCCCGCCACGCTTCGCCCCGCATCGCTCTGCTTCGTCCCGCTTCGCCCAGCCCCGCCCCTCGCGCCTCGCTCCGCCCCTGCAGGCCCCGTTCTTCCCCGCCTCGCCTCTCAACCCGCCACTCACCGTCCCGCCCCGCCACGCTCCGCTCTGCTTCGTCCCGCTTGGCCCCGCTTCGCTCAGTCCAGCCCGACCCTCTCATCCCGCTCCTCCCCACCCCACTCACACCACCCATACCGACTCGCCGCAGTCGGATCCCAAAGGATCGTAGCGTCATGATGGAAAAGAAGACGAAAGGATTACATAACATGTATGAATATATGTATTTAGACTGGCACTTCGTGAAGCTAGGGCCTGTCGTGGCGTACCTACATGGAGGCTATGGACTCGCAAGATGTGTATGAGCAGGCCGCAACCCCATTACGCCATTTATTTTCGCACTCTCTACCTGAAAGAAACTTTCGCATTGACATACAGCTATTTAAACTGGGTCCATAGTAATGAAAAGGAACAACTCTTTAAATTTTGTCCCATCTACGCATCAAATTCAGAGCCGCGACTTGTAAAACGAAGAATGATCTCGCTAGAGGTGTTCCACTGGGTGACACAATATCATAATATAGGTACAGTCCACTCTGGTGTGATAGTGAACTTCTGGAGACTAACGGTTTTGGTTCACTGTATCAGAGATTCACTACATTCGATGATGTCAAAATCAAATAGAATTTCTCCACAATTAATAATTTTATTAATATAGAGATACATTAATAATCACAAACGTAACTTTTTATTATCTTTATTTGACCTTAAAAATAATTTATTTTCAATTTTTACTTAGCACAGTTTTTATTAGTAAATTCTCTAGAACCTTCCCGAGTTTGTGCTCTCTCCATACTTGATTCTGAATTGTCCAATGTCTCTAAGTACCGTAATGCAATCTTGACACCCTTCAATATCTCTTGCACTGTTGGAACACCAATCCACTCTCTGAATACCCTTTTACTCCCCTAATAACATAGGAGATGCTTTTGGTAGTGGCATGGCGCAAGCAACCAATAAAACTGGTCGCCGCTTAATGAAACATTCCGGATCCCCTTCCTCCACTTCAGAGGAGACGTCTTCGATTATGACCTTTGGCCGATGATATTTTTTTTCAAGCTCTCTAATATTGGAATTTGTGGCATTGAGGCGATATATTTATTTCCAGGAGGGAATTAATTTCCAGGTGTATTTCCTACGTTCACTATAGCTGACGTTCAGCGTTCACTACAACTGAATCTTCTAATGTTTATTTGTAATGTATGTGAAATGGGACCAGGGACTTAGGTTCACTATAACAGAAAGTTCACAATATACGAGTTCATTATAACAGAAGGTAACTACACATTTATTTAGAAGTACGAAAATATATAGCTTTTGGCGAAGTATACAGTTGTTTGGTAAGCGACACACTTAAGAGAACATACTGTGCTGACGAAAAGAAGTGTAACTCTTCCTTGTGACCATAGACTACTAATCTCTTACAAGAAATAAATTCCATTCGGTTTGTGGGTGCACTAGAGCCAGTCACGTGATCTCTTACATCTGGCCACCATAAACTCGCCACCCTGCCTTCCTGGTACCCAGGAAAAGAACATTCTTTTCTTTTCACGTTTTTCAACGGAAGTCAAGAGTTTAGCTTTTGTCTGGCACTGGAAAGCACACATTCCCCCGTTATCGGTACTCCGATGTATGTTTTGTGAATATTCTAACTACTCAGTGTCAGCTACAAGAGAATAAGTAATAAATTTTAATATTGAAAAAAGAAGGCGAAAAAAGCGGAAGGATCTGGGGGTGTATAAATTAAGTACATCTTGGTGTCAGAACTGTTATGTAACAGAAAATTAGTCATTTAAAAAATCAAAATAGGAATATAAAAACAATTTTTACGAAAAGGGAAAACATTAATACGTTTGGGTGCTCAGATTTATGAGAAATTTTTCAGTTTCCATGACGAAGTTTTCTTGACTAACAATGAGTAACCGTTGATAATTTTGGCGAATCTGGGTACAATTTCTTCTACTTGGAGGAACACTCCGAAATATTCTCCATTACGCTGACCTCCTTCCATTCAGTGTAAGTAGATAGACAAAATTCCACGAACGTTAATATTAGCATCACTTGCTCACGGATGTTTCAATTAGTTATAAATAATCTGCTCAGTTACAAAGAGGTCTTACGGCCGGGTAGAAATGCTCATTCCACCAACTGCGTGACGGGGGCGAGCGCTGCCGCCCGAGCTGCTCGTCAGCAGCCAGACAGGCAGCGCTGGAGGCGCGAAGCCTCCGAATCGGGGCGCCGATCAAGACGAGAGAGGCCGATTGAGAGCCTCGCTTAGCCCGCTCTGGGCGCAGCTGCTCCGGCTGGACGCCCCGCGTAAACACGTAATAACGAAATCCTCGGCGTGAACCGCTCGCCCGATTTTCCTGCGCCTATGCCTCCAGCCGATGCACTTAATCTGTCAGCTGTCACAACACGCTCACCAGTCCACATTTCTGGATTCCGAAAATAAGTGACGCCGTTACCGAGGAGAGTCGTGGGAATGGAGTAGTGGCGGAACTAAAACGAAACCAGTGGTGTTGTGAATGGCACAGACTTTCTCGCATTAACACGATTTTGACGAATATTACCAATATTATTAGTGGTAGATCTTTATACAAGATCATTACATGAACTAGCGCCTATCAAATAAACACCCTATAACTGTCAAAAAGATATACTTAGACTTCGGAAAGACAAAATGGAATGCAAATGATAGCAATACTACAATAAAACGAGGGAGACGTGGCTGAACTCGACCCATCCCCAGCCTCCGGCGCGGGTTATCTCCGCGACCCTACACGTGCGAGATGCGCCCTGAGGACCTCGATGAATAATGCCAAAGCCATCAAAACGGGCATTATTTTAAGCGGAGTGCCCATAAAACACCCGGGGCCACCAGACTCCCAGGAGAAAGTTCCGCGCCTTCGCTTTGTCTTCGGCTGCGGCGACCCCGCGCCGCCCCCGCCCCGGGCGCGGAGGGCGGGGGAGGGGGGAAGGGGGGAGGGGAGGGGAGGAGACGGTGCAATCGCTCAGGTGTCGCGCGACGGGACGGGCGGGAAGCATCCAGGACACGGAGGCGCGAGCAGCAACAGGATGGGGCGGAGCTCCAGGCGAACGCGACGAGGTGATAGCGATCGGGAAAGAAGACGTCGCGACGGAAGGACGGGGCGCAACCGCGACGCTCGTTTGTTTGTTTATCGGCATCACGACCGGATCTCAGAAACTATTTTTTAAATGATGCATCTTAGGCATATTCGTTCGATACACTAAACCTGTAATTGATTTCTGCTTCGCGTTTTAGTTAGGGTGCTTTTAGTTTTATACTTTTAACTTAGGGGTAATTATTTAATTTTGATTTGTGAATTCATTTCTCATTTCGGTATTTGTATGGTGTACCATCCCGTTTCAATGCATTATTTCATTTACACATATTTTCAATTTGCGATTGGAAAACATCCTGATAACGATGTTCTCAGAAAATTGTTTTTATTCGGTTTAAAAGCAGAAGCACGAATGTAGTCCAAAATGATTGATACAGATCGTTATTTTGATGGTAATGTCGTTTGGATAGTACATGGATATGGTTTATAACGACTGCACATTTATTAATGTTCAAAAAAAATTAAAGTAAAGGTTTTTATACTTTCAGATTATTCTTGTTTCTAATTTGTCTTTAATTTACAGGACTTTCTATGCATATTTAGACAGACGACAATTTTCATTTAATCTCACTGAAAGCTTGCACGGGAATTAGAACTGACAACCATTGTAGCAAAACCTTGAGGTAAATAAAGATTGTCAAACAATAATAAACTGTGTATTCAATAATGAACGATCGATTTTTCCTAAAGTAAAATAGGTAAAAGAAAAAATGGCGTAGAAAATAAGAATAACATTGATAATATCTACTATATTTGATGCAATAAAAAATATGTTTGTGGCCTTCGTATCCAATGGAGTAAATATCAACCATCTGATAGGAGAACCTACCAAAGAATAATAAATTAATTGAAAAAACATCAAAGTACATAATTTAAGCAACATCTAGAGTATTTTTATGAATATTTCTTGAATGCTTGAAGTTCCAATTAACAAAGACACTGAAAAATGTTACTGCTAACATAAATTTAAAAATTATACTTTAAACGTATGTCCCCCGTCCCTTCAACTGTTTCAAACATAACGATTACAACCGATCAAAGAATATTCATAACGCACAACTGATGAGAGAGCAACATAGAAATACGTCGCTGAGGAATTTATGTAGTTACTAACGAAATGTATATATTGTAAATAGTAGGTTAAGCTCAATAATTTGACTTAATTACTAAAGGTAAGGGTTTGTGAACTTTTAGTTCATAATAATATGTAAACAATGTATAAAATATGTACTGTAACAATTCATTGCTAAACATCTTTTATTGAAAAGGATTCGATTAAACCGAAATTATAACAAAACAGAATTCAAAGGATTTCAATAGGGCTTGTGGCGGAAAATATATGCATTACTAATTTCCAATGAGCGCCGATATGGAAAGAAAGTCATGAAGTCTCAGGCGTAGATGGCTATGGTTCCAGAAGATACCCAGGAATTAGGGAAAAAATCTAAATACAATGACACACTTTCTATTTTGAAGAAAAAATGCAAATATTTGTTAGCGTTATTTCGCCAATTTTCATACTTCGCGTTCCAACTAAATTCTTACACTCAATGAGTCACTACTTACGTCACAACTGATGTCACTTCAGCAAGGCTCCAAAAAAGAGCCCTCCCGTCATAAAATATTTGCTATTTATGTGTTGCATTATGAAACAGCATTTTTTTTATATTGTTGGTAAATAAAGAAATGTTGAAAGCTGTATACTATGTTATTGCAGTATTTGTGAGATTTTTTTTGTTTCAATATTTCATTTATTGCAATGTTATTTGCGAGTATTTTATTTGTTATTATCGAGTAGTGAGCGTGCTAACTTTGGGAGAAGCATTTTGAATTATTTTGTTTCGGTTCAATTTTTCTACAGCACGTCATTAGTAATAACAAGTTCTGAGGAATATGAGACAATGTGTCAATCTCAGGAGCCTTTCGACCCCAGAAGATTAAAATAGCAGCTTGCCCTTAGAGAGCCGTTGTTGATGCATTATCATCAATAGGTAATTGACATATCTTCACTTAAAAACAAACCCTGAAGAACAAAATACCGTCCGGCTTTCCGGGCGATTGCATATCTAGCACTTGCCCCAAGCTCGAACTGTTTAACCAGCAGTTTATGCAGTTCGACAAGACTCGAGTTCCTTTTATGTCTTCCATGATACGGGCCCATCGCCTTTACTCCTCCAATCGAAAGACCCGTTAACCTATTCAAGATAAAGATGAACGACATTGACGCAAGGTAACACCGTTATTGTTATTGTAGCCAAGCAGCCCATTGCCAAGGAAGGCCTCATTCTCGAAATGTGGTGTGTGTGTGTGTGTGTGTGTGTGTGTGTGTGTCAAGGGAAGGGGGCATAAAGCACCACTTTCAGATGAGTAAGTCATGAAAAGAAGTAGCGTCTTCTTATTCTGGACCTAGGGCGTTCTTCCACCATGACCACAACCACGGTCGCTCTCTCACCATGATGCCGTTGAATCGAGATGCAACGCCTTCGCACGCTTCGTCCTTGAGTGGGGGCACGTGACGCGCATGCGCTGCCGCCACCCGATCCGTCGCGAAGACGGAGTTGTTCGCCACCGGCCTGAGGGGCGCTCGCACACTGCCGGTGTTGCATGGACGCGCTGGTGGCGATCTATGACGTCGATCGCACGGAAGACAGAATAAATTTTAAAAAATGAAAAAACAAAACAAGTGAACTCATAGGAAACATGTTTCTTATTTCCTTGAGCGTTGACACATGACTTGCACACCCAAAGAAAACGCCACAGATCGAAAACGATTATGACATCGGAATGATACAGCAAGAACTCTACGTACTATCACTCCAACACACTCTGCTTATTTCAACATTGTTCATTTCATTCCATACACATTTTGTGAAGACTCTTACTGCCCTGTATGCATTACCCTGCTTAAAACTGCCTTCCATTATCACCTGCATTTCCACTTTCTTGTCCGTAAATTGCCGACACCTGTGCTACGTTTGTCACATCAGCGGGTTGTTTGGTGTCCAACATTTCTTTTTCCGATCTTGAAATACCATGCTGCAGTCGCGTGGTTCCACCTGTGCAGTCCACCCGCATGAAGCCTTTTCATCTCCATTTAATTCTTACTTCACTACTTCCATCTGTTAATTTAATTTTCTTCTTGAGAACTTCTTAAGAAACCAACTCTTAACATGGTGTGAATCCCTTGCCTCCTATCATATTTTCACACGATCGGAATACCTTAGTAGTAGATCACTACAACATAACTTGCGGGTGCGTTAGCGATCAAAATGTACGCTCTTCCCTCCTTTTTATAAAAGTTTTAGCACAGAGAACATTTTTATTTTTACTTTCACTTTTATTTATATTTTGATAAATTGAGTAATTAATTTTCTTAACCTGATCTATATACCACTCAATAGTCTTTGAAGTAATAGGAAAATTGGTGCTGGGAAACGCCAATACCCCACACGAAAAAAACGAGAAACGCCCATTATCTTGCACAGGATTCGGTCCCTCTTCGTACCCTCGGATGCTCACCTGGCAGGAAATCGCATTAAATGTTTACTAAAATCGCATCAACACAAGAGAAAAAAAACACTCAAGCCGGTTAGCAATGCAGTACAAGTTGCTGCAGTCAGATGTGCACATCACATCCCGGAGGCGCGCGGTCTGGCGAATGCGCGGTCGTGTGGGTGGGTGAGCGGGAGAGAGGGCGAGCGGGCGGGCAGGCGAGAGGGCGGGCGGACGAAGTCGTGCGGGAGGGCGACAGCGGGGTGTTAGTGCAGCGTGTGGCGGCCTAAGCTCCTGTCGAGTGTGTACAGCGGGCCGACAGCGCCGCGCCACGTTAACAGGCAGCGCGTGTCAGACCCCCCACACACCAACTCCATGAGCATACTCGCACGCTCGCCTCGCGCCCCCTCGCACGCAATCTCACTCTGCCGCCCACGCACGCACGCGCCACGCCGCTCACTCATCTACGGGTCGGATTTGGAGTAGATAATTGTTCATCTGTGAAAAACGGAGGAAAGTTAGTGTCAAAAAGGACACTGACGTTTGGAACGAATTCGTTTTGTGCTTCGATGCAGAGCAACAATTTGAATATTCCGACAACTACTGTCTTGCACGCGCAGCGCTTTTGTTTTGTGTTTAGCATCGCTTCTACTCGCGCTTTGGCTATGAATCCTCTGACTGTGACGATGTGCTAGGGAGCCATGCTAGATCAGCGCGCGCATTTCTTACTGGCGGCAACATTTGTTTAGACATCATCGACAACCAACCAGTTTTGATGTCTTGGGCATCTACATATTGTATAGTGAAACGTTTCTGAGTAATTATGAATAGTTAATGAACTTTGTCATCGAGACTTGCTAGTCCAATTCAAGCACCATGTACATGAACACGAGACCTTGCAATATTGCTCAACATCCGATGAACTAACTACATCATCCGATATACGAACAACATCCGATGATCCTCCAGAACGTGAAATCATCTTTCGCAATTTAAAACCTTTCGTAACAAAGAATAAAGAAAATTCGATCACCAATTAATACAAAAGGATATCTTGAAACCATCATTTATTGAATATTGCTATAATTGCGGTCATTTTAAGGCGCGCTTTCTACACGAACTACATAATCAACGCAACTATGCATCTACTATACAAGTGAACTTCAAATTCAAGTGGTGAAATACCTGAATATACGAGTACTTCGCCTCTCACCTATCAAAGAGAAAAATTTCACGAGTATGGAATTCGACACAGGAATGTCCACGCCATGTTGAGGGTTCACGTCTCGTTCTCGTCTTCACTAATCAACAAACTGTTAGGTTGTTCTCAAATACGTTCTGGCCAGGACAAAAGCTTTAAAATGAAAACTTTCAATTTACAAACTACAAAAAATTAATTTACTAGCATTTTTAATATATAAATTTAGTCAATTATTCAATACTTGTGTTTAACTTTCATGTCGACGTTTTAATTGTTAATTCAGTATTTTTTATTAATATATTTTGCATTCTTTGCTCTTCATTAATATATCTATTCACATATACTGAAACAGGATTGTCCAACTGGCGGTCCGCGAGCCGTTGTTATTTATTAGTCAAACGTGAAAGTTACTGTCATCCATATCGGGGGAGAACATTGTGCGCCCAGTGCACGAGCCCCGTCGGAATCAACACGCTCTTAATGTAAAAATAAGTTAACGTTAGATTTAAGAATTCTTTTCAAGTAAATTCCAAATCATCCCAACAGGTTTCACTGCGTTATGCATATGGCCAGATATCACGCATGGTTCCATCCTTCCTCCCCTCCCGGTTTCAGAGCAGCCAGGCAAACTGCCGAGATCAACAATAGGAGGTAGCAGGTGGATCGCCCGGATAATGAAAATATGGCCCGCAACCATATCAAAGGTTTAGTTGCGGTCCTTGAGACCTTGCAAGTTGGACACTCCTGTACTAAAAGATAATTTTCCTTGTGGTTGGTCCTCCACCTCCTCCTTTGATCATGGTGCCGTGCGGTCAGCTACCAGAGCGGATTCCTTTATCCCAGGTCCATCATAACGCTTGAAACCGGGCAGGAAAGATCATACTGACCTACGTTTTAAAGAGAACGGCGATAATGATCCATCTAAGGTACTTCTGTCGGTTCCTTTTTATTAAAAAATTCGTATACGCAAGAGATTTCATTTCTTAGAATTTGTGCCTCATACGGCATTTTTAGTAACAATTATTTTGTTTTCATTGTTCCTAACGGACATCGGACTGTTAAATCCTTAAACGACGCCGACCGTTAAGAGTGGTTTTTCGTTTCTCTGATTGCGTTAAGTCAACAATAACAGTACGACATTATCAGAAAGTCGTAGAAACGGAAAAGAGATGCGTTCCCGAGGCCCCCCGCCGAGGCACTCGCGCCGGGCGCGTAAATCTCCCGCGCTGCCAGCGCTCCACGCGGCGGCCGTCCACACACCTCGTCGTAAATCGCGCGCCGGCGCTCTTCCCGGAACAACAATTGAAACCTACGCTGCGCCCGCATATCTAAGCCATCGCCGACCCGCGACCTCCGCCGTCGCGTGCGCGAGGGACCTCCGTCAGCACGGTTGGGCAGAGTACAGTCCGGGCAGCAGAAAAAGAACCCCCCTCGCACCTAGAGTTCGGAAAATTTACAAAAGATTCCAATAATCACGATTATCTTTTCAAATACGTATCGCTAGCTGAAACAGCATGCGATCGAATTTAACAAAAATACTGAATTAATATTATCACATCTTCGCCCGCGAACGCTACTTTAGTGTTGTCCCATAGCGTTGCACTATATCATACACGTCCAAGACTGAATCGAAACAGTACTGAAATGATTAATTAATTAATTAAGTGCTAAGATCACTAGTCTCATAAATGTAGAGAGTGTGTTGCCGTAAGAGATGGCGGTGATATTTCCCCGTTGGATGATGAGATCCGGCGCCGACCTTCTCCTCGACTTGTAGGTATTTCCCCAACCAGGTTTTTCCCACCAGCGGCGCACCGCCCCAAATGGCGACAAGCTCTAACCTTCCGACTGGTCTCCCGACATTAGTGGTAGTGTAGAGTATGTAAGTGTGTGTGTGTGTGTGTGTGTGTGTGTGTGTGTAAATATGCATAAGGGGTGAGTGAGGGCAGGGCAAGAAAAATATTGAAGAAGAGATCACGTGTGGTCCATGGCCCGTTTGTCACGGCACTGCTCTGGCATTCGCCAGGTGTTGATCGAAGAAATCACGTAAAACTATCGATCAGAGCATCTGGTTGCTGGAATTGTCCTTCAAACAGCGGCTGAATTCGATAAAACTGTCTAGACATTGACGAAACTCCTGCCACCACCGTCAGAACCAGGACCTCCCGGTCAGAGGCTTTGCAGTGACATCAATTGATGCCCTGAGCCACTTCAGCCGAGGGAAGCAGCACTGAAGCAGAGTGACGGTTCCAGGTAGAGCCATCCCGGACGTCCCGTTCAGAGTTATTGCAAAGAGAGCGGCAATGCTGGCTCTGCGCCGCAAGGCGAAATATAAGTCCGGCCTCGCCATGCGCAGCTTAACACCGACAGTGTCTCAGCAGAGAATACATCTTCGAGAAATGCTTTCTTTCTTCTACACAACGATGCCAAACTAATTCAAGAGTAATATAGCTATAAAGATAATCGATAACCATTCAGTATTTTCGTTAAAATCGACCACGTGATGCTTTACAAAGCCTCCCTCCACTGACTGAAATCAAAGAATTTTCACTTCAATGAGGTGGGCGAGTACTAGCATCCCTCTTCCTTGCTGTCTGGGCCCCTTCAGCTTATTTCTGAACTCTAAATGTCTAATTCTGGGGCCGTGAAACCCTCAATTTCTGGAACAAATTACTCACTTGACAGCTTCATATAACTCCGGATAGAGCACAGATTTCAATTATTGATGAAATCTACGTCTGAAAGGAGGCTACTCCTGCTCGGAGTGGTAAAGGCAGCATTGAGCTTCGTTGGCCGATCGACCCCTCGCACGAGGCTACATTTAGTTCTGATTGGGTTTTTGCGTGGCGTGACCATGGGACCATCTCTCCACTCGATATTTGCGTGTTTGAGAAATGCGTGAATTCTTTTTTCAACAGAACGATGCCGAAGTAAGGCGCGCATGAAGTACGATTGCAAGAATATATGTGATATTGGTAAAATATTAATGGTCTGCAGCAACAAAAAGGCTACTGACCAAAATCACATAAAATATTTTTTTCAAAAAGGAGAACGCACACTGCTCGAGACCAAAAAAATACAACACTATCGTATAACTTTGCGACAAATTAAATATTTTAACTAAACTGTCTCCACGAATACAAGAATATAGTATAATGTATGTGGATATATAGTACCTCGTTCATTAATTCCAAGAACATAAAAAAAAGGTTCCAGTCTTTCCTTGGAGTCTTGCTCTTGCAAGACGTCACCTGTGCCGGAAGCAGTGAGTACTGAGTATGAAAATTCAATCGGTACGCTTAGTATGTCAAAAGACAGAATAACACGATAAAATATTTGTATTTTTCAATCAAAATCGAAACTGTATAATAGTTTTTGGAATTTTCCCGCGTATCAGGGTATCAAACGAAAACATAGTCACCACTCGGAGGATGCTTACTTCAATTTCAGCTCGCACCAGGAATTAGTAATATACTCATATTCTCAAGCATACGCCGTTTTACTAAATTATTCTCCGAGGACTGTGTTTGAAGACGTTGCACGTCAAAATCACCCTAGATTCAAATGTTGTGGACATGAATTTTTTCAACGTGAAGTTAGCAACCCAATGAGATTTTTTCGTGCAATCGAGAATATCGATGGACGAAAAACCAGAATAAATTGGCGTTCTTATGTCAGGTACACGAGACGTGGCTGCAAGAACACATGGCGCATAAACATAATTCATTCACACAATAACCATTTGTTTACAAAGTTTGGATCTGTGCATGGTGTTCTAATTTTCATTAAGTATAGCTGATTCCTTCGCTAAGAAGAGACAATCCATGAGGCTATAGCAAAATTATA
Organism: Gryllus longicercus; assembly: GCA_038098605.1. Taxonomy (NCBI): domain Eukaryota; kingdom Metazoa; phylum Arthropoda; class Insecta; order Orthoptera; family Gryllidae; genus Gryllus; species Gryllus longicercus. The sequence goes on from JAZDUA010000013.1 coordinate 7,190,937, forward strand.
ATAGCACACATTATTATTTTCTTAAACGTCTGCAATAGACTGTGCATTAATATTTATATATTGTATGAAATAATAGCAACACATAGAAAAGTAAAGAAATCTTTACTGGATCTGATAGCTGGATGTGTTTAGCAGCGTGGGATGTTTTGAGAGAGAAAAACGCACAAATGAGAGATCATTTTTGAAACTAAAAGCTTAGTGATTATTCGCCGCTCAGTTTAAATAACTCATCATGGAATATTTGTGATTTTATAACGTTTAAATTACAAATTTTTTTGCAATTTACTAAATTTAAAAGGTTTAAATGAAAATAGAAACAATTCCTGCACTTTCTTCTATTCGAAGGAAAAAAGTCATTTTCTCGAAAATTTTGGAAATGACATGGCGCTTGATATAAAGTAACCCCAAAAATTAAAATGTAATGATCTCCAGAACGATAGAACCAGATATTATTCCTTGCAACTTACAATTTCATTGTACAGTAGTCACCGCGTCCCCAATCTAAACATTAAAATTAATTCAGTTTGTCCACTCCCATGTTGCGAATATTTGCTCTAATATGGAAATGGTACATAATTACGTGAATAAAGTTTCTTATCCTCTACCTATTGAAAATATTGAAGTACATATCTAATAAATATTTTTCCTTAGCGCCCTGGCTTAACGAGCGCAATAGCGCCTCCTACATTAAACACCCCAACCCATCACGCTCTCGCAGCCCCGCTTCTCCCCCCACCCACCCACCCACCCACCTCCTTCCCCGCTCCCCAAACAGAGCCCGTCCCGAGTCGAGTGCGCCCTTGAAAATCCTCAAGCGCATCTCCTTCAAGAAGACAGAGATTACACGGACTGTACCGGATCACGCAGGGAGGGGTCGCAGCGCCGCTTCAGACAGGGGCCGGGCCGGGCAGGGGCCGGGCCGGGCAGGGGCCGGGTTGCGCTGGGCACGGGAGCGCGAGGTCAGTGCGCTGAATGGGCGCCGGAGGGCGCTCAACCCGCCGTTGCGCATGCGCTCTTGGGGGGGGGGAGGCCTCGACCTCTTGCGTGGCTGTGGGTTCTTGAAAAATCTTGATTCAATAAGGTCATTTCCCCTCGCGGCGCGGCTCGCTCGTGTGAGGCGTTGCGTCACGCCGTTGCGCCACAGACAAGGTGAAACTGGCAGGAGCCGCTGGGAGCGATCATAAATCCACTCTGCGGTTCTATCGCAACATCCCTGAACCTCATTAGGAATACACAATTTTGGGAAGAAGTGCAAAGGAACCAGGATAACTCTGACCTCAAGTCTCGCGTTTTTCAGTCAAACCCTTATTTCCTTATGTCGTTGTTTCAATAAGATTCGAATTTCGACATTTTCACCTAGTCCTATGTGCCTTAGTTTTCGTATACATCCTCGCGTTTCGTAAAGTAAATAATGGTCCGTATCAAACTCGCGCCTTTAATCGCGGGAGGTAGCGGCGATCTAGTCGCGCTAGCTGGCGGGATCCAACGCCAACCTATGTCGGTTTATGGGGAGTTTTCTCAATCAGATATCTCCCACCAGCGTGGCACCACTCTAGCCGGGACAAGCTGTCAGTGGAAATGTGTGTAAGTAAGGGGTGAAAAAAGGACGCGGAAGAGGAAGGAAAATTGTCGCGCGGTCCGTGACCTTTTTGTTAGGGTAGTACTCCGGCATTCGCTTGATGTTGATCGGAGAAACCACGAAAAACTACCGAGCAGAGCAGCTGGCCGTTAGAATTCTCCTCCAGGCAGAAGCTAATCTCGAAAATCCTACCACCGTCGGCCTCGAATCGTAGAACCTACCGGTCAGAGGCACTGCACTGACATCAGTTGGTGCTCTGAACCACCTTTGCTGGTGCGAACGTCTTCCAAACCAAGACCTACATCGTGTTGAGGAGAGAAGTTGAGAACGCACAATCAGGCAACCGTTGAGACGAAAAGAAGAGACAGGTAACAATTGGACGGAGAGAACATCGACGTATGTGAGCATCTTCGGGACACAATACTTGCAAATCTGGATGGGTAGAACGTCCTCTATGCATGTCAAGGCGGCTCGCCACATTGAGTATACGGCGAGTACCCTGAACAGTGTGGATGGGTTGTTTGGTATTTGCCGAGCGACGAACATGCGGTGTTCGCCCTACCGTTCTTCGCTTGATCGTCTTCTGGACACATCAAAGGAAGCGAACGTTCACCGAGCACATCAGCTGCCCGGGATTGAGTGAGCAATTAGCTCACTGCTCGTCGAATACCGAATGTGTGGGGCCACCTTCACTTACCCTGCACGCGCTGGCAGAGGCGAGAGAGCGTTATTATCACCGGTTGGCATCGTTCGGGCCCAACGCCTCACGCCTTGACGGCCGAGGGCTGTGCAGGGTGAACGGGGGCGGCCAATTAACCCTCCGTCGCTCAATTAACGCTCGGGCGCGCGCGCGCAGCGAACGCTCGGCGCGTGATTTGCACACACCCTTCGCGGAACCGGTTCCTGGATTGCGTGAACGACTCTCGGGTAACGCTCTCCGCGGTCTCTTTCGCGTCCCTGAACTGAGCGATGACTTTGCGACGTTCCTCTCAAGAATTTGAAATAAAGATTGTTGTCACAGCCGTATATCGTGGAATTTGTAGTCCAAACTCATCATTGAATCATTAGATATCCTTTTAAGGCATAGGTCATTGATGTGAGGGTTCTTTCTAATTGGTGCCGGAAATGACTATTGGCATTTAAAATTAGCAAATTTATTCAAAATATAAAATAACAAAATGCGTTTAAGGTTTCGTATATTTTTACAAGAAGGGTACAATGATTCAAGTAATATTTATTTTAAAAAATATATTATACAGTAGTATACAGTACATGTAATTCTAAGTACTTCCAAACAAGTTCTTATATTTAAAACAAAATATAAGATTTACTTTCTCGCTACGGAATACAGAGAAAGTTATGTAATACTGCACGAAAAAACCGGGGAATTTTCGGAAAAAAAACTTATTACAGGGTTCTTATAACGAAAAACTGGATAAATCCAGTTGCTAAATTTAGAATAAATTTTTTATCACGTGGTATGATCACAATCCACGTTTTGTGGGTCCATCATACCGAAAATCAAATGACAGCAAAAGGTCTGTCCGTCTGCGAACAACGCTAACGGCTAAACCGTTCAGTCCATTTTTTCCAAAAGTGATATTTCTCAATCGATCTGGTTGATGTCGCAACTCCTTGAATTTGAAACCAATATTTTAATTTTGGAGAGTACTTACATGAAGCCCCTGGAACACTTTTAAAATTTTCAAAAAAATCACTTCATTTTTTATTACTTTTTGTTGTTAGATGGTGTGAAGGACGTTTAAAAGAATGGTGCAGTTCTCTCCCGTTCGTTCAAAAACCTGATTTTTTCGAAAATTACAAAAGAACAAAATTATGTTGACGTCTTCCTACAACTAAAAAATTGAAGATAGATTTTTTTGTCTCAATGAACTCTGTTTCTTAAAGTACAAGTGAGAAAGTATATGCTGTATTAGCATCACTAGTTCACTATAGTAACAAAACCAATCATATATTCTATAATCACTAATCATACGGGTGCCATTGTCATTATGCCGGAGTGCCTGTATTTCTAAGCCTCACAAAGATTATTTGATAACTATCATGCGACGCGCCATATGACAATGGAAGCAATTATTTCTCACAGACTTAACGGGTTTCTCTAAGTTTTTAGCGAGTTATGTAGTATCCCGACGATTAAGTAAACATCGGTATGACGGTTCGATTACCGACGCTAGGAAAAAAGGCCCATACTTGTCCAGAGGAGAACTGTATATTAACAAGCCACGCTCTAGGAGGAAAATGGTCAGAGAAAGTAATTTGCTGCCTCCAGATAAAAAAAATGAATAATGAAATGAATGCCGAAAACACTTTCCGAGTCGAAAATGGTGAATAAATGGGCCAGTCGATACCAGAAGGAAATGGTGAAACATAACATACAGTTACGGCTTCCCAAGAGACCCAAGGAAACAATTATGAGGTAAGAGCCACTGTGAAATATTACCCAAATGGGTCGATATTATAATCGGTCGGGTGGAAGATGGAGTTGGATAAGTATAAATGCTTAAAACGATGACTTAAGTTTAGAGTTATGCGACAATTCTAAATGACAGTACATTTTCAAAATATCGAGATGGAAAGTGTATAGTACTCAAACGAGTTCATATATTGGTTCCAGAAAATACTCTCTCAATACGTATTTGTGCTGATCAGTAAAAAACAGAAGTTTCATTGAAACTAATTTCAATTGTAAATACTTTAAGACGTACAGAATGGGCTAGGACTTTCTGATGCTCAAGAATTTGGGTAGTTTCCAAACATAATTTTAGAATATTTAGATAAAGGTTGTATGTTGCAAGTATGAAAGAGAAAAAATACAGAAATTTTCTACAGATATTTGTGAGGCTACTTAATAGCGGTCTTTGGTCATGTTATAGCTCCTACCTGGTGTAGCGGGTCGTATGAGATTCGTTCTACTAATAGTTGCAAACAACATTTGATAATCCGATGTTCCTGATTCCGACAAGTAGTGCCGTCACACTGATCGTGGGGATGTACGTGCCCAACTGCTATTAGGTTCATGATTGCTGCTTAAATTATGGCGTGGGCCACATCCTGATTATCATGAATATTCAACTGTGCGCTGGAAACTATGTGCTATGTACCAAAATCTCGGGCGCATTTCAACAGGCTCCGACATTGTAGACTCCCTACAATGTTGACGCGAAAGCAGTATCTGAAGAAATGAATATGGCTACGCGTATGGGAGTAGGTTGTGCTTAGCTTCTAGCGACAATAGTACGAGCGCGTAGCGTTCACCAAATGAGCGATCCCTGCTACAATGAGAACTTGCAGAGGCTCAGTGGACATACGCATCGCGACGTCTAGTAATACGATATGGGGACGATTTATTTGTAAAGCCTGATTTCTAGTGAAATGCGAATTAATTGATTGATCATTCTGGACGAGTCAACTGTTTAGTGTAGTGAACGTTTTAAGGCCTGGAGGTGGCGGTGTTCCTACTCTGATGGATGATGAGATCTATCGCCGATCTACACGTCGGATTGCGAGGGACTTACCACTTCAGGTATCTGTCCCAGAAGGTCATTGCCCCAGACGGGACAAACTCTAAGCTCCTTTCTGGTCTCCTGGGGGGTACTGTAGTGAACGTAAGTGAAAACAAAGAGGATAGGGTAAGAAAAGGAAGGAAATATCGCGCGCGTCAGGGCACTGTTACGGCATTCGCCTGGCATGGATCGGAAGAAATCGAGGAAAATTACCTCTCAGTGAAGCCGGTTTGCTAGAATTCTCTTCCAGGCAGCGGCTGAAATCGACCTAGCTATTAAGCAAAAATTTGCCACCGTCGGGATTTGAACCTTAGGACCGCTCGGTCAGAGTTGCTGCAGAGGTAGCGGCAACGCTCGCTCTGAGGTACACTGAGACGGCCGTGTAAGGTGAAATATTGGCTGTAAAAAGAACTTACAACCCTTCCTTACGCAATTATTTTCACTTCAGGTGATGCATTCCGCCAACAGACAGGACAATGCCCGTTCTCATACTACTGTTCTCACTCAATAAAAAGACCATCAACACCCATTGCCAATATAATCACCACATTAATGCATAAGAATTGCATCGGTCCGCATCCTCAGAACATGAACCAGATAGCAACCAAGTTGAATAGTACATGGAAGTCTGTTCCCAAGAAGAGTACTCGACATTCTGGGCTCCTATATACGAGGCACGCATATATACAATACTTATTTCCTGCTAGTGTGCTTTCGCTCGGTTACAATATTTTTACAGAACGTATAAAGGACAAAGACACGTTCAGAACTTACAAAGACAAAGACAAGTTAAGAAGACATATTATTGGGAATATACAACTACTGATTAGTAACTAAGAAAATATACAACAATAAATATTGGCATTACACACATTTCTCTAGACGATTCCGGAAGCAATGCACCCTAGAGGGAAATGTCGCTGGTACAGCAGCAGGTCGATTGTTCCTGTCAATTATAATCCGGTTGGTAAAAGAGTATTTAGGTAAGTCGTTTCTTTTGTTTTTTTATTTCTCTATTTAATTTTGTATGGGTGACCCCCTCTTCCAAAATATGAATGGTCCCGTTTCCTCGTTCGAATGTATGTATAAGTGTGTATTATTTTTCATTGTACAATATGGATTTGTCTTAGTTTGCCTAATCACTTACTAAAATGATTGATGGTCTTCTTTGCAAATATGTGTTTTCATATACCGTAACCATTACAGCTTAGGTGCGTGAAATAGGTACACTATTTGTTTCCAAAAATATGAAACTTCTGATTAGAGATTTGATAATTATTATAATTACTTTACCTACATTAGTTTTACAGATACATACAAATTATGAACTTACCGTATATTTATTTTTTATCAACATAGTGGTTCATGTATAAGTGGCAGTACCCCGGTGCGAGGATTATCTTTGGTTATATTTAATTTGATTAGTAGGCATGTATTTCGAGTAATACTTGTAACATGAGGTAATACTACATGGTCTGCTTGAGTATACAAGAACTAGGTGGTATAAACCCATCGTGCAGAATAACTAAAACCGTTTACCCAATTGTATAAAGCACCAACCCCAAAGATGCGCCATCGTAGCAATTCGATGCATCGGTTTCTTGTCTCACCTGTGTTTGGCACATTCAGGTACTTTACATCGTGAAAAACAGGAAGATTTTGTTAACGTACTGGACGCATACAAGTCTTTGGAGATTCGTACTGCAAATATGGGTAGAATTGCCGAGAACTATGACCCACACCAGTCATCAATAGTTTTAGGGGCGAAATTTTATTCTACCTCGCAAAAGCGACAAGCGAGTTTTATCGCAATCTGAAAAACAAGGTAATTATACAAATATGTGGGATTAATCAAAAGGAAGTGTTGCGTCTCTCACAAACCACGGAAAGTTTGATAACTCAAAAAAATGAAAATTTGTTTTGTTCTTAATTAGGCATTAAGAACAAAATAAGATAAAATACACCTATGTTACAAATACCGCTGCACGAGCGCCGAATAGCTTTCTTGAAGACGCACGTCTGGAATTACAAAGACTGACAGGGGAATATATCTCGAAGCATTACTATCATTAATAACGTTAGCACTATCAAAGCAAGTCAGCATTGTCTGTTAGTCAGGGAAATGCTGTGACCCGAAAAGAAGACGAAACATTATTTTACCAACTTCTAAGCATGTTTTTTCTTAGATAAACGAAAAGCTACTCGTTCCCGGTAATAGTGATCGTCACTAAGTATTCACGCCACAATAATCTCAAAGCGCTATATAATCGCAGCGTTCCATTAAAACAATATGTGCGTCAAAGTCTCGTGACCTACAAGCGCCATTCCATGAAGATCAACATTCTCTCTTCGTGTTCGTATATTTGGCGTCATGTTTTGCTTTTTAAATTAAACCTTAAAAGGTTTAAAAATCGGAGATGCACAAATAGTACTCAAGCGGTCAGGACAAATCGCGCAAAGAACAGACGCAGAAGCATGGAACAAAAGCGCGGTTGCCAATCAGCATTCCCGGCGCTGGGGCATCTGATAAACGAGTGATTGTGCCCCATTGTTTTTGGCCGCTTGGGAAAGTCTCCGCCGGCGCTGCCCCGCCGCCCCTCCGCCCAGCGGAGCGATGCAGACCAAACAGCCCGGAGACACACTGCCCCCGCGTTGTAATACCTCATGGAGTCTTGTTATAAACTCGGCCATCAAATTTACGGAGCTTCAGCTCTAAAAAACTGTGGACAGTTTACAGCCCTGAGTCCCACGTTTATCCTTCTACGAGACTTTTCTCAATGACGACAACCGCAACAGTAAAAATAAAATTATTAAAAAAAGTCTTCACAGTGTCATTAATACAGTGTACTTTGAATCACCACTTTAGCCATGATCTTTGAATAAAAGGGAGAAAAGCATTATTTCAAGGAATCATACCTCGTAAGAGCAGTGTTTCATGTCAGTTATCGGACGACAGTGATGTGTAAAAACTTGACAATGACAGTGTTAAGTGGCAAGTGTTTATACATTACTGTTGACACTGTCGTTCGATATCTCGCTAGAAACATTGTTCGTGTAAACGCACATTAAACAATATTTTCCAGTTTTTGGCTAAGCAAATTCCAGAGAATGAAATGTGAATAATAAAGAATGAATTGTGATAATGAACGCCACATGTTTCCATCGAATTAATAAAAGACCTGAACATATTGACTTCATACTACATTTATTAAAACTACATTACTTTCTTCCATTTACAGTATACTGCTTTCAATATCCAGGCTACTATGCAATTTATTATTTGAATTTTTGAGGCTTCCAAAGGTACAGTATTAAACTCACTCAGGATATCTGATAATTTCATGGGCCAGGGGCCAGGGAGAAGGCAGAGCTGACCGATGGCATCTGGCGCTGCCGCTGGAGCACGTGCCAGCGAAGCAGACGATCGAGAGAGGCTGCGCACAGTGGCTCCAAACGGACCAATACGCGTGCACAGAAAACATTACGGAGGGTCTAATGCACGGCACGAAAATTGCAACACTTTAATTCACCTGGATACAAAACGGACATCATTTCCCAAAAAATAAGCCTTATTTTCCATTATGTGTTACATAAAAAATAATATGATTCACACACCCGTAATACAACGATGGCAGGCAAAGAGAGCACAGATTCGACAACAATGTTGCAACGAAAATTGTTCAAAATCAGTGCGAGTTTAGTGAAGGCTTTTTTCTTCTCGAGAATTACTTTTCCAGAAAAGTTTTCTTTTGACTTTTAATAAGATGTTTTACTGCCTTTCGCAAACACAACAACTATCAAGCTTTTTATATTAATGTGTCAATTTCCTCTTGTGATATCAAATTTCATTATTATCAGAGAGACTTTGTCAGGTCATCTGGATGACGCCGTAAAAAAAAGAAAATTGAAACGCACGTCTGGAAACTACGGAAATGCATTCGTATTATTGGCAAAGATTGCAGCCCACTGGGCGCGGACGCATCGCCGCAGGCGGCGGCTCATCTCCAGCGCGCGAACGGAGGTCAGAGGAGGAGGACGCGGAGGAGGAGGAGGAGGACGAGGAGGAGGAGGAGGAGGAGGGAGAAGAAGGTGATCGCGGGAGCGTGAAGCGCGCGTGGCCGCGGGCGGGGCAGAGCCTCCGGCAGAGGCTGCACCGGCGCACGATCTCCACGCGTCGAGGTAATGCGCACGGACAGCTCCGAGATCACGCACGTGCCTCCGCAGCGCCTTCAACGCTCTTGCGCCAGCCGCCGCTGCCACCACGACCACCACCACCACCACCTTCATCAACTCCACCGCCACCACCACCGCCATCACCACTATCTCCTCCACCGCCACCTGCAACACCACAACTTTCACCACCACCATCTGCACCACCATCACCACCGCGACCATACTCCCACCCCCACCTCAACACCGCCACCACCGCCGCCTCCACCCCCGACACCATCACCACCGACACCTCCGCCACAACCACCATCACCACCATCACTGCCATCACCACCACCAACGCCATCACCGGGAGAGATGGGTCAGGGTTCCATTCCCGACAGTGGCAGGATTTTCAACTCTAGATTGTTAGCTAGGTCGGATTCAGTCGCTGTGTGAAGGAGAAATCTAGCGGCTGCTCTGATCGGTAATTTTCCGTGATTTCTCCGATCAATACCAGGCGGATGCCGAAGTAGAACCCGAACAAACGGGCCACGGGCCGCGCGATCTCACAATTCCCTTCCTTATCCTATCCTCACCCCTTACACACACACACACACACACACACACACACACACTTACATGCACCACACTACTACACATGCACCACACAGTTCTGCGCCGGAAAACGGCAAATTTTCGTCGGAAAATCTTTTATTGCCGGGTCCTGGTAACGAAAAAGTCGATCAATCTTGTTCTTGTATATAGCAAATTATTTCTCTATCACGTTGTGTAGTCAGAATCCATGTTTTGTAGGTCATTGATTCCGAAAAATCTATTGACAGGAAAATGTCTGTATGCCGCTCCGTTTGTGTGAGGTCAATACTAGCACATGAACATTTCGGTAGAACTTCAATATTAATATTGCCGGATCGATTTGAACCAACACAAGGATCTGCGAGTTTGAAACGAATATTTTAATTTTGGAGGGCACTTTACAGGAAGTCTCAAAAACATTTTCTAATTTTTTTCAAAAATGTCCGTAATTTTTAATAAATCTTTGTCCTTGGTTAGCATAAAAGACGCTTAAAAGAATGGCGCACTGTCTCATTTTTGTTCAAATCCTTGATTTCTAGAAAATTGCAAATTTTAGAATTTTTTTCCGTCTTCCCGCGGGAAAAAATACACTTTGCGGATTTAAAATTGATCAATGATGATAATTTTTACAGGCACAACAATCTTCATACGGCCCCTTTCGGAAAGGGAAGTAAAGCCAGTTGTTCCATATTGCAGATTCACAACATGTTCCACATCCTCAAGCCTAAAAGAAGCCTAAAATCGATGTTTCGTCGCCCGAGTGATACCTCTTTTCTCTGCTAGACTATGAAAGAAGCTTAGCTAAATTTTCTTGGTCATACAGAAGAGCAGGTCTGATGGCCTAAGCCTCGCCAATATGGCATAATTGAATCGAACTAAAAGGAATTGAAGGTCGAATTTCGCCTCGTTCAGATTTCCGCAACCTTTCCATTCGTCCTTGCCAGCGGTTCCCACAGCCGCAACTCCCCCACACTCCCACACCCATCGCCCTTCGCCTCGCCTCCGCCGCGGACAGCCACTACAATTACGGCGGCTGATGCGGCGCGCGGTCGGAGTGACGCGAGGGGAAGCCGCACCCGCGGGCGCGACAGGCGGGCGGGCGGAGAACGCGGTCCGTCCAACCTGCTCGTTGCCGGCGCGTTGAACTCGCCAGCGGCCGAGCAAACCGGTCACGACCCTCGCTTACCCCAGTGGCACACAGACGCCGCCACCGCCGCCACCGCCGCCACCGCCGGGCCTGCGCCACCTTGGTGCAGCAGTCATGCCGCCTTCACCAAGCAGGTGGATTGAGAGGGAAACGCATTGGAATCGTTTCCCTGCTCGGAGTTCCGTGTCCCCTGCTGGGAAAATATTAATTTCTTCTTTCCAGAGAAACAATTCGCAATGGGTGTCTCTCTTAAGGTTTTCAAACTTTGCATTATTCATATTAAGGAATCGTAATCAAGAAAATCGGAAAATAAATCATTGTCGTGGACATTCTTGGGATTAATTCAAACTGTGTGAGCTGTTCTTCGTTTCACTCATTAATCTATTCATTCTCTCATGGAGTTTTGAAGGTACCCTCAGAAGAAATGTGCACTCTGTCAACAAGTATGGAGCTAGGTTCTTAAAGAGTCGGTATATAAATGTTCTTGAAGGTCATTATTTATCAGATAGCTTCGTACCAATGCTTAAGACTACCGTGTCACGTATGTCCAATAACTGATAGGAATGATTCTCTAATAATAATAATAATAATAATAATAATAATAATAATAATAATAATTGCAAACAAAAATTATATCACGTGAGAAATATTTTTTTTATTTCCTGTATCAGAAGAATGGTGACTTATATACATTCTTGGATGTTCAGGAGACGCCCCGGCCTAAGCACAGTTGGCAACTGTGTCTAAAACGCAGCATCTCCAGGTAAGCCAAAAATGTATATGACTCCAGCAGCGATTTCAAAATAATATAACTTCAACCGTCTCCATATTCATTCATCTACTTCCTCAAATGTTCTTGAACAAGCCATTCTTTCTCACAGTCCCTCCTATTTTCGCTCTCTGCCCACTCCCTCTTTCTTCTTCCTCAATCCTCCATCTCCTCCTCCACAACATTTCTCCCACCTTTCTCTCTTTCCCTCACTCTCTTATTCTCTCTCTCTCTCCCTCTCTCTCTCTATCTATCTATCTAACTATCTATCTCTATCTCTTTCTATCTATCTCTATCTCCCTTTCTCTCTCCATCTTCCACATTCACACACACTTTCCATTTTCCCGTCTGCTTTTCATCACTTTCTTCACACACAATCCCAGTCGGTTTCTTTTCACTGAACAATACCCAGTACCTTCTTTCTTCTTTTTCATAATCTTCCTTCTTTCAACCGGCCGACGCCGTCATTGGCCGACGCCGTGCCTTGGGCGGTCGCAACAGGAATGAAGGAGCGGATGAAGGATTCAACTCGCTCTCAGGACGCTGGAGGCGATGCTTGCCGACCGGACAGAAAGGCTCACTATCTGGCAGATGGTAAAAGAATCAAACGGTGCTCCATCGAAGTTCGTATTCTGATTGGTCCAGGAGGCGGTTTGGTATGCAGTTGTTTATCAAACATGTTAATCGGAAGTAGAATTTCACGATAGAAAACCGTATTGTAATTAGATTGAATATGAATTGAATAAATTGTTATTATAGAAATACAAATCTGTTTAAATTTTAAAATTTTTTATCATGACACGATTTCGTGCAAGTTGCTTTTGAAATATATACTTTGAAATAATCATGTAGTCACAGTGTAATTTCAAATATCTAGCAAAAAAATGTACTTGAGCGCCTTTTATGCCCAAATGGTGTTTCCTAATTTTCAATTAAGTAGGTAATCGTGTTTACATCCGATAAAATGTTATTTGGTGTGGTCATCTCTCACTCTGTTGTAAACTCATGACGTTATTATGGTTCCAGTGAAACCTGCTGAAACGAATCCACTAAAGGCTATTCTGGTTATACCGATTGATTTTGCCATACCTTAGGTCCAAATATTCACTCTTATCAGTGGGTCCCAGACGAAGCGGCCAAAGGCAAAGTACATTTCGTAATATTTGAATACCTTTCTTCGGTCAACTCAAGAGATTGTCAACTATATTACAACAAGAAGCGAAAAAGTGATGGAAATTTCTGTTGTCGTTGGAATGTTCCTACGACGGGAAGCACAGCCTGAATAGATTGAATAATGACATTTTTAGTCGCTTATTTCGCAAGGGGGTTATATTATGTTTCAGGTAACAAGTGATTTTAATAAATATATATTAATAAAATAACGCGTTAGTTTCCTATTTCCCAAGAGGAAGACATTCACGGAAGAGTTTGAGGCAAAGATAAATCCTTCATTTTTGTGTAGTATAATGTAAAAAAATAAATAAGTAAATACAAAAATAAATAAAAAAATAAAGTTTCTCCCGTTTCACAGCATTCCTGAAGTTTGCTAAATCGTGCTTCCCTTCTGTGAGAATTTATAATTCCTAATGGAACATGCGCATATCCTATCTAAAAGCCTTTCGCTAACTCCTTCGTAAGACGGCCCTGCTGTTAACTTTTTATAGGACATACATTTCATCTTGAAGACTAGTTTGCATGTTTCATTCGGCGAGGACAGAATGTGAGTTACAGATTAGGGAAGAGAGTGTTTTGATATTCGCCGGAAAGAGACAAAATTATCATAAATACCTTTTTCAAATTGTATTTTTTTATTTATAATAATTAAAAATGTTAAATACATCTTACTTAATGTCATGACCATTAGCAAAATGAGATTTTATTTACCCTACAACCTCATATCCTTGATAAACGGCCACTTACCTAATTGCCATTTTTTGGTAGAACCGTAGGATAGAGCTGTTAGAGGCGGGGCCTGGCGAAGCAGGGCACTGCGGGGACGGTAGGAAGAAGCAGGGCAGGTTTCGGCAAAGAAGCGTGGGGGATGTACTATTTATAAAATTCATTATTTTTCATAGTAATTATTTGGCATGAATTGGCGCAAATAAATACCCGGGCAATGCGGGGTACGTCTGTTAGTGAACACAACATAAGATATCAGTTACCCACATTTAAATATATATTCATGTTCAGAAGTTAGAGCTTAAGTCGATGGTCTAAGGATATTCCTTAAAATTTCTGTAGAAACAATCTACTTTTTTCGATACAAACCACTAAAAACAAAAGTTTTTGAATTGTAGAAATTGCGTAGAACAATCTAGTGCCTACCACAACCTGTATCACACGTAACACTATCAGATTTTAGACTAATAGAATCTTCGCCCACCAGCCGGCCTTTAGAAGTGCGGTAAATTCGCTTTTTGCATATGGTCTCCAGAATCTGCAACAGCACGATCAGTCTTGGAGATACGAAATTCGAACATTGATTTTCATTACCTAATTACAAAATATTTACAAGTTTTAAAAGTTCTACTTGTTTAAATATTTATCAGAAAATAGAACAGATGAATTTGCAGTAGCTAGCAGTCAATATTTACTCAACGATCAGTCGTCGATCGCTTAACAGTTTTGGAAATTGATGATTCAATGAATATTTTCTCACTACTATCAGCACATTAAAAAAAGTGTTTCAAAACTTACTACCAGATAGCTACTTCAATGCTTACTCCTTCTTTGATATGATGATGGGATATCCGAAAAAAGGTAAAATTTGTAAGAATTTATGGTATTAATATTTTACTACCCAATTACTTTAAAGGCGTCATCGTGTAATTCTGCACACTTAATGAAAGTGCCTGACGATCAATACCTACGTACTATCTTGGGTCGATTTATTTTACATTTCTGAAATACAACGATTAACTTGAAACATATCAACACAGAACGTAGTTTTGTCCCTTTCGTAATACTTTGAGGTTATTGCATGTTGACGTAAATGTCCTTCACTGACATATGAACAAGAAAATTTCACTTCTGCTTATTAATGAATAAGGCCTTACTTTTCAGATTGTTATGGCTATTTCTCTTATTAAGAAATTAAAATGATCGAATATCTTCCTTAGACTTCAATATCGTCCCAAAAACCAAGAGAACAAACTTTGTTCACACCAATGCGACGAATTCAGAAAAACATGTACAACAACACCGCTCTACCTGCCAGTTTGCGCTGCGTGAGTCCTTTGCTAGCTGCAGCACGAATCTTCGGAGTAGCACCATACACTGTAACCCAGCACAATCGAATTGTAAGAAGTAAGTTTTACTCGGTAATAACGGTATTGGTCCTTTGCTCACTAATTGCCGTGTGTGTGTTCTGGGCAGCGAGAACTGCAGAACCTTCCGCAACAGGCCGAATTCATATTGTACTTTCGAAGATGAGTTCATTCTCTCACATAGGCTTCTCGTTGAGTGTAGTGGTCGCCGCGCTAAGGAGCAACCTAAAAGCGTGTGACGAGCTGGTGCGCGGCTTCGCGGCAGCAGAAGAAGCGATAGGAGCCAGCATCCCGCGGATAGTCTCCCCATGCTGGACCCTTGGAATATTGTCGTTCATGATCACAGCGAACATAATTAATGGCCTAATTTGGGGTGAGATGTTGAATTACGACGTCAGAGATATGGTGTATTACTCCTATGAAACATGCATAACTTGGGTCTTTTTTTCTCTATATTTCTACATGTTACTGATCGTCAAGAGTAATTTTGATAAAATAAGTAATGAAATTGCATATCAATCTACCAAACTGGAGACACACTTTCACAACAGCTTGTCACAGATATATGCAAATAAGGAAGACACTCGCTCAGCACGAAATATTGCAATGCAAATGACATCGCCATGCGGAGGATGGACCGTTTTTCAGTGCGACGACGTAGAATCTCGCCTGACGAAATTGCAAATGGCACACGCTCTTGTCAAGGACGTAAGCGACTCCATAGAGTACATTTTCAACGGCCCCTTCGTCTTCTACTATGTAGCCTCGCTGCCCGCCGGGCTGTGGAGCATGTACTTCAACGCCGTGGGGGAGGTTTCTGCGATGCCCGCGTACCAGCAGCTGTCTTTGTACAGCGGTATGGTGTTCAATCTGGGCCCGGCGGTGCTTGTGGCGACAGTGGCCGGGCGGGCCACGGCGGCGGGAGGGGAAGCCCCGCTGCGCGGGTTGGCAAGCCTGGTGGCGCGAGCGCGCGGGCTGCGCGGAGTAGAGGCGCGCGCAAAACTGTTCGCCCTGCAGCTGCGAGCCAGCCCAGTGGGTTTCAGCTGCGGGGGTCTCGTGCCCCTCAACCTGGGCTTTTTTCTGGGCTTCGCCTCCACCATTATGGGCTACATCATCGTGTACGCGCAGTTCGAGCAGCAAACCGCGAGCTCAGGGCTCGCGCACTGCATCGCAAACTGCTCCTGCTGCAACGGCTAGAGAGGCATTTTAGGCAGACGTTAAATTAATAGGCAAACTTTAGTTTCTTAATTTTGGGCATATATAATTATTATTTTATTTTCAGAATCAGAGATGGTTTTAGATTCTTTTTACACAAAAGTAATTTTAGTTTTAGTAAAAGTTATTCAGGTTTATTAAAAAAATCATTATTACGGCAACTATGCCGACTTTACTACCGAAATATTACTTAATGGAAAAGTAATGAAACGGGTGTTAATTATTTGCGATTCTTCAGACAAAAACAATAATGTGGAACTGCGATACAAGCAGTATTAGACGAATGGAAAATTAGTATTGATGCACGAAAAAAAGCAGAATTGAAAACCTTTCCCAAAATTGAATTGATCGTATTCACGTTTTTAATTCCATTTTTTACTTATAATAACCCAATATATTTATAATACATTCTCATGTTATTATTAATATTTTTATTATTGTTGATATTATTTGTTATTGTTATTGTTATTATTATTATTATTATTACATAATATATGTTTTAATGTTTTCCATTTCTCTCAAGGCTTGAACTCTTGACTCGATGTGTTTTCGCTTGTATGCTGACGATATTCCCTCCTTTTCTACTTTTTTAGGGGTAATTCAAAAATACGTATGCTATCTTAATAATAATCATAAATGTAACTTCAAATTAACTTCTCCCCATAGCACGTCACACACAGTTTTTAACTGTGTTTGACGTAAATAAATAAAAACCTTTTTTAAAATAATAAATCGTAGCTCCTTCAAAACTTCATTGAAATAATTAGTAGTACTTATTAATGTTTCACTGACTTCAACAAGCTCATCCCAATCCTCTTCTGTACCTAACTTACTGAGTCGCAAAATATAATTTCTCTAAATTTGAAAAAAAATCCCGTAATGTTCAATCTGTTGTATTTATGATTAATTTTAATACATTTCTAACTTGAAATAAAATAAATTTTATCTCACAAATGCTGTGAGAGCATTCCCTTTTCTATCAACTCCTTCCTCCATCATTTCTTTTTTCAATGTGAAAAAAACCTTTCATACAATTTGCGTACGTATTTATCTTAGAAGGAGCTTCTTATCGTGAACTATTGTATTAAAAGTTTTTTGAAAGTGGTCAGGCGGAAGAGCGGACTAAATGGTCTGACACTCGCCACAAATAAAGACATTTATTTATTTAAACCAAATCTATCATGGTTTTGTTTTGTCTTTGCGGCACCGTACCTTTAGAAATGTTTAAATTAAATCATGATTTTAAATGGCCTATTGAATTCTTCATTAAATCTCTAAAGCAACAGTCACCCATGCGAATATTTTGAAGATCCACAACACGAAACAATTAGTTTCTTGTTAATCTCAGTGCAAAGTTACTAGGATACAAATAGAACAATATACGACATGGTTTCTATTACATATTATGAGACGTAACTCAAGCGACTTGCGGCGGGTTCATATCTTGCTTAGGGCGTGGATGTTTATGTTCGTATTTATATTTCGTGTCAATAAATATCAATTACAATTAATTTTAATTAAGAAACAAAATAAACAGAATGTGCTGATGGGCGGAAAGAGCGCAAAGCACTGAATCGCATATCAACGCCTTTTTAATTTAAACTTTCGATATTACATAAATTACAAACGTAATGGTTTTGGAGATTTTTTCTCGTCATTAATATTTTACTTTATAGGCTTATTTTATAATTTACTGCGTTTACTAACATAAGTTCTTTGTATGTGATCATGAGTGTTTGTGTGGAAATGAGCTCAAAATTGCGCTTTTTTAGTGACGTTCAAAGGTTATTTCAGATATTACGGTTGTGGGTTCGAAACCCGCATATGGTATTTTATGTTTCTGTATTTGGAAATACCAAAAGCGATACATTCTAAATTAAAATAAAATACATTTTGATCAGCGCAGTAACGCCGCCGCCGCCGCCGCCAACGGAAAAATCGAAGGAACCGGTGAGGCGAGCAACGGTCGGCAGTGCGGGGAGGCGATCGACAGGGTACGGATGGGGCTGTGACGCGCCCGATGAATAATCAGCCATTTATCAGTGCAGTTTAGAGTAAATGAAGTTCGAGGGTAGAATCAAGTGTGCTAAGGACTTGTCAGCTGTTGGACGATTGGTGGAATTCAGATTGCGCGTTGAAACTGAGAGAGATCAATGAAAATAGTGAACCGCGTGACCGGTTTTGGTTAGTGTAGTAACCCCATGCTTAATTAAACATAGTAGTGAACAGAGCTGAACGGATTTATTGCGAAGCTGAGGAGGAGAACCGCAAAGGACTGGAAAACCCGACGGACGTCGATCTCGCGCCATTCGTTCCCCTATCTGTGTGTTATCTTCATAACGGCTGGGACAGGGCCCTGGTGAAATTGTCAACCGTCGCGCGGAGTGGAGAAGCCAGTTGCCGAGGGAGGGCGAAGCCACGACGGGCTCCGAGGTGAGCCGAAGCCCGCCGACACCGCCGCCGCCGCTGCCGCCGTTGCTATTACCGCCCGAGGAAACATCAGGAGGGAACAGATGACTTTTAAAGGCCGAGGTATCATATACATTTGAGCTAATACGCATGTTTGGTTTCAAAACAAAGGTTGTACTGTTTGTAAATATTGTTTCAAAGGAGTATTATATTATCAATAAAACGTTTAGTTGTGAAAAAGATCTGTAACAGAATTATCTTTCCATGTTATGCCAAAACCCTAGAGGCCCATTCACGAGAAAACACCTGTCTCCTTTACAATTTATTGTCGTGAAAAGTACCGCTTCCCAGGTACGTCACAATATATATATTGTGGCGATACCGATTTCATCATAATTTTATAAACAAAATTCACCGGACCAAAATTTAAACAAACAGACTCGGCCACCCAGGTTTCTACCGAGAGATTACGCAGACGGTCACACGTGCGCGACTCCGCTTATCGGGAGGCCGTTACCGCCTCCGGCGCATTAAGAAAGTCGTTTAGAGGGCTGGCGCTGACAGATTCACTGGGCACACGTGTTCACTGTGCCGGCTGCGAAATTTCGAGATCGCCCGCTCGTTTCGGGGAAACTCAAATTCATAAATTTCTTTCACGCGAACGCGCCCCCTTATGCAAGCATGGGCCGATGTTCCAGAAGGAATTAGAACAACACTGCATGCTCGCAGCTAGCACAAAGAGTGGAAGTTTCTTTCACTGCTCCCATCACGATTGGTCGAAATAGCGTGATGCGCAACACCCTTTGGCCAATAGTGACTTGACTTTTATAAGGAGCTAGGGCACATAAGAGAAATTGGGTGGGGGGAAAAGTTAACCTTATACAATTTCGACTGAGAGAACTTCAGAAGGGATTTGAATTCTAGGCAGAGCAGTCGGGGCAGAAGCTTCTTTCGGGGAGCTATTCGTCGGTCAGAGGCAAGTTCGCCTCCGCCGGACTTATAAATTTTTCATCAATCAGACGGGGCCAGAGTATTAGGCGTCGGGGAAAGACTAGTGTGTCTCTGGAAAACTTATTTTTGAGCTTGAATATTAGACTGAGGGCAGTTGAGAGAGGAACTTATGTGGGGGTGGGAATTATTCGGGCGAATATGCCTATGTGGGGACTTATGTTATTTTACTGCGAGTTTTGAGCTGTGAGCCGACTGCAGTGGAGAGAGAAATTTCTCTGGGGTGGGTTTTCGTCGTGAAGAGAGGCGAATGTTTCTCCGATCGAATTCTAAACTGTCCGAAGTTGTGTGCGACAATTATCATAAAAGTCAGAGAGAGACGCATAGCTGATCACTCCGTTCCTGAGATCGCCCGACCACTCCGAGTTTCTACCAGTCACTACCAGAACTTCCAGATCAGCCAGTTCAGCTAGTACTACCAGTTTCTACCAGAACTTCCAGATCCGCCAGCTCAACCAGACTTCTAGACACCGCCTACGCAGCCACGCGTCGCAGCCTTTTCGTGACGTTACGAGGCGGCTGCCCAGCTGGCGACCAGAGAGGCCATTGCCTTTTCCCGAAGGCATTTTTTTTGAAGGCCGCCAGACGACCCTCTCGACCGCGCCGCGGCCGTCCCCGGCCGCACAAAGACCCTTCTCCAGGCAGTATCGTTCAGGGCTACCGCCTTATTGTGTAAATTTTTTGTAATGCGGTGTCACGCTCTGACACATTGACCAGTAATAATTTCACCCATTGTAATTGTTAGTTATAAGTCTTCTTAGTTTTTTAAGCTTAACTCCTAAAACTAACTTTTCATTTTTTTCTCTTCATCTAATTTTCCCACTATTCTTTTTATTCAATTTACGAGTGTAATTTCCCTGGGGCATTTTAATCATATTGCCCAGAAATAAATGTGAATTTTTACCAGTGAACAAGTGTTTATTTTATGTTTCCATCGTACTGTGTAACAATTCCTTCCATCGCCGACTTGAGCTAGCGTCAGGGCCGCTATCCGGTTCCCCAGGTAACCGGGAGTGTTACAATATATATATATATATATATATATATATATATATATATATATATATATATATATATATATATATATATATGTATATATATATATTGTGACGTACCTGGTGATGCCGGTACTTTCACTGCAATAAATTACTAAAGGAGGGTATCTTTTTCGTGAATGGGTCCCTACGAGGAGTCGATATAGCATTGGGGAATTTAATTAGAAAATGTGGTACAATCATAAACAAGATTTATTTACAAACCAAATCTGTTAATTACATTATTTATAATACCTCTACGCTTTGCCTTGGTACCAAGATCAACTTTAACATGATTTTTATCATACCTTTGGGGCCCCAACAAATACCTTCGATGCTTGGGTTACGGTTCGCATCGGCCGGAGTCGCCGATCTTCGCCGCAGCTGGGCGCAGTCGGCGGCTGGTGGAGTAGCGGTCGCCTCGGCTGGCGGTCTCTGGAATCCCTCCTGACTCGGCTCCTGGTACTTCGGCGTCGCACTTCCCTCTAATTGTCTTTCGTCATGTGATATAACTACTAACCACGCGGCCACTGCACGGGTCGGCGTCAGCTTCGCAATACACACAGTTCTGGAATTGTACACACCGCGACAAATAGCATAAGCGCAATTTACTGTTTTCTAGCACTGATCTTTTATATTGATCACTTTCCCGATATCAACCTAACACGCCTATCGTTCTTGCGTGGGCTAAATTCTATAACACACGTCCGCGGCTCACGACGACTTCTCCGCAACTTTCGCCGGCCGGCAACACGCCGGCCACGTCCTTCGGCGACGGCCGACTCGACCCAACTGTCGTAACGGCTGAAATTCCCTCGCCGCGCCGCGCTAGGTTTACAACCGTCGATTACGTTCCCACGGACGCCTCGCAGCGGCAACGGTGGCGGCGGCGGCGGCTGGCCCTCCTCACCGCTGTCCGTCGCGCTAGTCGTGCGTACCGCGCAGTCCAAAATAGATTCTAATTACTTATGCTAATGTTCTAATTAGTATGAGGAAACACGATGTGTTTCAATATATATATATATAGTGTGTGTGTGTGTGTACTGTGACATACCAGAAATGCATCCAAGGTATTTAATAAAGGACAATATGTACCGAAAGTGTGTTTACTTTAGAATTGGATGTATACCAATAATGTATCAGTCGTCAGGACGTCGTCAGGACAATGCGTCAACAAACTTTGTGTTCCGTGCTTAACGGTCTGAACGCGATATTCTTGTGCGAAGTATGGCCGCGGGATATCATGTTGAACTAATGACCAGACGGCGTTGAAAATCGAGGTTCCGCGATTATTTAGAATGAGGTAGTCTCATTACATTATTACAGTATTACATTATTTGTAATTTGAGGGTATCATTTTTTAGCTTGTGTTGTAATTTGTGGTTTTGTTGATTCATGCACAATATACTTCGTACGTGGCGAATTACTGTAGAATCGATATGTAACTGGACATTATAAATTGTTTTAAGTTACATAAAATGTCAGGCAGTTGCGAGTAGGCGCTTCTTCCGACGTGCAGGAAGGGAAAGTCGTGTTGGCGTACTGCTTTATTTGAATAGATCAGATTATAGAATATTTTTTTCAAACAGTTAGGATTTGTGGGGAATATTACAAAAATGCTCCCGCATCCAGAATTTACGACAGCAGGAACTCATAACATTCAAATATTAAGGTAAAGTATTATATATAATATTAACCACGCAACATAAATAGTCAAATTAAATGAGTAAAAATCGTAAACCATCACAAATGACTGCCCAGTGTGGGGCAGAATAAAATACATAAATAATTAGTGGAAGTCAGTTAAATAAAACTAACACATTACACTAACCCATCCACGATATGACTCTATCTGACTGGTATCTGTGTGTGAGATACGTGCGCAGTGTGTCTGTGTACAAGATCTGGATCCCTACGCCAAGAACAATCTTACAAGCACCCGAGATGGAGCCACGATCTACCATGAGCATCTAAATATAATGGTTCAAAAGCCAGATAGGCCTATGTTGTTTCTCGCTGGGAATGGGCCCACGGATGCGGTAGTTCAGCAGGAGGCCCTGGTAGGTCTTTTAGACGCCCAGTTGATGGCAGCTAGGAAGGGGTTTGGGAAAACCGCTAAACTAATCCCTAATCAAAAGAAACGAGAACCAACTAGTACGAGAAAGTCTAAGCCATATTAATGATATGCAGAATAGGATCTCATCATAACACATCATACATCAACATAACAGTACGAACAGAGATATACTCCTATGCGAACGACGCAACGTGATCTCTGTTAAGCACACTTTCACATGCCCTCAAAATGAGGCCAGCGGACTAAAATACAAGCTGAAATCACTAACTGTGGTGATACAAAACAGGGAAATTTGGAACAAATTTATTAAATTCCTAGAAGAAATCACCCTTTACAGCCAAATAGAAATCATTTCTGGAATATTGTTTAGAATAAAATTTTACTGTTATTGTAATCAAGAACTAAGTTGAACTTAATGTAATGCTCCAATTAAAACCAATAATGTAACGTAAGGATAATGTGTTGGTAAATTTAGAATGAGATTGCTAATAACCTATGTGGTTGATGCGACCTAAAATAAACAAATTATCCATCTGAGCTATTTTGTAGCACGGCTTTTGTAGTCGACTTTTGTTAGAACATGCGTTGCATGTATATCCCAGGAAGGCCAAAGAGCATTTTATCCTTTCATTTTCATTATTTTTACTGACTATTTTTTCATATTTAATTCTTTTCTACTCTTGCTTTTGTCTACTATAGAGAAAATGTTTATTTGAGGCGGACTTACACAAATTTTGAAAAAATGTAGTATGTAACTCACGTGTATCTCACAGTCACAAATTATTTATAACTACCTTATATTTGCATATGGCTTTATTCCAGTCAAAAGAACTTAAGGTGACTAACAATGATAGGCATTCATAAAAACCGATAAATCTCAATTAAATAATCATAATTATTTCTAGCTTTTGAGATGTATTTCACAGATACCGTGCGAGACTGATGGTAAATGTTAATTACTTATCTTATTAGTAAATAAATTATTGGCTACATAATGATTTAAAATGTTTCACAAATTATATTCAAACTTTCATATGTAAATATAAATAGCTATAAAATTAAAAATTATTCCAAATACATAATATTCCAACTACTGTCAGTTACTTGCATACATTTCACAATTTTTAATTTTAAAAAATGTACTTTGAAAATAAAAAATCGTTATATTATCATTCCTGCAAAATTTATCCGTTCACTATTAATATACCACAAATAATCATCAAGTGTGTTGCGAGAGCGATATATCGACCAGCTACTGAAGCTGCAAACAATAAATAATCGTAAAAGAAGCAACAACCTTTTATAATTTCTTATACCATCCTCTTGCAAGGTATTTACTGAAAAAGATATGCATTTATTATTTACTTTTTAAAAGGTTACTTAAACTGCAAACTTATGTCACTTCATTTTACTTTGGATTTCGTTATAGGAACTATTTTTATTTGCTGGTTAAGGTGGCTTCTTCTCTGCTCGCGTTTCAACATTTATCATCCAAGAGACGGTTGTTGGGCTATGTTCTCCTCTGTTCTTTATTTGCTTCATTATTTTTCCCGTCCATCTGCGTCCCATTATCTCGTTACAGTTGTCATGCCGCCAAATAAGACTGCTCGCCGTCAGAGAGAACTATCCAGAGAACCAGAATACAGCAAAAGATTGAAAAACAACATTCCTCATTTCTCTACAGCCTTATGTTGAATCGCGCAGCAATTTTAATTCCGTTTGCCGTGCTGAACGTTGTATGTTCAATGTCTATTATTTTGGCATATTACTGGTGACAAACATAGAATTTCATGTCGCAACAAGTAAAATCCCTAATTTTTGCAAAGAATACTATTTATTCCATTAATAAATAAATAGCAATGTTTTAAACAAATTAATGCTCCACACAACTTGTGAGTGCTTCCGTGTTGTTATATTCATGAAAAGGAGAATTCATGTAGGAAAATCTCTCCACAGAAGCACCGGGCTGGTGAGAGTGCTACAGAAATTGTATTGATAGCACGAGTTGCAATTTGTACCAAAAGAAATCGTAAGTAGCATACTCATCAACAATTACAACAGATGCTCTAAGTGTTGTCACCTTCTCTTGTTCCCAGTAATCAGGTTGCTACCAACATAAAAGCAAAGGAGTAATAGGAGACCCCGACTCGGTTCGGTGGGGAGAGATTTTCCTGGTGCAATGTATTATAGTTTAACAACAAAATATATTATGTTTTTCAGCTTCATTGCCAGTATTAAAACAACAATAATTGTATAAAAATTGAAAATTTAAAAGTAGAATGGATAACAATGCTAATGAGGATTACGTAGAGAACTGATTTCACATAGATGTACTGTTTTGTAGCCATCTCTGTCACGCAGCTAATATGGTGATGCAAGCGTTTACGATCTCTAAAGCGACTACAACGAAGAGCAAAAGAAAGAAAGGGAGAGATTTTCCATCGAGGAGCTCAGTGGGTACATCCTCCCACTCTTTAGTTTGTCTTATTGCGCACATCTGTACAGACAGGTAGCACATCAGTTCTATGAAGTGGCGATACCCGCTGAATCAGAAAAAAATATTTAATAAAACAAAAAGTAGGAGTTTTTTGCTGGTTGATTGCAACTGAATTTATTTCATCGTACCTATTTAGAACGCTAGATAATAACACTAGGAACCTCCAGGAAGGTATGGTGCACAACGTACTTAATTTTATACGTAATTTTACACGTATCGCAATAAAAACGTCATATCACGTCACAGCTTTTAAATATACCGTATCTTTATATCGTATCATACCGTAATTTGCTATTAATGCAAATACATTTAAATTGCACGTGTATGATATTGAGATATCTTGACATCTGCTCACGTGCGCTGTTGCCATAGCCCACGCGCGCTGAGGTTCTTCCCGCCCCATCCCCCGTCACATCAGCTACGCGCAGATGCCGGCCGAGCCAAGGGGCTCGAAGGCCTTTAAAACTCGACGTAAGGGTGGCAGCGTCGCTTTCCAAGCCACCCCCACTTGCAACAAAGTCCGGAGACTCCGTCCTTCTGGGACTCCTGCCCCAAATCGCAAAGAAGCCACTCGCCCGTCATCAAACCGTGCTTCGAGCACTTGACACCCACGTTGCCGTGAAAACTCAGATTATCTTTGTCTCGCAAATTCCCCCTCGCTTATCCTTTGAGACTAGCTATAATTCTTGACCCACAGCATCAACTTCCAGCAGATGCCCCCCTCCCATCGACCCATCGTCAACAGTAGCTAAACAATAACAACTTATTAGAACGATCAGAGAATGTAGGTCATCAAAGTGGGGACTGCCCGCGACCAGTAGGCAACCACCACATCGTACAACATCGCAGAAGTAGGTAAGGGAACCAACAGTGGCTTTGGGCGACACGCACGTGATTACAGGGCACTCACACAGGATGATTGAAGCACAGGACAGAGTAGTGGAGAGGCACATTTGTTTGACTGTTTGAATTTCATAGAGAGAGAATGTTTGAATTACGTCGAGCAAAGATTTATTTCTTTAAACTCCATCGAGCTTAGTAGCTTTCAAATTGCAACTTGAAAGTCACAAAGATTTCGCTCCACCGGGAGCAATTCTCTCTCGAACAGGTGCATCATCCGTAACCGCCCGTATCGAGCGAAATAATTACATCGAATGGAATTCTGTTCTGCGGGCGAAAGTCAAAACGTTCAAAAATCACTAGTCACGGTGTCGTGTGACGGCCTGATTCACCTTGAAAACACAGTTAAATAATTCCACGGATGAGTAATGCAAAAGCCAAAGAAGAAATTTTTTATCCGCCCGTAAAACATGCAATTCATGTTGGATAAAAGTTTGGAAGAAAATTTGCGAGACATAGAGTAAGCAGTTTGGCAATCGTTTAAGAGACTTGTGCATGCATTTCTGGGGACAAAGAAAGAAGACAATTACAAACTAGTGGTGCTACAGATGGCACCAATAATGGACAACACATTTTATATGAAGGAAAAACCTCCATCTTCAACTTTGTAGTTGTAGAGACGCGGGAAAATTCAGACTTTTCCAATTTTCAAAAATTCAGAGTTAACCATGAAAATCGGACCTATGCCACCTTTATAAGTGCATTTTACTTTATTCTTACAACAATTTTAAAGATAAAGTTTGGATCCGTTTTTGAGAAATTTTGAACATGTCCCTGGGGCTTCATGTAAAGTACTCCCAAATTTTAAAGAATGTTTTTCAAAATCTCAAAGCTTCGACTCGGGCTAGATGGACAAGGGTTTCTTCAATTTGGGAAAAAATCTTGGTGGTTTAGGCGCTAGTGGTGTTCACGGACGGACAGACGGACAGACTGACAGACGGAGATACGGATAGACGGACGGACAGACGGACGTTTTGAAAAATACATTTTTCGGGATCAAGGGATCCCAAAAGGTGTATTTCCGTTGAAGTTTTGAAATCAATTTTTCGCAGCATTACATAATTTTCCTTATACTACGTATATTGCTCCGTCTATACGTATGTATACGGGGAAGTAAAATTTAGGTTAAAAAGCAACAAATATTTGAGGTGTATAATGTCTCTGAAAATTCATTTTCTTCACTCTCGTCGTAATTTCCCCGTTCCCCAGAATTTGATTGATAAACATAGTAAATAGTTTCAACAAGATATTGGAACAATGGGGAAGGGATACTAAGGGCGTAAGGATCCTGTAATGATGGTAAATTATTTCTTGTTTCTTGTCAGACAGAGTAAACAGGAATACAAGAGTAAGTGACATGGCGCAATGCATTTTTAAGTAATGCAATAAGAATTTATCCTCCAATATGATTCAATATTATTGCATGAATATGTGTATTCCATTTTTAACGTCTTACTTCATATGAAGCACTCTCATAAAATTTTGTAGTAATATAACCGGAGTGTCAAAGAGGAAATTAGTACAGGAGTTTGTTTAATTCAAATAATAAATACGTTCATATCTTTTGAACCTTGCATGATAGAAACTTTTGATAATGATTTTCAAAATCAGCGTGATCGTTTCCTTCGGAATCACATACTTTCATCCTGGAGGAAATAAGAAATGCTTTTGTTCCCTAGTGTAGTTTTTCATATAAAAGCCATGCTCTAAATTGAATACATCGTATAAAATTAACATGAAACATTTTTTTTAATTATTCCTGATTGCTTTCATTGCTAAAAGGCAAGTGTACATATTTCTTATTAAATATATTGATATTTTACCCAAATGATATGTTAGAACTCGCTGCAATTCTTAACATCTTAATTTATACATTAAGTAATTGCACATTTTCGGCCAGGAGTAGGATACATTTTACATTTTATATTTAATGTGCTATGTTCTACACCTTTCCAATATTGTTGGGCATAACGTCGCTTTCAGATAGGATCCGTGGAAAACTCGCCTTCTCTTGCATCCCGGGTACCGGCCGACCGATCCCATCTTTAACGCTACGTCGCTAACTGCATCATACAAATTTAACTAAACATTAGCTCTATAAAAGCTATTATAATTTATAACATTCAAATTTACATGCAACAATGTAACCTTTTTTATTATAAGTTAATTACGACTTAATACCTCATTATAGTCATTTTGTAGTAGATTCAATTTGATTGGAGGAGTCGAATCAGTGTCCTCGTCAGTTGCCGGCACTGGCTGGCTCCCAACGATCTCATTCCTCAGTTTGGATCTGGTGCCGCCGTCAGCCACACGCTCTGTACGTCGCTCCATGAATCTTACCATTTTCCAGATAATATGTGTTAATGGTGAACTTTCTATATCACAATGCATTGTGAATCAATCCATGCTGAGCTCGTACTAGTCATGAACATGTAAGTGTTGTGATTCCAGCATGGACAATTGTTTTGTCGTGTGTTGTACGTGATTGCAACAATGCATTTCTATTGCGCAACATAATATCCGCTTCCGCGGCATTTAAAGAGCCATTGCGTACCTGCTGGTCATGATTTGTGGCATTCCGGACTTGTGTTTCCCGGAACTGTGAATCGCTGCAACATATTGCGGGGTGGTTCTAGTCAAATATTCTTGCTGAAATAGTGTGCCCGCCAGTACAATTCCTAACTGTGATTAGTACAGCATGTTAGTCTAACTACTGCACCGTAATGTGTTCTGTGTGACGGTGATGGTCATCTGTATCATGTTCCGGTATCGAAAATATGCTTTTCCCTGCTGCTTGTAAATCGCAGAAACATCAACGCGATTGCTCCCAGTGATTACCTGCACGCTACGATCACGCGCACCCCTTCCCCGCAGGAGGATGACGTCACGCGCCTCTAGCGCGGAGTCCGGCGTCAAGTGTCTACACAGTGCATCACATCACGGATTCCCCTGCATTCAGTAGGTCATTTTCTTTATTCAGTATTAGTGTAACACGAGATGTTGTGTTTTCAGCTTTATTCCGTTTTGTGCTAAATGTAAATTGCAACGACCTCAATTAGTCTTGAACTACATATGCCTTCAGTTTTTACAATTATTTAAATATTTTCAAGAGAAACTATAGTTGTATATTTGCAACCAAATTTATTTCCTAGTTAATATCAATTATATGTTCTTCCTTTCGCTCAGTTCATGTCTACTGAATTCTCCCAGAGTAATAGTGATATCGTCTGTAGATATTTACATTTGCAGGCAATACGCCCACGTCGCATTCTATTCACGCAGTGGTCGTCCGAATTTACAATGTTATCAAGGTAAGTGGGAGGGATTGAGGTTAATTCGGCACTTCGCCTCATCAGCCCATGGCCTCTCAGCAAACCTCCACCATGATCCTTGGTTGAAATGTTATTAAGACCTGTCTTCCAAATCGCATATGACTAGTTAACTGCTGTCACAGAAAGTCGTTCGAAAAACTGTTTCAATGAAACCTCTCAAATACATTTTGTGGATTTATCAGCTGAATGCTGAAAAAGATAGATTAGGAAATCAAGGGAGGATGGTGATCAAGGGCAACAGGGTCATTAAGACCGCTGAGATTACAGCGTAATTTTTTTTAAAACATTGGTCACCAGAACACATAAATTTCTGCACCACGTGCTGTGCGAAAACAAAAGCAGAGATAGCGCGAGTTTATGGAGCGCAATAAAGTTGTCACTCGCTACCTCCGCAACAGAATAAGTTGAAATGCCTTTTTTCGTGAACTGGAAGAGTGTTCTATCGAATGTATGTGTAGAGCAGAAGAAAACAGTAGTATGCTAGCCATTATTTAGGGAGCAAAACAACGGGAGGAACCTCTATTAAGGCGTCATGCAAAAGAGATACATTGGACAGAGATATATAATCCATATACTTAATACACTGATATACTAATTATATTCTAATGTATAATAAAACGTAAACAATTCATGTAAATTAATTGAAATTAAGTTTAATATAAGTGAATATTCAAACATTTCTTACATAATTTAATGCGTAATCAGTATTCTTAACGTATTATAAGAATTTGTTCGATTATCTGGGGATTGTGCAACCGTGCAACCTAAGCACAAGCCGTCACTGCGTCATAAGTAGGTCGTTTTGTATTACGAAAAGGCTATTTTCAATGAACAGAATTCAACAGTGCCTCACAATTCTCTTACTAATCTAGTACACCTATAATTACTTCCATTTTCATTCATATTTTTTTTAAAAAGGTCTTATTTAGTAAGTGTAAGTCAGTCAGTTTGAGGCTCATCTCGTGGCGGTGGTGGCGGGGGGGGGGGAGGCGATGGCGTCGCAGGGCGTCGCGTCGTGAGCCGAGGCGCAGGGCGCGGCCTGCGCGGCCGGCGCTGACAGCGCCCGGCGCCCGCCGTGATGAACGGCCCCAAGCCAGCCACCGCCCCGCACCCGCCCACGCGCGCCCGACGACCTCGCCCCTCGCTGCTCTCCATTGCGTCACTCCTACACCCACCTCGCGCTTTATCAGCTGCGGATGCTCTTTGTTCTGGGAGGAGGCTACCCGAACGGTTGCCGTCCGGACAGTCGTGCCAAACAGCGCAAACTTTGGAACTTAAGGGCGAGTTCTGCGCCATACATATACTATACGACATCGTAATTTACTTTCAAAGATTAATCTTTAGCCTTTTCGGAGAGGTATAGTACAGGAGACAGCAAGAATTTGAATAATATAAAGAAGAAAACATCGGTGGTACGGTACAAATTTGCAAAATGCTTGGCGGGTACACGAAATCTCTTTGATAGCATGTGTGCCTCACAAAAAACAACCCATAAGTTGATTACCAATCAGAGAGAAATGTTGCAGGTAAAATTTCTTTTCAAGTAAATCCCTACCACAAATGTATTATCAAAAGTGACATTTAACTTCGAAGTTTGTGACACTCCCTCCTGTCATGTCCTTAATTCGGTGACATTTTATCCTGTACGATGAAAAAGTATTTGAAAATTAATAGACTTGTACACAGGCGGAAGGTCTAACTAGAAGTGTCTGATATTACATAAAATTGGGGGGGGGGAAACAGTTCTTGCCAGGAGTTTTAAGTTAAACCAGAGCAACTTTTGCTTTGTATGTGCACGCGGTGCATTAAAAATGGCAAGTTATCTACAAGCAATTCACTGAGTGTATACACTGAGAATAAACTTGTAAAGCGACGGTGGCCACGGATACTATGGCGGCGAAGATGATGGCGGAGGGGATGATGGCCACGGGGGCGATTGGGCCTCTGCTTTATTCACGAAAATGAAGACTCAACAGTGCCGAAGCATGTTAATGACATTTCACTCCCATGCATTTTGTTACGTTTTGACTAATAAAGAATGGAAAAAATCTGTATACCTCGAATAAATTATTTTTTTATCATTTCACTGTGAATGTTACAAAAATAATTTTCATCGTTACAATATGTTAAACTACATATGTCTTCAGGAACAATTGCATTGTTATTACAATATAACTACTACAACAATATAATTATCACATAACATTTTGATGTACGTGAAGTTACTGGAAGAGACCTGTTCCTCTCCCGGCCTACACCCCGCCAGCAACGCCCCTACTGTCTACTATCGTGGTCATGCATGTGCTCAAGAACTTTCGAGCCATGTAGCACCATGCCGCACCGTCACATTTGTCGGCGTCAGCACATGAGCAGGAAGGGCGCCGATGGCCTACGGTATCCCTGAGTTCTTCCGCAATAACTGCTGGCCAGGAGGATTCATATATCATGCCTTGCAAGAGGCTTAAGCTCAAACACACCAAGTATAACTCTGCAGGGGGGATATAGTCAAAACCGTCAAACCAGATGGGAACACTGGCGAGCATGCGTCCGATAGGTAGGGTCGTGTCGAAAGTCATGAACTAAAATGTTTGACTACGAGCCACGCCTAAATTACATTGGAAGAATACCCTCTGTGTCGTGAAGTTAAAACTTCACCTAAGTTGGTTTAAAATGGCCAAATATTGTTTCCTAGTGTATCGCAGATAATCTTGGATTAATAACCGAAAAATAGACTGAAGACTGCAGGTGTTTTCTTTTTATTGTCACATAATTTCTCCATGCACATCATAACACCTAAGATTACTCTTAAACATGCAGGGACTCGCAGTGACCTTTATTTCTTTTTATTAAGAAAAAAGTAAAAAAGAAAAGTTTTTGGAGTAAAATGCACATTTTTCTTCTCCGCAACATACGATGACTCACTACTCAATCCCAACACTGTAAATCTGTATCTTTCATCAGATAGTCATGCTATATAGGAAAAATTGCGTCGTCACATGCACGGGTAGAGATATAGAGAAGAGATATAATGTAAGATCTGTAGTGGATAAAGTACTAACGTTACAATAATTTCTTTCAAATAGTTACCCTTCGTTGTTTACTTGTCTTTTCACCCATTTTAGTAAAAATAAATGTATTTTCAAAGTAAAATGCAGGAACCAAGGATAGTGCTTCAGATAGGCCTTCAAACCACGGTACCGAACAACCCCGTTTACAAAAAGATAATCTTTTCCCCCCTTTTGTAATCATAAAATTAATCAAACAAAGTAGTCTGCCCAAACATCCATTTGTTTGTACAAGTCACTTTTAACACTGAACCATCTTGTTCTTCAACCTTACGTTTGAACTTTTTCCTTCCCACATAACAGCGATACTTCAAAGCACTTCCCAACCCACACAACGCAGGTTTCTTGCCCACCGTCGCTCCTTCTTCAAACGACCACAAACCCTCGTTCATTCTCCCCATCTGCGCAGGTCCGGCGCGGGGGCTGCGGGGCTTGTTTTCCGAATTAATCACACGCGGCTCCTCCCGCTGCGTCGCCCGCTCTCGCCGGTTTCTGCGCGTGGGCGGCGCGTGACTAAGCCGGGCGTTTCCGAAAAGGTCGAGACGCGATGCCCACGCGGCCGCGTCGCGTGATTCACACCGCGAGAGCCCCCCCCCCTTCTCCCCCCCACACACAAGAGAGCGACTGTCAATGTCGGGTGCGATTTCCAGGGCCGCCCTCGTACGCGCTGCGCCGCGCCGCACCGCGCGCAGCTGCTGAGCCGACACACACACAAACAGGAAGCGCGAGACCGACCCGCAGAGCCGACCGGCTTCAAGTCGAGTTGTTTGGGCGGAGTTTCTCAAATTAGGGTCACATTGATTATTGATTGTTTCGTGTATTCGTGTGTGACGTAGTGAAATAAGAATAAATTCAGATAACAATAAAATAAGAAGTATATTGAAAAGTTACAAACAAGTTACAATAATTAGCTAAAATTAAACCCTCCGGCAACCTTTTCTTTCCCAGTACCCTGCTTTACCGCAGAAAAAAGCTACGCGTGATGTGAGCTCTCGGACTTCCGTTCCGTGACTATCACCGTCACATGGCCTCACGCCAAAATTTAAACCGGTAGCCGTCCGGCGGACCGCGTGCCTACAGCACCCGAGATCGTCTGGCCCCTACACTCCCCGCACATCTCGCCCACACTCCTACTCTCCCCGTACCTACTCGTCTTCCGCTCTCCGATGCAAACTGAATGAGAACGCGGGCACAGATGGCGGCGCTTTAAATAGTTGGGGCCTACACCTCCACCACACAAGTTTCCTAGGTAGGCTCGCCTGCTGTCGGCAAGCTAGAGCTCGCTAGCTAGCATCTTAGGAGGGGCCTGCACCCCCACCACACAAGTTTCCTAGGTAGGCTCGCCTGCTGTCGGCAAGCGAGGGCTCTTTAGCTAGCTTCCTAGGAGTTTACAGCCTAAGGGTATTTTTGGCTCTGCCACGCTGTCTGCGTCAGCTGCCAGAGCGCAAAACCCCGGAAGTTCAGGGCTCAACCCTTTCCTCCCCTGCAACGTGCTTTCACTGACCTAAAGGTTCTGGCCCTCGTGTTAACGACGCCACACGTGCACCTCAGCTTCTATCGTCATTAATTAATGCATTTAGCACGGGAGGTGGCGGTATACTTTCCCGCTGAATGGTGAGATACGGCGCCGATTTTCCCGATGGGGTTTTCCCTACCCAGGTACCTCCCACCCGCGCTGCACCGCCACACCCGGGATACGTGCTATAACACCAAGCCCCCGACTGGTCTCCTAACATGTGAGGTCGTCTTGTGCATGTAAGTAAGGGTAAGTAAAAGAGCGAGGACAGGAAAAGGAACAGGAAGGAAAGGTAGTGTGTGATCCCTGACCCATCTGTTACGTACTGTTCCGCCATTCGCCAATTGTTCATCGGAGAAACCAGGAAAAACCACCATTCAAAGCAGTCTGCCGCCAGGATTCTTCTACAGACAGCGACTGGCGTCGCCCAAGCTATGTAGCTAAAGCCGAAAAGCCTAGAAGGTCCAGGGCAGAGGCACTGCAGCGATACAAATTAGAGCCGTGCTACTTCAACCCAGTCTGTTTAAAAACAGGCTCATGCTTAAATGGTCTGAGGTGAAAGTGTACGACTTTGTATGAATTCGCGGGAAAATCAGTGAAATAAATCTAAGTAACACTGGGCCAAGAAGATATATATTTTTTGAATAGTATCTAACGTAACTTACTTAATGGCATAGTGTAACAAAACACACGCCAGGAACATTCTATCACCACAGATTTTCCGGCAATTACTCATTAAGTATTTTCGATCAAGTAGGACTTCTATCGGAATGGGTTTTCATATGAGGTACTTTGACATGGGCAGGTACATTGGACATTCTGGAAAATGAAGTCAGAGTCAGTTTTAATCAACGCATTTAATTTCCGAAAAGCGCACGGTTCGTTTATTTTATAGCACGCGCGCTTGGATTACTTCACATTTCACCATCGTATCTACTCAGCGGCTGCAGCTTTTAGTACGGCAGGGAGGCCACAGCTTACGTTGAAGCTTATTTCCTTCCCTCTCTGGAGACACACTAGTCAAAGGGTTATCCTTGGTGTGTTGGGAATAACATGCGTATTTAATTTGCCAGTTTCATGAAAATATATTTGTTTTTCAGCCATTGATCAGGATTCTAAATAATTGCGCGTATTCATGATCTTACATTGCTCCAGCCAGCCTTTGTATACACGCACGTCCACACGTGTCGTGAGGTCACGGGCTCGAATGACAGTTTTGAATTTTTTTTAATACGTATTTATTTTTTCATTCGGAAATACATAGTTTAGTTACACATTCTCTTCTTTTATATGTATTGGATGGTTAACAACTATTCTTACTTCCTAATCTTTAAACTAACCCTAACTACAAGAAGGGGTGGATACAATCTGAACCTACTGTTAACAATTGTTCGCGAGTGTGTTTAGGAAGGCCAAAGTGTCAAAAGGGTATCCGTTTTTTATTCGTGTTGTAGTGGTTCTGTGTTGTTACACAGTAAGCCTCCACTTTCTTAACAGAGTACTTTTTACGTGATGGACTATATTATCTTGTTTTCTATTAATTTATGATGATTCATTTATGTTCTGGACGTCTTTGGCGTCACACGCACATGTTCAACTTAACTAACTTATTAAATACTTTACTAATGCCATTCTGCCCGTCTTACAACATCGCGTACTCCTGTTCGACTTCACCTTTCCAGAACTTTTATTCAGGTCCCTGACTCTTGTTCCTCGGCCTATCCATTTCCCCTGAACATTTTTGGACATTTTGGGTCGTAAATTGGCGTTTCGTTCACGTCATTACTCAGTTCCATGTCACATGTCTACTGATATTCCCCCTGACATCTCTGTAAATTTAGAATTTGCTGCATGAGGTACTATGCCATTTCGTCACGTACACAGCGGGAAGTCCCCAGCTGCGTCGAAGGATTGTTCTGTTAATTCCTCACTTTCCTCAAACGCGCCACCGCTGTGTTGTTCACCTGAGGCAATTTCGCGTTTGTCAGAACAGAAACGTCATGGAGTATTTTTATGGTCGTGAATTGGCCATTCTAAGACTACGCAAACGCACCACTTGTACCCACCCAAAGCCCAGTCACATTCTCCCCAAAAGGTTCCCAAAAGTATAACAATTCCTTTAATTTTGACTGTAAAATGGAGGGGGGTATCATGGAATCATACTTAATATCATAAATCATACTTAAGGAAATAAACTAAATTCTCAGAACGTACCTCGAGAATTACTCTGAAACACTACTAATATAAGATTAAAAATTCGAAAATTTGGCAAAATCGATAGATCGCAACATCTTCATTTTTTATCTAACATGGATGAAATATTTCCCCTTAAAATATTGTAAGGCTCTCTTTATTAGATGAAATTGTATTCATCCCCCGTGATGTTACAAAAAAAGCTATGTACTTCATTAAAAATAATGAATTTCAAAGCTTCCTATACACTAAATTCGAAAAAGAAAAATAATTCATTTAATGGATTATTGTTTCAAAAGTTATGGTATTATTAAAGTGCATTTTACCTAATTTAAGATAAATTTAATGTGAATTCATGTTTGTGTTGTCTGCTCAGGAAATTTTATGTTTGTTTCCTTAACGGACAATCCACTCCATAAATTTAATTAAAAAGATCCTTAATTTCAAAAACCAGCCTCATTGGTAAAAATTATTTTTAGAGCATGTAGGAATATATACTCGAAACTTGTGGTGCTACATCAGCACATACTTTCTTGTGTTATTTCTAAGTGCTTCGTTATATTATACTACTACACAAACATGCTAAAGTGATTTCGACCAGCAAAAATTATTTTCCACGCCGAGACTCCAACTTAGATCTTCCTAGTTAACTCGCCGTCAGCAATACTACTACTACGCTACAAAAGCGACATATGGATTGAAATAGGGACCGACGCTTAAAAATGACATTGTCTCAACACAAAATTTTTCAAACACGCAAATTTTGCAATTTTCGAAAATTCGAAGTTTGCCTACAACGGGTCGAGCATAATATATTTTACCGTTCATTGTATCACAACAGGGAAAAATAAGCTTTTAGAAATTGCATAATTTTTAGACACAAATTACACGAAATCTACTCGTTTCTTCAAAAAATTGTACATTAGCCTTTTTGAAGATCTAATGTTTTACAACAGACTTTATGTAATGCAATAAGTCATTTTCAGTAATTTTATGTAATGTAAATCGTTTTCTTGAATTTCGTAGTTTTGAAATATAAACTTTTTGCAATTTTTGAAAGTACGGAGAGTTCGCCGAAAATGGGACTCGCGCCATATTTTTACCGTCGCTTCATACATATCGACAAAAAATTTTAAGGATAAAAATTGAACCGTTTTTTGAGAAAAAAAAATGTTTCAAATATGAAAATTTCGCGCAAATCTAAAGGAAAACGACTCACATTTTCGAAAAATTTAACATGATCTTATTAGAAGTTCTGTCTTTAAAGCAGAGATTTTGTAAAGGAAAAAAGGTCTCTCATACACTTTGTGTCGTAAAATTCTAAAAAACTTTCCAAAAATTAAAAGGTCTAATAACACAAATTATCTTAAAATAATTTCCTATGTAATTTTTAAAACAGTATAAGTTTTTATCACTTCGGTTGCTAATTATTTTTTAACGATAGTTAGCTCTTGTACACGATCTATACAAATAGTGATTTGGAAGTCCTTAAGATGCATCAATAATTCAATGGGTCTCGTCCATCTTCAGGCTTCAGGACAGGCTTTCTGTAAGTAGAGGATTTCTTCTTTCCAGAAGGGAAAAGAAACTAAAGAATAATTAAATATTACAACCAAAGAGTTCTTCCTAAGATTTTGATGAATGGAACGAGTCACGATGAGCGAAATCATGATTACACTATTATTCATGAAATGAATAATATTTCAAGTTATAAATCTGCAAAATTACTTATCGTCTAAAAGATAATTGTAAGCAAAACATTTTGATTTTCAAACCCAGTATTGATGTTTCGAAAATTTAAATAGATATTATGAAAAAATTAATTGGTACGACGCTCAAAGAATATCGTATTATCTTCCCAATATAATCGATGGTTTTCAACGAGGACTTGTTTCATTCCTAGGGAATGCAGACCGATTCACAATTTTTAATAGAACTCATAAAGCATTTCCAATGCAATCAAATATGCCTCGCGAGTAGCGTACGTGACGTACACATAAATCTTTCAAGAAATTTCAGCGTTAGTCGGGTTTAACATCCGCCGTCGCACTCAACATTCAGAGAGCAAAACGCGAGGTGATCTCGCAATTCACTCCCAACAGCGCTAAAGCGAGCGATTCGCCATGACTCGCGGATGGTATGACCTCATCCATCACTCCTCAAGACCCTGTAGCAACCTGGCATTCGCGCCTCTAGTTCCCGATTACTCAACGTTTCGCAGGAAAAAAGAGACTGCTGTTGCTACCTAATTTTCTAGCCACTGAAACAGGGCATTATCCCAGCCCTGAATCTCAAACGGTCTGCTACCCGGAATGCACCATCAGAAGCTCCCAACTGATTACCATTGCTAACCCATAAATCGTATTTACATTCCAATAATGCGGCAAAGGAGGAGCAAGTAATTTTCGTTCATAAATCAGATGGGGCAGCGAAGCACGTCCTCAAGGAACGAGTTTGTTGCTGGATGCTGTTGATTCAGAATAATTGTAGCTGTCAACTCCCCTCTCAGCAGGAGAGGAGACGCCAACGTGTTAAGCGCTCGATTTCTTATAGGGGCTCTGAGAAAAATTGGAACTATTAGTCAGAAGGAGACTAACTACTCTTTCAAGTGCTTATATGTACTTGAGGACAAATGGCCTGCAGCTTCTATGTGGCCAGGATTGAAGTAGAGTATTCTTTCAAGCATAACGCAATGTAATGAGAGGAAGAGAAAGAATTATCTCAAGACGGCTTTGTAGTAAAAGCATAATAATTATTTAACAGTCCACAAAATGTGTTTCTTTTCAAAGCCTTTCTCTGAATAATGTATGTTATACAGTTATCATTATTAGGCCGCTAAATAACAAATAAGAGGTGTGGTTGAAGTTCGTAAACCTAAGTGATAATCGGGGATCATAACCAACCTAATTCTTATAACAAAAAAAAAAATCATCATGCTAACAATAAACACCATTTTGTGTAATAAGAGCACTTATCAGACATCTTCAGCTACAATTCATTTTTTTCGGTCCACGGATAGGTAAATCCTTAACGGAGGCCGAACTTAAAGAGTGACTTTTCGTACCTTTGTTTGGTGAAGTCGAAATGGCAATACAGTACTACAAAAAGGTTAAAACCGACTGGGTGCTCGATTAAAGTGGCTGCAGGTCGTTTAACTCTTTCGTCTTGCATTATGAACCGTCGCGGCAGTAGCTTAGTAACATTTGATTGAAAATGCCTACGAACAAGAACGAAGGTACTTGAGAAAGATTCTATTGCTTAATGTGTTGTAATGAGAGAAGTTGAATCACGGATAAGAAACGAAAATATAATTAGTTGTCTTTCATATCAAAATCGCACAGAGCAGCCAATTTCAAATTATGATTTTAACACGACGTGGTATTTTAGCTAATTTTTTCTTTCATTCTATTTCGAATAGTAAGAAATATTTGCATTCGACGCACTTTTAGGCAAAAAACGTCAATTCCAGTTGAGTTAACCGGTGGCGACACCTTGAGCTAAGCAAGCTAGGCAATGCCTAACCCTGATGAATATAAATTAATTTTATACATTTCACGCATATTACAACTTAAATTATCCCTAAATATTTCGTAAGAATTTTTCATTCGGACATATAAAAACAATCGTTAACGTGGGACGTGGCTTCCATATTGCTGCTAAGGCCACATTTCTTTTCATAGTAGATACATTTCATATTACCTTATTTCAACTAAGAGTACTAACGTCAAATTTAAGCGATTTCCGTACTCCAGCACAAATTGAATTTCATTATTATTTAGTGATTGAGAAATCTAAAATCGAAATCGAAAAAAATAGCAATGACTTTACGTTGGGTTTGAATACAATTGTGAATTTCCTTTGGTTCATTCTTGGCCGCTAGTGGCAGGAATTTCAAACTCTGCCAGCGCCGAAACTACAATACCATAGCAATGAAGTACAGTACAGCACTTCATACATCGTACAGCGCCGGAACTACAATATCATAGCAATGAAGTACAGCAACAGTACTCATAGCAATGAATGCGGGCATGTAGATGACGTTAGAACTTGGGCGAATATTCGATACCTGGGAATTGCTTAAGATGAGATGCAAATCCACGCAATTTACTGAAGATATTCACTTTTTTCACGTCAGCAGCAAGCAGATGCGGCGTATGATCTCCGACGGCCACATGTCACAGGCACCAAAGGATATTAACGGAAGCAATATTTCTCCATAAATTAAAATATTATAAATATAAAGATTTTAAAGGAGGAACGCAAGACGTATGCTGCAGCACCGTATCACATTAAGACGACCGCCTTATGCTTTCTCATGGCCTGGAGTCTTCCTGGCCCACGCCTACGAGTGGCCAGTTGCCTCCCCAAACTTGAACGAGTCTCAGGACTTACGCATAAGTATTTTTTGACTCCATCCTCCTGCTTGTCCCGCCTACATACGCAGTGATCGGTTTCTAATGTTCTAACTCATTAATCTGTGCCCTCGCTCCAAAACTTGTAACTCTCCCGGCTGTGACGTTTTGCAAGAAGAGAAAGGTGATGAAATGCGCAATATTTTTTTCAGGGTGTTTTAACTAATTTGCTTTGTTAACTCTATTTTTTTAAATTTAATCCTTTTCTAAATTAGAAAAAAGGAATATGTGATAGAGGTCAAACAATTGGAGAAAAGGATATAAATGTAATTGCAGAAATGAGATTCGAAAATATATGAGGAAAATAGGAATGAGAAAAATAGTTTCCAGGAAAATTGTGAGAACCATCAAGGCAAATACTCACATATTATTGTTTTGGGAACATATATATATTTTGATCATCATAGGTGTTTGTCTATCAAAAATGTGTTTCATTTTTATATTGTTCTAATTGATACACTACTCCAAATCAATTCGTTATAGGGACAAAATGTTTGTTGTTTTTTATGACTTTATGCCCACAAAACGAAAAGTGTTTCAACCACACTACTCCAAAGAAAAAATTGCTCCGTCTCTAATAAGGAAATACGGTCAAAACAAATATATAACTTTCTATCGCTTGAACGAAACAAGCGTTTTGGAGGGAAATGTGGAAGTTAAGTGAAACACAAAATTTAAACAACCAAATTTTAACATTTTTTCATTAATGAACGTACTTTTGAAATTTTCCATTTCATTATGTTCCTTGCAGACCCCTAGTGATTAACTTCTTTAAGCTGAATTCTGAAGAGTACTTCAGTTTATATTTACACATAGGTATTCAGATTCTTCTACAATTTCTACTTCAAATGCCAATAAGTTTGAGTGTTGTGATACTGGTGAATTATATTATGCACATGTTTCATCTTTACATTTGCTCTTATTCATTCCAATGTTATTTCAAAAGAGAAATCTACAAATGCCTCTAAATAATTCACTCTTCAGCATTTCTCACCCAGACTAGGCCTCCCCTTGTGCCTCGTTACCTTATTTCATAATATTTTTTTTTGCGGGGGGGGCGTGCTAACATTACATAATTACATGCACTCTCCATGTCCACGAATGATTTTTAATTCTTCAAAAATCTCTACTTTATGAAAATCACTCTAAATCAGCGTCATTAGAAACTAGTTCGGCTCGTGGAAGGCCGAGGTGCAAGTCCCGGAGGTAGAAAGAGCACGGGAGCCTCCGCCGACTTCTCGGCCGCAGAGCCGCCACTGCCGCTTATGGGGCGGCGAGCGGCGCGCACGGCGGCGCTTCGCCGAAGCCGAGGGGGGAGAGGAGCGGAGCAGGGCAGGGCAGTTCGGAGCGAGGCATGGTGCAGAGGAGCGGGGCGGGTCAGAGCGGAGAGAGGGGTGAAGGAGATGGGGTGGGGCGGGGAAGGTCAGGGGCAGTGCAGAGCCGGGTGAAGCTGGACGAGGTAAAGCGGGGAGGGAGAGGAAGGGGCGGGGCGGAGACGGATAAGGGCAGAGCTAGGCTGGCGGGGCTGCGCTTGCCAGTGCGGACCGGAGCGGCACGGCGCGGTAGGCGGTATGGCGCGGGAAGACCGGGGCAGCGCACGACACGTTCGACGCCACAAGTCGCAGCGACTGATGAGGTGACGTGGAGCGACGCCAGCTCTAAGAAACTTGGTGGAGAGAATCTTCATATAGTTTTTTCGTTTGCAGGCAAAGTTTTTGTGTCAAAAACGCATATGACACATTCGCGTACGTCAAAAACAATTTTAGATGATTCGTATAGAAGACCAACCTGTAAGACAATAGTATAATAATTAGAAAAAAAGGGTAGAATAAAAAATAACCTTTCGTAAACTGTATCAACTCAGGGAACCCAAATCTGCACTGTTTTTATTTTTATCAAATAAATCGTTTCCGTATTGGCGATCTTTTCCTTAGGCGTTTTTCTGCAGTTTTCTTCGGCTTTCTTCGTTATGCGTGGTTATAATCAAAGCTGAGACAACTAAAGCACATTTAGTCAATGATGAAGATTTTATTGTTATCGGTATTTGTTTAGGTTCTTATCCATTCACTTTTCTCCGCCATTTAATTTATCAACATTATTTCTCCGCTTGAAACTGTCATA
The DNA here is from genome assembly GCA_038098605.1 of Gryllus longicercus. Lineage (NCBI taxonomy): Eukaryota > Metazoa > Arthropoda > Insecta > Orthoptera > Gryllidae > Gryllus > Gryllus longicercus. Next base: position 7,233,753 of record JAZDUA010000013.1, read on the forward strand.
CATAACGATGTTTTCTCTCAAATGCCAGATTACCATATTTCCTGCGCGCATATTTTAGAAGGTTTTTATGACAATTGTGCAGCAGAGAGTAGCGGAAGCTGTCATTTAGCTATTTGTATTGAGCCATTCTGTCCCGTAAATAGTAATTGGCCTCGGTGTCCTTAATTTCCCGGAGTTCCTAGTCAGTCTCCCAAGTAGGAACTCGCAATCTCCCGAATTCGCTTAACCTTCGTGACATCACGTATTTAACGAATTGAGCTAGTAATGCCATTTTTGCGGTGTGTGATACTTTTGTAGTACTATCCCAGCATTCGCCTGGATGACTGAGGGAAATGTCAAAAACCCCGTTCAGGATGGCCGGCACGAGGATTCCCTAATGCGAAATCAGCGCGGTACGCCCTGAGCCACTTCGCTCGGTATCATGTAGACAGGGGAAAACAATCGTTTTCTGCATTTCGGCCAGTAAATAGAAAATCTGATAGGTCTCACATAGAGGTAAGACTATCAATGCGACACCTACGCTGAGGTATATTGAACTGGCAAGGCGTAAGCGAGGCATGGGGACAGGTCACACGAGGGCTGTTTACAACCGCCTTCATTAATTTCGCACTATATGGCTCTGACTCTGAATAATCATTTTTCAACAATACACTCATCAAATGCCATCGACTAACAGGGCTATGTTCACATAATGAACATATTCCACCCATTATAAAATATCTAAATAAAAGAAATACAACAAGTCTCAACAGATTTATAACGCATAAACCTATCTCTACAATACGAGTATACAAAAACCAAAATTAACGGTACTTTTTCTATCGTTCCTGTTTAGCGCTTGAACGTGTCGACCATCGACAGAGAAAAAGGGGTCCTCCAGTAACGTCCACACCGCTTTGTGTACTTCCCACCTGGTTCGCCGTGATATACCACTCCTCGCTGCCGAGCTTCGCCGAGATCAAATGCGAGGACATAAACGCACGTCCGTGCGGCGCGTCGCCGATACGCATCGGCGCTGGCGGCGCAGGGCGGCGCGCGAGGGCGCTCGATAACGACGGCTGCGTCTGTTTAGTGTCCATCCGTCACGGGAGCACAGGCGCGCCTCCGCCGCTCATACGGCCCCGCCCCCGCCATTGCCCCCGCCTCCGCCCCCGCCCCCGCCTCCGCCTCCACCCCCGCCTCCGCCTCCTCCTCCGCCTCAACCTCCGCCTCTGCCTCCGCCTCCGCCTCCGCCACCGACCACCGCACCGCGTTCGCGCTGTGCTCCAGACTGCATTGTCGCTCTCGGCACCCATTCTCCGCTTTCGCCCTCTGCCGCCGCCCACTTGCATTCCTCGACACACAGCCCCAACTTCACACTCCACTCCCGTCCTCCGATCCCGCCCTCTGTCATCGACCGTACATTGAAACTCTGCAGTAATGGCAAGAGCTAGGAGGTGGAAACTCTTCATTAAGAAACAATGCAATATTGATATGATATGAGCCACGTGTCATTTTGACTTTCTCGCCTTACTTCGTAAGAAGATATAGTATTATGATCGTGCGTCGGAAAACAGATTTTACAACTGGTAAGTTCTTATTGCCGGGATCTATTAGAGAAAAAGTGAATACATCTTGTTCCAGTGTGTACAAAATTACTTGCTCTAACAATTTGTGCAATTTAACTCCATGTTTTCTGGGTTCTTGATACGCAGAAAACGATTGACGACCGTCCGTCCGTCCGTCCGTCTATCCGTCGGTCTGTCCGTCCGTCTGTCCGTCCGTCTGTCCGTCCGTGAGTTTGTCCAACCGTCCAATCTCCCTATCCGTCCGTCCATCTGTACGATTTTTTTGTTTAAATTTTTTTTCCACAGACAAAATACGGGAGCTTAAAAGATTGGCGCTGGCATTATAGGCTGCAGTTGAAATACGAATGTTTGTATCGTGTGTAACGTACACCTGTATAAAGTAGCTTCAATAATAGCGTACAATTTATAATGAGGTGTCATTCATTATGGCAGCCATTACTCGAGCAAAATTACAGATACAAATGCTTCTTAGTTCATATTTTAAGAAGTGCTTAATTAACTAATTAAAGTTGACTCTGATGTAGTTACCTGCTACACCCGTGTACAGTCGCTGTCTTCACATGATATGAAGACACAGAATACAAAGCTTCCAATGTTAATGTTATTTTAATAAAATCAGAAATTAAATATTTAGATAAATATTTTTATTTTCTGTAAGCAATCCACATTACATAAATAGTTCACACAACAAGCTCTAAATGCGGAGAAATATATCAGTAACTAGATATCAATACACAAAATGTTCAAATACAAGAACCATTACTAAAATCTGATCGTTTCATTCGCTGGCATATGTACTCCACTACTGAAGTACAGTTTCAATTGTAGATAATTTGATGAGAGAGATGCAAAAAGTATAAGTTGCGCGTAGATAATGAATTCCATAACAAACGACCAGACCAAACCTTTCCATTAAACGAGTTTCTAACATAAACAAAGGTTTACTATCATCATTTGCTGAATTTATGCTGTGGGGCGTTAACAGCTTTAGGCCCATGGCAACCTTTCGCCTCCTCGGCCCCCTCCGCGCCTCCTCCCCACGCGCCGCGCTCGCGGCGACGCCGCCCCCGCCCCCGCCGCCTCCGGTCAACCGATCCACCATTAGAACCGGCGCTGTGCTATCAAACGGACGGAGAACTGCAATTTGCGGCGAGTAAAAACTAGCGCGAGATCACGGTCAGGTGATAATGGCATTATAATGGCGCGTCATCACCACCGGCCCGGATCCGGCTCCCGGCGCCGCCGCCTCCACCGCGCCGCCCACACCGGTTTCCCTCGGGACACGACGCGCGGACCGCGCACTGCACAGCGCCCGCGTCGCCCCTGGCCTCCGTTTCCCCAGCCGCCTTCGCCGCCCTCCCCCGCTGCCACTCTTCCTCCGCAGTCCCTCCTATTCCTCCGTCACTACTATTCCTCCGCCCTCGTTATCCCTGTCCTCCCTGTCCCCGCCGGTCCTGCCCCCACTATCCCATCTGCCTTTGCCTTACCCGGCGTCGCCAATGTTCCCGCCGCCCATCCCCACCTTTCCCACCCGCCTTCGCCGTCCCCCATATCCATGGCGCCTCTTCCATCCCCGTGGCTCGCGCTATCCCCATCGCTCTCGCGGCTCGCTTCCTTCCCCTAGCCTCCTTCGCCGGCGCTATCTCCGCCGTCCCTTCTTCATAGCCGCCTCTGTTATCCCTGCGCCTCCGCTATTTATGCCGGTCTCAGCCCCTACTATCCCCGCCGCCTTTCCGTTCCACTCCGTCACCAATGGCCATGCCATTCTCCAATGCCATTCTCCTTCTGCAATGTCCATGTCCATGCCGTCCTCGCCTGGCCCACCCCCAATTTCCACCACTACCACTTACTCCCATAGATGCACCTATTCCAGCCTCCTTCGCCAGCCGCGCCGCGCCGCCCCGCACCTCCTCCGTCCCAGCTGTCCCCGCTATCCCCATCGCCCTCACCGGTTTCGCCCTCTTCTCGCAATCCCAGAAGCCTTCGCCTGCCCCGCAGCCTTCCCCGCTAACTCCGCCATAGCTGCTATCCTATCCCCGCCGACCAAGTTATCCTCTCCACCCCCGTCCCAACAGCCCCGCACATTGCCCCTTCCCCCGCAGACACCGGTTCTCCTCGGGTCACGACCCGGGGTCTGCGTGCCACGCGCCGCCAGCGGGCAGAGACGGAATGAGATTGAAGATGCCCACAAGAAACGCGCGCGATGCGAAGGCTCTGACTGGAATATGAAAAAGGCGTGACGTATTAAAATTTATCCCTTCGCTACCTGAGTCGGCGGGTGTCAGGTTAACGAAACGGTCTTGAGTAACGAGGACCCGAAGTTTTGCTCGAGGGCTCCGTCAGAGTGCGGGGCACTCTCCAGGCCAATCTCCGCTTCCAGGCTCGTCACTCACTGTCACCATACCACCAAACGACGCTGATCCTTCATCCAAATATACCTGGGAACGATATTACTTTTCCCTGGACTATCGTCCGCGCCGCTATTATTGCAACTAATCACGGTAGCTGGTGTTCTTTCTCCCCCACTGAACCTGCCAATACAGCCCATTTACCATTACCTCATCGCCTCTATCACATCCAAGACATCCAAAGCTTGCCTCCTTCCCATTACTTACACCGCCACCACTAGGAATCTTGACTGCTATCTCCATCCACCGCTGCATTCCTTGTCAACACCTGCAATTTACACACCACATCCCTTGCAGCCGTCACCGTCACCTATTCCAGCTCTCCAGCTCCCGGGCGGGAAGGTGCAGCTGCCGCCACCTCCACCTCCACCACCACCACCACCACCCACAGCCATCACCGTCACCTGCAAGCAACACCACAACTTCGCCACCATCGCCACCCCGCTGCGGCGGTGCGCCACCCCACCCCGCTGCGGCGGTGGCAGTGGCAGTAATGTGGCGGCTGCGTGGCAGTGGCAGTGGTGTGGCGGCGACAGTGGTGTGGTGGTAGTGGCAGTGGTGGGGAGGCAGTGGCAGTGGTTTGGTGGCAGTTGAAATGGTGTGACAGCGGCAGTGGTGTGGTGTGGTGTGGTGTGGTGGCAGTGGTGTGGTGGCAGTGGTGTGGTGGCAGTGGTGTGGTGGCAGTGGCAGTTGAGTGGTGGCAGTGGTGTGGCGGCGGCTGGAGTGCGGTGTGGTGGCGGAAGTGGTGTGGCGGCGTGAGGCGGCTGCGGCGCCGCGCCTCGGGGCAGTTAATTTACTGCGGTTTCGCCGGCGCGGGAGGCGGGGACGTGCCACAACTCCGGCAGGGGACAGTTTTAAATGGGTTTTTTCGCCGGTACAAGTGCATGGCGGCAAGGCTCAAACGCGCGTAAATTGCTGTTAATATAAGCGGCGCCCGCGTGCGCCCGCGCGCGCCCGCGAAAAAGAGAAAACAGGCCGAACGCCGCGTTTCCTGGAGAGCGCTGCACAGCGCTGCGCCGCGACACGCCGCGTCGCGGATGCCTCAATGAGGCGTTTTCGAGGGCGCTCACGCAACTCATGCATTTTCATTACGGCGTCCTCGCGTCCCGGCATGTAACTAACGTGATAATTATATGAGGGCTAGCGATGCAAAATAACTCGTTCTCGTCTCAAATTCGAGAATTACGATCAAGGCGGATGCCGGGCGCGGGGGAGCGCCTCTCTGTAAACGAAGGCGAAGCGAATTGAGACGATGGACGGCGCGCCCTGTCACCGAAGCGAAACATATGGACGGCGTTCTGCTGTCTCGGTTGTCAACTTCGGGAATCCAGAAGCTGTAACTTGTGCCGGGATATCGAGTTGGAGAGACCCCAGGACGAGGAGGAAAAGTTCACGGATAAGAGTTTTACTCTGATCCTCCTTAGATATAAAGAATGCCAAACTAGAACTCCTAATGGAATTGAAAAGTATTACTTATCATTCACGGGCCTCGCATACGCATAAAAAAATATTTTACTGCAGTACTCCGGTTAAATTTTATGACGATGAATGGTTCCCTTCCCGAAAATGGTGAAATCATGATATTCTAATCAAAACCGAATCATGTTAATAACGTTCAAAGGAGAAAGTATTTTGCGTAACAAATGTTCTAAAATTCAATATAGAATGAAAACTCACATAAAATTCCTTAGACCATTGCATAATGGCGCAATAAAAGTACAATCCATTACCTACCGAAGGAAGCATAAAATTTGATATGCTTCACCCACAAAGGGCACTCTAGTTGCGTATCGAAAGAAGAATCGCGTTTTCATGGCCATACCCCCACAATGGAATCTCAATGCATCATTATCACATCACCAAGCATTCCTGCAAGTCCTCTGTCCATGACGTCCAGCGATGCACTCCATCATTAAATTATTATTCCCTTACGTACAGCGTCTTAGATGTAATTAGTCACACCATCCAGTATAAAATATATATGTAATGAAATTTACATTATTCATTGGCGTTGGAGCACTGGCAGTCTTATTGGTCAGTTAAAATCCTATATACACACTTAAGTATTACCACCAAAACTGGAACAAGTAAACAGAGTTTTACGAAACATTACGTCGTATATTATGGTATGATCATATTTTTATATATTACTACACGTGTATTGTCTCACGTTTCAAAGCTATTTCGATGAAAGAGAAAAATGCTTCAATATTTACATTATGAAACAACACTTTTTGATGATTCAAAGTAAAATTAATAAGGCACCCAACTCAACGATCCGAAATAACTGTCACTACTTCCTTTTCAATTCGATAGAACGAGCAGATTTGTGAAGGACGAGGGTGCACTAAACTTAATGTTTCTCCGAGATGAAAGGAGACTGGAGCATGGTACAGTTCGCATTCCCTTTCTCCAGTTTAGTCTACCTCTCCCCCATCCAGTACTTATTTTCTTGTCACAGTGCGTCAGAGAAAAGTCGCTTACATCAAGTTAAAATATTTGAAAAATCCTCATTATATCAAGTCTTAGGAATTAAGTTAATATATTTATATTATTGATTTCAAGTATTTTGAAGAATAAAGTTTGGCTGTAGTCGGGTTATCATAATATTGAATTATCAAATAAAATGAGTAGATAATTTCAATAACTGTATATTAATTATTATTATTATTATTATTATTATTATTATTATTATTATTATTATTATTATTATTATTATTATTATTATTATTATTATTATTACCATTGAAATTTATGCAGTAATAACGTAAAGCTTCAAACATTCATTTGTGCGATTCTTCTATACTATTGTGTAATGTAACTATAACGTTTGGTGTGACTACACATTTCCGAGTTATTTTCTACATAATTTAATTTATTAAATTTACAGACTTTCTGAATGTTATCAACATAACAAAAATAGCAACAAGATAGTCCTTCTTGACACCCTCTTACATTATAGCGATTTCAAAAATATATCTTATTATTCCTTTCATTCATGATACACAGGCGTTACCTTTATAAAAGTGAGTGATTCCCAGACTGACATTGAAATAAACAGTAATAATATCATCACAAGTTGAAAACTAAAATCCTTTATTCTCATTTAGGGACCACTTTTTTTACATTTTTTCTTCGCCGATGCTTAATGTAATTCTCACATTCGTGGGTGTGTTTTCAACAAACAGAAGTCTCAAAAGAAGAATCAAATGCTCAGGTAATGAAATAAAATATCTACTCACGAAAGTGTGAGTATCAGTAAAAATGAAAACGAGACGTGTGAAAAAACAAGAAAGCTGTATATTACTTCAAAACAACTTCAAAAGTAATCACCGCAATTATTTAAAATTTATCACATTGAGACAAGATAGACCAGGTCTTCTGATTAATGTTTGTAGTTGCCTACGGTACAATGATTGTACTCAGGTATTCACATCTTCGTCCGAAGCAAAGGACAGGAAACGGTATTCTTCCACGTGATACCGTTCTAGGGGCTGTAGTGATGTTGATAGAGTTCGCCTCATGAACTTCTGTTCCTACGCACAGATCTTCCGGAACTTCATATGCCTGTAAAGATGGCGTGAGTGGCACTGTGAATAACACTCAACTTGAACCGAATGTCTTCCTCAGTTTGCCGATGCGTCGGCCACGACGGCAACATCCACCGCAACAATGGTAGAAGGGGTAATGACACGATGACCCTGCCCTGGCCGACTGTTGTCTTCCAATGACATCCGACCTTCCCAAAATCGTTTATTCCATTCAATCACACTCGCACGTGACATACTGTGTTCACCACACACAACAGGCATTCCGGCATGAATTTCACCTCCTGTCATTCCTTTCACTGTCAAAAACTCGCACTATATCTCACTGTTCTGTGTATATATCCTCTTCCCCGGCCTCCACAGTGATGTCGAACGCACACAGATTCGCTGATTTCACTACGAGCACGTCTGACAAATGGTAGAGCTGTGAACGTTCGTGCTGATCCTACCTGAATCCCAATAGAGGGCACTTCTATTCACACACCTATCAGCGTTACCGACTTTCTTGACATGCTCGTTATATAGTCAGTCTCGGTTTCATTTGAATGGCGCTCATTTAATATAATATAGAATAATATACATACAGAAATCTGTAAGCACATAAACTAACATCTTTCTCGACATAACCCTATTTGTAATTCCTTGACATGCTTTTATCTCTAACAACACTAATGTGATAACCCGCAGAGGGCAAATGTCAACAAGCATGTGACAGCATCAAGAAGCTCCGGCCCAAGTCGAAAGCTTACGCATGAGATCAGAACGCGAGCAGAATGAAGTAATTCCGAGGGAAAAGTTTACCTACAGCGTAGGCCTGTACACGTAGTTCGAAATTAACACGATTAATGACTGAATTAAAGACTAATTAATTAAAAAATATTTAAATTACTACATGGTGATATATTTTTAAAATTTATCAACAAGAGAAGTTTTGAACACTGAGGAACTTTAAACAAGACATGTATTTCAAAACATGTCAACGGATACAAACAAGTTTCAAATAATGCAATCCATAAGCTGAAGAGAGAAAACGGGAAAGTTTAATATTACAAAATATATAGTACCTGTTTTGTTCGTAGATGGAATTCCTAAAAAAAGTGCAGTAGTCGCAACAATTCCAGTAACTTGTGGCATAAAGACTTGCAACACAACCTGCGTGTTCGATCCTCGGGCAATCTATGAGGGTTATGTGATGGTAAAAGAGAGTTCTGGATTATCACGTTTTCCTGGACTCTCTTTCCATCATATCCCCCTCATCATTCACCGCACCAACATCATCGCCATCATATACTCATTAAGTCAATACGCCAGAGTCCTAATGACATTACTAGTTGAAGGGCCACCAATACGTAACGAATGGTAAACCAAGGGCAGGCGTAGAAGAGTTCATTGATTGATTGGTCTTTGTGTGTTACCGGGCGCGTGAATTGCTAAGGTTATTAGTCCCGAAAGTGCACTGCAGAAGACTTCACGCACCCGATACGTGAGACCCGGCACAGACCGGGACCAACCTGCCGATATCTCCGTCTCCAAGTCTTACCGACTGGTGTCCGAACTTGAGGAGTGGTGTTAGGTGTTAAACTTGAGAAGTGCACATCAGTGTTACGGGAGTGTGTAGGGTCACAAATTGGTAAGGAAAGACCGCACGCGGTTAGAGGCCCGTTTGTTAGGGATCTGCTCCGGTATTCACATGGTGTTTGACAGCGAAGCTACTTATCTGAGCGGCCGGCAGCTATAATTCCCCTCCAGACAACGTCTGAATTGGCCCTAGCTACATAGCTAAAATCGAAAATCCGCTACCGTCAGGACTCGAACCCCAAGATCTCCAGGTCAGAAGCACAGCGGTGGCCGCAGTTGTGTTGCCCAGAGCTATCTCAGCCGGTGCGCGTACGAGTAAAGGAGAGATGGAGTGAGGTGGGGGTGGGGGAGGGAGCGGCCGGGACGAGCGCTATCGCGCGGACCAGCGACCATGCGCGAACCGGAATGCTGTACCGCATTCCTGGGCGGAGTTGGCAGGCGGCCCGCCGCCCCTCGGAGCTCGCGCCGCCCTCGCCGCCGCTCGCGCGCACCTGCGCAATCAACCGTGGCCCGCCCCCGCTCCCAGGGCCTCGGTGCGAACTACGTTGCACCGACCGCCACTCGTGTCTCTCTGCCCCACTTCGTCCACCCACGAAACTTCGAAAACGTGATTTTAGAGCCATACCATGAGCATGTACTATTCTGGGAATACCAGAACTGAGAAACCGGTTTTATCGATATGCGAGGTGAATAATGTATAGGCTGCCACAAATGATCTTCTGATGACGTTCTTTATTATTTTTATTCTTTGTATTCTCATTATGCAAATTGCATTTATTTTAAAAACGCTTCTTGAGTTTCCTTCAAATCCCTATAAAACTAGTGTGAAACAAATCAATATTTGAATGGATTCGAGCCGCGGAAGCTTATGTGTGCAAATCAATATTTATTTCGTGAGAGAGCCAGTATGAAATAATGCCGACCGTTTTAAAATAATTATAGATTTATTGTAAAATAATTGGTTTGATAAAATGTATTTGTGAGATATAATTCTTATTTGGTGGTCCACGCCATCAAATACCATAGAGAAATTGTCACAAATATGGTACTACAGCACCATATTTTAATTCATTTTAAAATTTATTTTATTATACTTATTGTAGACATTGAATACGTAAAATCTCGAAAGCATTTAGTTTAGAAGCTATGTTTTAAAATATTCATGCCTAAGAAAGTTACAAAATTTACAAAATTCTCAAAAAAGAAAGATATTTGTCATTGTGAGTGTAATTTTAGTAATTATTATTGTTTTGCGTGTCAACTACTTTCATCTTAATTTTTTATCAATGTTACAGCACAATATCCGACAAATGTCTTCTAATTATATTTGGACTGTAGCCGACATTTAAACCACTTTGTTTTAAATATGTATTATAATAATGATTTTATTATTGAACCTTCAGACTCTAAAGTCTCGTTGTTGGTTGGTTTGTGATAACTATAATTTGAGCACATTACTGAAGTCCGTGTCAAAGAAGAGCTTAATCCAGCGACGAATGAACGGTAATCTTCAAAAACCGCTAAGCGGTACACGAGTGGATAACATTATCTGAACCACTGACCTCAACACCAATGAAAGGTACCGCGGAGGAGTGTATTATTTACCAGATAACACATAGGAATTAGGAAATAACGTTTGTTCATTGACAGGCTATAATCAGCAGACTGACGGCAAGTTTGCTGCTCGTACATCGTGAACGGACGTCAAAACACCTTTCAGTTAACAGGAGAAAAACGTCAGGAAGTTTCACGTCTAGAATTCCTCTAATCATACTCAGGGTAAGAATTTGGAACGGAAACGGCACAACTTCAACAACGATTTGAGACCGGTTAAACATTATCTTGAAAGTGGAGAGAAACCAACAAAGAAGGAAAATTATGCAAATCGTTTGCAATGGCATGCGAAGAAATACTTCCCATTTACCCATACATGGACTTCCACTTGCTTTTCTTCTACATTCACACTCTATTTTTGTATAATATTCTTTTATCGATTTTAAATAATTTAATTTACTTAGAGGTTCAGTGTTCCAAATGGCATCTTTGATCAATGGACGAAATATTGGTTAATGTGCTAACAAAATGACAATCGTTTTCAAAAACCAACTGGAAATAAATCAAAATGTGAAAGCTACAATGTCTGCGTTCCGGAAAAACATTAAGAAAGTTATGAGAACCGACTAAAATATTCGTAGGTCTACCGGTTCACCAGCAAATTCAGAATAAATCCGAGAAGCCAAAGAATTTTGGGAGAAGGGACCATTCTCGCAATATTATGACAAAAAGTAAAGAAAAAGGTTAAGGAAAAGTTAAATATTAAATAAAACTGTAAGATATTAGAACAATGTCGCTGCAGCAATTTTCGAAAAACGAATTAATTGTATTGCGCAGTTAAGTGTTACGAAGTGGGCTGAAGTGTAGAAAATAATACTGTAACGAATATTGCATCACCTGCCGAAGTCGCTGCGCGTGGATTGCGTCACCTGCCGCCGCCACTCCCCTTCCCCCGAACTAGACGGTTCCGGACAATCCGCGAGCCGCGGAGAAATGCCGAGAATGAGCCAGGCGCCTCGAGACAAGCGCCGTGCGGGTATAAATGCTACGCTGCCGGCGGCCGCGAGTCAGTCACAGAAGAGAGTGAGAAGAGAGTTACAGAAGTCAGTCAGAGTTAGCAGACGTGAGCAGTAAGACGTCAGTCCGTCAGTGTGTCCAAGTGAAAGCTGTGCTGTGAAGTGTGCATTGCGGTGAAGAGTGGTGCAGTGGTTGAACAGCAGTCAGCAGTCTGAAGTCTGCAGGGGAAGCTGAGCTGTGAAGGGTGCATCGCGGTAAGCAGTGGTGCAGTAGGGAAACAGCAGTCAGCAGTTTGAAGTCTGCAGTGCAAGCTGAACTGTGAAGTGGGCATCGCGGTAAACAGCAGTGCAGTGGACCCTGGTGTGCGCAGTGAAGTGTGGTCTGCGCAAGGAATTGTGGTCTGCACAGGGGAATTGTGGTCTGCACAGGGGAATTGTGGTCTGCACAGGGGAATTGTGGTCTGCGCAAGGAATTGTGGTCTGCGCAGGGAAATTGTGGTCTGTGCAGGGAATTAGGGTCAAGTGTAGTGGACCGTGGACAGTGCATGGACTGACTGATACTGTAGAAGAAGAGAACTGTTTAAATAAATAGTGTGTAAGAAGAGAACTGTTTAAATAAATAGTGTGTAAGAAGAGAACTGTTTAAATAAATAGTGTGTAAGAAGAGAACTGTTTAAATAAATAGTGTGTAAGAGGTGAACTGTGTAAATAAATCAAGAGAACGGAGTCGTGTGTAACAGTGTAAATAATTAAGTGTAATATATCTGTAAATAGACCAAGTAGTTTTTAGTGTAAGTAAATTTTAGTGTATAGTTGTTCCCGAATAAAAGTTTTTGTTTTAAAATATTGTGTTGGGTTTTAATTCACCACGAGAAACGTTACAATACATTTGTGAAGTGAAGTGTGTTGAATAACACAATTTAGTGCTGTGTGCATTTCAATATAAAGCTAACATGACATTGTTATTGATTTCATTATATTGAAATGTTACTTATTTTGTAAATAACTGTAACTGAGTCGTACTACTTCTACTACTTGTACTACGACGACGACTAGTACGACAAGTACGACGACTACTACGACGACGACGACTAGTACGACGACTACGACTACTATTACTACTACTACTACTACTACTACTACTACGACTACTACGACAGCGACTACAACGACTAATACGACTACTACTACTACGACGACGACGACGACGACGACTACTGCGACGACGACGACGACTACTGCGACGACGACGACTACTGCGACGACGACGACTACTGCGACGACGACTACTGCGACGACGACTACTGCGACGACTACTGCGACGACGCCGACTTCTGCGACGACGACGACGACTACTGCGACGACGACTACTGCGACGACGACGACGACTACTGCGACGACGACGACTACTGCGACGACGACGACTTCTGCGACGACGACTACTGCGACGACGACGACTTCTGCGACGACGACGACGACGACTACTGCGACGACGACGACGACGACTACTGCGACGACGACGACTACTGCGACGACGACTACTGCGACGACGACGACTACTGCGACGACGACGACTACTGCGGCGATGACTACTGCGACGACGACGACTACTGCGACGACGACGACTACTGCAACGACGACGACTACTGCGACGACGACGACTACTGCGACGACGACTACTGCGACGACGACGACGACCACGACGACTACTACAACGACGACCACGACGACTACTATGACTACTACTACGACTACTACTACGACTACTACTACGACTACTACTACGACTACTACTACGACTACGACGACGACGACTACGACGACGACTACGACGACGACGACTTCTGCGACGACGACGACGAATACTGCGACGACGACGACGACGACGACTACTGCGACGACGACGACGACGACTACTGCGACGACGACGACGACTACTGCGACGACGACGACCACTACTGCGACGACGACGACCACTACTGCGACGACGACGACGACTACTGCGACGACGACGACTACTACTGCGACGACGACCACGACGACTACTACGACGGCGACTACGACGACTAATATGACTACTACTACGACTACGACTACGAAGAAGAATAGTCGGTCCCGGGCGCTGGTTCGAGTCCTGGTTAGGCATGAATGTATTTGTGATAGTCCCTACATCCCTCATCATCATCCTATCTCTGCATTATTCATAATTCACGGCGTAACAACCTTGTCTTATCAAGTGATACAACCGTAAAAGCTGATCACCATAGTCACACAAGTCCATCTCCCCGAGTCCTAGATAACGTGTAGCATTGTCAAAAATGCCGCTACGATGATGATACTGATGATAACAATAATAATAATAATAATAATAATAATAATAATAATAATAATAATAAAATAATAACTAATTTATCATTACATTTTGCTGCTCTAAGTTTTTGTCGGAGAGGTTTAGAGTTAAATATGTCTAGTCGAATCAAAGCATAAAAGATACTTGCGGTGGGAACTGTCATCGAAGCCACTGAAGCTCCAGCAGGGATGGAAAGTGACGTAGAACTCACCTGAAAAGGAAATAAGCATTATTATTATTATTATTATTATTATTATTATTATTATTATTATTATTATTACACTAATTATTATGTTGCTATTACCACTTCCCACCTTAGACATACACCGTCTCCAAGGAATCTGCAATATTATCCCTTTAAACTTCCGCCTTTGCTTTTGTAGGTGACGATAATGGCAAAAATCTAAAAGAAGCATGAAACACATTTACTTCGTTTCAGCTAATCAGTACGAAGACGATACGATATTTATTTGTTAACTTATCATTACAGACATTTAAATGAGCTACTTGATCTACTCCATACTCATGGCATCGAAAACTTAGTATAGTATAGTCACAAAATGAACGAAAGAAAATAAATCAGTGAGCACTAATAAGCAACAATTCCAAGAAAAAGATGTCTCAATGTATTCAGTACACCATTATAACTGCACTATAAACGTTATTCGAAATATTTAGATGGGCTGTACAAGGACACCACAATATCAGTACTCACGTTCCAAACGAATTCAGAGTACAGAGATAAAAAATACTTTCCACATTAAAACTAAATGGGGAGGGAGGTTCGTGGCATAATAAATAGCGCATACCGCGTCCATCCTGGAGCTCGATCCCTGAGACAATTCGTGTGGACTTTGTGATGAACAAAGTGAGCTGAGATGTTTTGAGAAAATGTTTTTGTTGTTGATATTTAAGGTCGCATCAACATCTAGGTCATTAGCGACCAGTTATTAATTTATTATATATTAGTGGTCATTAGCGACCACTTACAATATTAATATATTTTATGACACATAAATATGCTCAGATGTGTAGCTTCCCAAAAAGATGTATATCAACAATTTCAGATCAAAAACCAGAGAGAAAAAATAAAACATGAAAAGTGTTCTTAGGTACGGCAGTTTCCCCTACAATATGAGAAGCTAAAATAATATGAATTGCATTCCGTTTGTTCTAATTTTATATCTCATCAAAGCCGTCTCGCCTGATGATGTTCAAAAGCAATCAAGGGATAAAAATATAAATGAACAGGACAGAAACAAGCAAGTGAATAAATGAGTGGCATACATTTTCCCCAACGTTTATATGTAACTCTCCAGTGACGAATAACATCACTAGTAGAAGATTTCTCAGCAACGAGACAAGCAAGCTTACCCTTACATCCCATTCCCTTAAATATTTACAGTGACTTGACAACCACGGTAAATATATTCCTAACGCTCTTGCTAAGTTCCCCCCTGCCTTCACAAAAGCACCGCTCCTCCTTTCCCTCACACGTCGAAGTGGGAAGCCCATGACTTACGAGAAGCCAACTTTAAAGCAAGTTATCGATGTCGTCGGAGTGATTAATACTGTCTACGGTGAGTACTACTAAATACCACTCAATAACAGTGTATAATTCCTTTGGACGTATATTACAATAAATGACGGACAAGCCGAGTCAAACGTAGTGAACAAACGTATAATTCCTTTCTACTAATTTGAAATTGAAATTGAAAATTTATTGGGAAACCATACAAACATTAATATACGAAATTCGCAGATACTCCAGAAAGGTGAGTTACCATACCGATATTTCAGAGCTGCACACTCAAATCGCAGAAGTGATAGGGAAATTGATTAATAAATTAGAAAACAGGAACATTTAGAGTTCAATTCCGGTCGAAAAAAGAAAGAAATCTCTTGAAAACAAACAAGAACTTCAAACGTACAGAAACAGTACATCATTAAGAAAATACTTCGCCAGTTTAACAGCCACCACGCACCACTTATTTGTCAGTACCTGCCCATTACCGGAGCCGTTCTGATAGAATTTCCTTTCCGAGGCAAGCGGCCGTCTGTGGAAAAACAGCCGTCAATAAAGAGAATTCGGCATATCGAATGGGCGTTCGACCGAACCGAATTGTGATCGCAGGCAACGCGGTGCTCTCGATAAGGAGATGCGCCGGCGACGAAAAACGGTAACAAGCGGCGCGCCGGGGAGCGCCGGGGAGCGCCGGGCCGCGCGCGACGCAACGGCCGCCCTAACAAGTTCGCAGAAGCGCAGAGGAGGAGGTCGGGCGCTGTGAATGCACGGTGAGTGGGCGAGGGGTGACGGGCGGTGGACGGGCAGTGGGGAGGGGGAGAGTTTGGGGCGCGAGCACGGTGAGTGCACGGTGAGTGGGTGGGAGCGAGGAGCGGGAGGAAGGGAGCGGGAGGCAGGAGACGGTGGGGGGGCCGGTTGGGCGGAGGCCGGTGGGGCGGATGCGGGTGGGCGGGCGCAGGCGGGCGGGCGCAGGTGGGCGGGCGGGCGCAGGTGGGCGGGCGGGCGGGCGGGCGCAGGTGGGCGGGCGGGCGGGCGCAGGCGGGCGGGCGCAGGCGGGCGGGCGGGCGGGCGCAGGCGGGCGGGCGGGCGGGCGGGCGGGCGGCCGGGCGGAGGCGGAGGCGGAGGCGGAGGCGGAGGCGGGTGGGCGGGCGGGCGGGCGGGCGGGCGGGCGATGGCTAAGACAGGAGTTGGGGCGGCCTGACAGCTGGATGTTCATACGGCGGGTGCATGTCAAGTTGGGCTGACAGGTGGTGTGCGTGCAGGCGCGTGGGTGAGTGGGTGGCGGGTGAGTGAGTAGGTGGGGCGGGTGGAAAGGATGGAACGGGCAAGCAAGGCGGGTGAGGCACGAGGCAAAGGAGAGGGCGGGCACGCGGACGTGGCGAATGATCAGTTGGCAGACAAGTCGAGATGGCGGTCGGGCGGGGAGGGTTATCGTGTAAATGCGGAGCAGGTCAGTCTGGGCTCGGAGGGGAGAGGGACGCACAGCAGGTAGGTTGAGTGGCTCTCCACTCAACCTACCTGCTGTGCGTCCCGCCCGCCTGAGCGCGATGGTGGGTAGAGTGGAGCGAGCGTTCGGATAGAGCGGAGTGGGTGGCGGCGGCAGAGAGGGGAATGGCGGGCGGAAAGGTGGAGCAGGGTGGGGCTGGAGAGGCTGTGGGGCGAACGGGGGGGCGGAGCGTGTCGAGGCAGGGACGGGGAGGGGGCGGAATGGTACAGGGCGGTGGAGGAAACGGAAAGTGGCTGGGTAAGCGATAGTTTGAGGTAGCAGGTGTAGAGATGGTGGCTGTGGGTCGGGCTGGGGACTTCCGAGCTGGAATAGCAAGCGGGTGGGAGGATGGGCGGCGGACGGGCCCCAGCGGGAACTGTCACGTGCTGTTGCACAATGCAAAGCGCAACAAGCGCTCATTACAAGTTCCAGCGAAGCGCCGGCGGCGGCAGCGGTGACGAGGCGGAGGAGGAGGAGTCTGCATTTCTCCGCACAGCCCGAGCGTTGGTACATCTCAGAGATATATAAAGAACAATACTTTTATTTACTCTTACGCTGCGTAGATGATCCTTCTTCAAACGTATACATCTTTGAAAAGATATTTCTTTCTTACGTATGTCAAATTATACGCACACATATCAGAACGTAATTGACGTCTTCTTTTATAGTGAGAATTATGTGAAGATGTGTAACAGAAGAGACTTATTACTCTTCGTTTAAAAACTGAACATGGAAGTTGTTGAAAAGCTTTTTAATTTATCATACGTGGACTGATTTTTACAATAGATAGAAATGAAAACTGTAGCAAAGAAAACCGAGAATCATTTGTGGCACATTACTTGGCATAAAATGACAGGGAATAAGAACGAAAATGGATGGTGGTGGATTTTAAAAAGTAAAAAAAGTTTCAGGAATGTATAAAAACATTTTACGTTCTAATACTTAACTGTACATCAAAGAAAAAAACGTTCAACGGGAGACGAACGAATCAAAACCGGCGGCCCAAACACCAACGAACTCGACTGATGGCGTGTGAGCAGCACGCGACTCTTGAAATGTGCAGCCATTATTGAATCGACGAAATCTTGTACACAGCACATCCGTGTGGAGAGTGTGCAATTTAGAGATTGAAGATTTATCAAATCACGATCTTATTGATGTTTTCGACAAAGACATTCTTGCAGACAGCTTGTGATTGAAGAAGGAGAGAGAAGCTTTAATGATTCGCCCAGCGCACAATTTTCAAGTCGTTTTCAGCCCGAATACAAATAGCCTTTTTGGCATGCGACGGGCCAACAACTAAAGGTAAGGCATCAAGACGCTCTTCGAATGGACTAGTTGGCGCCACTTTGTATGTCCAAGCACAGTGGCCGAACCAGGATTTTCCAAAGTGAAGGGAGATACAGATGTAGTGCCCGGACGACTTGATATCTTGAAGAATTATTCTTTTAAGTTGGATTTAAAATGAAATTTTATTTGTTGATTTATAGTTACTTATAAGATCAATTGAGAATTGCAATAGATGTCAAATGAGTAAATACTATACCCCAAACCCCCACTACGAGGAAGCAACACAATTCTCTTTTTAACAGAAACCAGAAAGCATTCTACAGGAATATGTAAAAGGGCAAAGGGCTTGTAAATTATATGAAAGAGTCAAAGCTTTCCTCAAAGGCACAAATAGAGGACTTTTGGAAGCCTATCTGGTCATCTGCTGTGTCCCACAAACCAGATATGACGTGGATTGAAATGAAATATGACAGACATCGAGATATCCCTCTAATAGGTGAACCAATCATCACCGTGGAAATTGTCCAAGCAGCATTGAACAGAGCACATAACTGGAAGGCACCAGGCAGTGATGGCCTGCACAATTATTGGCTCAAAAAATTTACCAGCACTCATCATCATATAGCTAATATAATTCAATATTTTCTTCACAATCCAGGAAATCTACCTTACTTCCTCACTGAAGGTAGAACATTCTTGTTACCAAAGGAGGGTGACACTAAATACCCCTCGAAGTACAGGCCTATAGCCTGCCTTCAAACTTTCTACACACTCATAACATCTTGTGCTTCACAAATGATGATGACACACATTGAGGAACAGAACATCTTAGCAAATGAACAGAAAGGATGTAGACCTGGATCTCAGGGAAGCAACTCATTATAGACTCTGTAATTATGGGGCAAGTGCTTGAAAAACAAAGAAACTTGTACGCATGCTACATAGATTACGCTAAAGCAATCGACACCGTGCCCCATTCTTGGCTCCTTCACTGTTTGGATGTATACAAGGTCCACGCGTTTATCCAAAACTTCCTGAAAACCGCGATGAGTCGATGGAATAAAAAACTGTATTTCTCTAATGAAAAACAATCCGTCCACACAGATACTATACACATCCGCCGAGGGATTTTCCAGGGTGACTCTTTAAGCCCTTTATTGTTCTGCTTCGCCATTATTCCAGTGCTGACATACTCATTTGGCGTTATTAAATGGAGCAATACCGACCTCGACAACCTCCAGAGGACAATTCGAACCGCTATGACTCAACACCGAAAACATCATCCCCATTCAAGTACTGAGCGTCTTACCCTTCCAAGGTCGCAAGGAGGGCGAGGTATTGTAGATCTCATAAATCTACACAGCTCTCGAATTGCTTCACTCAGAAGATACTTCTTGGAACATTGTGGGAGAGTTCAGCAAGCAGTGAGCGCAGTTGATAATAACTATAGTCCTCTGAACTTGAAAAAGCTTGATCCGCCTGTTCAACCAATCATTGAAACGGAAGAGAAGATAACCTTATGGAAAGCGAAGGTACTGCACCTGCAGGCTACCTCACGAGCTGAGTAAACCAGAAGTCGACATCTCTGCATCGCACGCATGGCTCCAGCACGGGGATATCTTTCCGGAGACAGAAGCCTTCATGATAGCTATCCAGGACCAAGTGGTGCCAACATTGAAATACAGAAAACACATTCTGAAAGATTCTACCATTCATTCCGACTCGTGTAGAAGATGCGAGGCTGCAAGCGAAACTATCCAGCACGTGACAAGTGGATGTAGCAGCCACGCACAGTTGGAATACAAAAAGAGGCATGATGAAGTGGCGAAGCAGGTACACCAATTATTGGCATTCAGAACGGGCTTACTCGCCACTTCCGTGCCGTATTATAAATATGTGCCTCAGAATGTGCTTGAAAGTAGTGAGCACACACTCTACTGGGATCGCTCCATTATCACTGACAGACACGTCGGCGGCAATAGACCCGATATAACGTACATTGATAGGAACCATCAGCAGGTTTTCCTCATCGATATATCAATACCCAATACCCACAACATATCGGGAAAATATCAAGAGAAGATCCAGAGGTATACCGATCTCGCCCATGAAGTCGCAACTCAGTGGAACTTCAGTAAAGTGACAACTGTGCCTATAATAATATCAGCTACAGGAGTGATCCCGAAAATGACACTTCGGGCACTGGAGTGTCTTCACTTGGATGCCAGGAATGTATATAATATGCAAAAGTCAGTAATTTCGAATACATGCCGTATTGTCAGAAGCCATCTGAACCTTCAGTAAAGTGACCACACACCTGGTCATCATTCCTGTGTGTGGTTGACATACCGACCAGTAGATACTGTGAATAATGTAAGATAACAATAATAATAATAATAATAATAAATAATATTATTATAACACAATTTACTTATCCTACATCGCGTTCCCAAAGAAATAAAGGCACAGATCTGCACATTACAGATCAAATGATCACACGACAGAAGTAGTCCGTCAGTAACTGGAACACTAAGTCACAGAGGTAAGCGCCGCCACCGTCCGTTGAAAGTAAAGTGCTTGTCCAAAACAGTCCTTTTAGCTGACAGGCATAAAATGCTGAACTTGTGTTGTTTTGGTATTAATAATATTATCAATCGATGATGCATGCAAGAGTATTAATATTTATGAACAACAAATACTTCCTTGTTTTTCTACTAGTTGTGTTTGTAATATTTTCAGTATAATCTCTTCCAGATTGTTCCCGACACGCGCAACAGCATCTCGTTAAATCGCAACAGAAGAGATGCCGTGTGCGTCGCGACGCGGCGAGTCGGCCGCCCGGGGAAGTGGAGGAAAGAGATGGGTCGGGGAGGATGTGGCCCCGCCGATGCCCTGATTACAGCTCTTTAAAAGACCTAATTTAATTTACCATTACTACCAGTTAGGGCAAAAAAAGCATCTGCTGGAACTTGATCGCGATTATTCTATCAGATCATGGCATAGAAAAAGAAACAAATGTTCTATTTACATTTCAGGAAACTAGTACTAAACTTCTAGTTACGTAAAGAGGGAACGTGTCGGAAGTGTTTCTTTTCGATTTCAACATTTATACTGTACCCTGTGCGTACTCCGCTCCCCTAAAATGTGACCGTGGGGCCCGAAAACAAACCGGCGACGGGGTGAGGCACCTGCTTAATCTTGCCTGGCGGCGGATGGGAGGCTGCGCCGCGAGCCTTGACCCCGCGGGCGCCGTGTGGCTGCGCCGCGGGGGGCGCTGGCGCTGGCGCTGGCTGCCTCGCGCGCGCCGGGGGCGGGCGGCGTCGGCGGGCGGCGGCGCCTCGTAATAGCTACAAACATGTCGCGGCTCTCGGCGGGCGGGCGAGTGCGCCGCGAGGGGCTCCACGAGCCGTCGGCGGCAGAGGCGGCGGTGGTGGTGGAGATGGCTACGGTGGCGGTGATGGAGAAGATAATAATGGTGACAATGAAGATGGAAAACGTGGTCGTGATGGAGGTGATAACGGTGTGGTGATGGAGTTGGTAATGATTGAATATGGTGGTGATGGAGGTAGTATTGATGGAATATGGTGGTGTCGGACGTGGTATTGATGAAGGTGGTAATGGTATTCGTGGAGTTGGTGGCGGTGGTGGTAGATGGTTTTAGTGGTTGGTGGGCGTGTCTATGTTGTGATGGTGGTGGTGGTGATGGTGGTGATAGTACCGCTGGTAGTGATGGTTGTTGGTAGTGGTGGTTTTCGAGTGGTAGTTTAAGGAAACAATGGTGGTTGTGGTAGTGGTAGTTTCAATGGCATGGTGGTATTGATAGAAGTTGAGTATCTTTGGTAGGTGGTAGTGTTGGTGGAAGAGGTGGTTCGTGATGACTATGGTAATGATGGTAGACGCACTTGGTATGTGGTGGTGGGCGGTCTTCCTGTGCGGGGTGGTGGTCGTGGTGGATGGGCTTAGTTGGTGTCATGATGATGGTAATAATAGTGGTGCAGGGCAATGTTTGGGAAGGGGAAGGGACGTAGGAAGGGCGGGCGGAGGGGCATGGGAGAGGGTGGAGGGAGAAGCGGAACAGGAATAGGGGCTCGAGAAGCGCCTGATACCGCAGCAGCTATAGGGACCGCAACAGCGGCAGCGGGGCACCGCAACGGCGTCTGCAAAGGCGGAGGCGACGTAGGTGGCAAGGGCAGCAGTGGAGGCACTAGTGGAGGTAACAGCAGCTGCGGCAGGCGCTTAAGACATCTCACGCGGGATGAAGGGCCATGACACCGAGGAATGCGTAAGCTGCGCACCGGAAGGTGAAGGAGGAGGGAGAGCTCTATGAAGAAAGCGTCGGCGTTTCTTACGCCTGACGTATTACGTGTCCTCCGGGACTTATTCGTGTAGACCGGCGAAATACAGTCCGTATTCTTAATCAACATCCGTCAGTAGATTACGACTGATCGTGTAATTCTCAAAAGAACGGAATGTGAACGAAATGCGATCGTTGAGATACGGTGTCGGATACTAGTACTCTCACTGTTTTATCTGTATTATTACATAAAAATCGGATTTTCGGGGCAGACCAAGTACCAGAACACGTATGTTTTAAATATTGTTTTGCAAATCGAAGATTTTGCATGACCATCTAAGAAATGGATTATAGGTTTGTACCATGTTGTTAGACCATATAAGCAATCCTAGAGAAGCATGCTTAAATAAACCTTTTGGCTTTGTAAGTTACATTTTTAATTATAATCGTACACATTTTCACTTAACATAACCTATTGAATAAAACTCTTCTGAAGTACTTTCGTCTTTTTAGAATCTTAAACAAAACTTGATAACTTCTATTCTGTATTAGTAAAGTTAATAATTAAACAGTGCTACACTTCATTAAATTGCGTTCATAAGATGAATAACATTTTATAATTAACGAAGGGCAGTCAGCTTTTAACTTTGCTGTTTCAAACGTAATCGTGACCGGATCGGAAGAATACGCCCGTCAGACAATCTGGTAAATGTTTAAGTAACAAACATGTCACTACTTGACTTGGCAATAAAAATAAATCATTGTTGTATATACAATAACTACTAGGATGGAATGCTCCATTGTACTGGAACAACAACACATATTCTAATAATTAATGATATACTAGTCTCTGAATGAAAATTAAAAGCCATACAACACAAAGAATAGAAATGGAGTTTTTTTGTGTGTGTTTTTGAGAACCACGCTAATTTTATAACGTTCGAAAAATAAAATATTTGTTCTGATCTAGTACTTAGTTTCCCAAAATAGAGAATGATTCAACGTACAGTCTAAAGTACACTAGCTACTAAAATCTGAATTTAAAGGTAATAATAATATTCAATAACACATGGTAACGCCTGAAACTAAACACATCCGTTGTTCTTATAGAATTATGACTTAGATTTTCATCCGTTTGTGTTCGTCACGAAACGAGACGAGTCCAAGTCAACATTGCAGTTCAAGATAAAAAGAAATCTAGCAATGATACACAGTAACTGCGAATATCAGTTATCTCAAAATATACCATCACATTCCTTCTATTACAAAACTATCTTACATATTCTTATGACTGCCGTACTACACACGAATAACTTGATTCAGTGCGAAGATTACCAAACAATCGTAAACATGAGCAAGGACAGTCTGTTTCCCAGCGATCTCTATCTCGCATGCCACCTGCAAGAGTCTAAAAATAAAATCCCCGGAGCTTCCCTAGCAGCTGGAACGCCTTCGCATTTTATGGCGCCCGCCTTGTTGCGCCACGAGGAGGCGAGCGCGCCTATTGTTACGCACGCCGGCGCACGCGGAGGCAACCGGTTACGTCACGCGCGCGCTCCCGTCCCAGCGAGACAGCGGGCGGGACGAGCGGCGGGAGGGGCACGCTGCACGCCAGCCGACAAAATCTAGGTTACTATGCAAATTACGAGTAAAAAAATGGCCTATCAGCTAACACATGTATCTGAGCACTGTGGATCGCGGTTGCCTGATAGTGATTTTATTAGACAATCACTTGATGTTTATGAGCCACATATTCTTGTGTTGCAGTGTTCCTGCAATTATCATGTCCCATTAATAATAGCTTCGACAAAGAGAATAGGACGAAGAAGAAGAAGAAGTAGAAGAGGAGGAGGCTGTAGGAGGAGAATGAAGAAAAGGTGGATGACGAGAAGAAGAAGAAGAAGAAGAAGAAGAAGAAGAAGAAGAAGAAGAAGAAGAAGAAGAAGAAGAAATAAAATATACTAGAATAAAATCCGAAGAAAATGATTACAAAGAAAGCAAATGTGAGAAAGAGAAGAGGAAGAAGAAATAAGCAAAAAGATAATACGGGTGACGTCCCCAATATTATCTGCTCTCTATCCACAAAGAGAATCATACATTCAGACCATTTTTATTTCCGGCTTCTGAAGCCCCGATACAACGGTTCTCAGATAGCTAGTTAATATTATACAATAATAACGAATTAGGTAGTTCTAATAGAATTGTTTGGAAGAAAAACATTAACTTTAACAACCAGACACAAAAACAGAACACAGGCGTCAGAAATGCGTCACGAGAAGCTTTCTATGTTTTAAAAGAAGATAATTTAAGAAATCAAGTAATAAGAAATAAACTGCAAATTCACGCCACATTGTCAGTAATAACGAACACCAAAAGTTTAGATAAGCAATGCACAGAGACGGAAAAGAAAGAAACTGTAAGTACAATATGAACTAAAAACTCATTGGGCAAAGAAGAAGGGGATTTTCGTTGAAACGACTTTATCAATAATAGGCGTCGCAATGTATCAAACAGACAAAAACTTGAAGAGGAAAAAAGAAGAAGAAAGAAGCAGAAGAAAAAGAAAGAAGAAGAAGTTAGAGGACTCAAATTAACTCGATATTGGATTAAACGAAGATTGTTCACATTGAAATTCATGCAATCGCAAACAGGCGCATTGTTACGCGATGGATGTGAGACATACTCGTACATGTACTACACACAACCTAGTATTATATACTTTCATCTACTATATTTAACTCCTTTCTGATATATTATTTCCTCATTACACTACTTAATAAATTGCTGTTAAAATTACTCGAGAATGCACTATTGCAAATACAGAAATTTCTATTATATTATTAATATAATTATTACTATTATATTATTAATATAATTATTACTATTATATTATTAATATATTATTATTATATTATTAATATTAATATATTTGATGATCCGCATTCAATCATTTCCCAGGAATCCTCTTCCTCGCCCTCATGGAGCGCAAGCCTCTTGATTGATTGATCGACAGACAGACGCGGAAAAGTTTTAAGCTACCGACTGGTTTCTCGATAAGATGTAGTGCATGTGAGTGTGTTTGTGTGTGTAGGGGCTGAAAAGGGACAAGGGTGGGGAAAGAAAGCCGCCCAAAGAAAGTAGCCCGTTTGTTAGGTATTCACCTGGTATTGACTGAAGAAATCACGGAAAACTACAGATCAGACCAGTCGGCAGCTAGAATACCACTCCACTGATTGCATTCGATCCAGCTATTTGGACAGTATCGAAAACCCGCAAACCGGCGAAAGTCGAACCTAGGACCTCCCGGTCAGAGACTATTCAGAGTCGTTGGTAATGCTGTCTCCGCGTCAGCTGTCAGCTGTTATCAGTAGTGAAGGGGGAATAAGCGGAGCTCCTCACGGGGCCCGTAAGGTAGGCTGGAAGAGAAGGAAGGGGACATCGCAAGCACATCGTTATGTAGATTCTTTGCATTCGCCGGAAAGTGATCTGGATATTCACCGAAAACAGCGACCAGTCGACCTACGAAATCAATTCTGGAAGCGACTACAAGGCGCGATGGAAGAACGATCTCCCAGTCAACGGCGTTCACTATCGTCACGTTACTGCAACGATTGAAGCTGGTTAACTGATACGACAAGATATTGAATTATTAAACTTGGATTGATCACAGAATATCCATCGCAGAAGCGGTACATGTGGTCTATTTATAATATCGATAAATAGCCCCGTTGTAGTTATCAACTCCATTAGAGCAAATAACAGACATCGTTGAGTTTTGTAAATCAATGCGGTAGCCGAAATTAATAACCAATCATATGCGTTTTTTAAGATATTCATGTCCTTCAATAATTTTCATAATAATACTTTCTTACAACAAAAACTAAATTTTAACAATATTTATAATATAATAATATTATAAAACAATTACAAATACGAAATGCATTTACTTTCAATACGAAGAATTATAAACACCTCTAGCAACAATTCAATTGTTTTTAGCTCACGGCCGACTATAAAAATTTTTAACGGGAGCCAACAGTTTTTCGACATATCGTCCAAACGTAAAAAGCAATGAATTATAAAAAAAATATTATTTAATGGTTTACATTAACTTATTTGACAAAGAAAATATTTTTTCTTAAACATAGCAGGACAAACAACGGGCAAAGAGTGTGGGGAATCTAAGATTTTACCATTTTCCTCTTCCACCTTAAGT
Source organism: Gryllus longicercus (assembly GCA_038098605.1). Taxonomy (NCBI): domain Eukaryota; kingdom Metazoa; phylum Arthropoda; class Insecta; order Orthoptera; family Gryllidae; genus Gryllus; species Gryllus longicercus. Next base: position 7,260,586 of record JAZDUA010000013.1, read on the forward strand.
GTGGTTTCGGTGCACTGTGCCGAGAGTCTCTGCAGGACGAGTCGCGTGCGGAGCCACCGAATCACCGGTCCGCGTCGCCCACGTATCTTCAGCGCTTTGTCAGCTGCCCGAAAAAAGTGAACGGCCGGCGCAGACGCTACTCCAACAACAGAGGAATGTGATAATGAAGCATGCGAGCGGGACACGACTCGAGGAGAATGACCACTGTGAGGTAACAACCACGTAGTCTGGCTAGCGGTGACGCTGGGATGTAGGGTCCTACAAAAACGAGCGGGCCCCTAGCTCAGTAGGGCAGTTCGTTTCCTTTGGATGCCTAAAACGTTCTGCAGCATATTTAGGGAACAAAACACTTTCATTACGATTTTAAAAGATAGTGATAATTAATATACATTTTAAAATAATCAAAGCTGTAATAACAACAATTTATATTAATCGCGAAGTTTAGGAGGCATGGGCCTGCTCTTCCGTCTGACCACACAGTGTTAACAGAATTTCACATTACAAATTTGTTAATACTCTTACTATAAAGAGTTAAGAATTAAAATTTATCTATTTACATTTCGTAGTAGTTTGCAGACTGTTGACCTAAGAAAGATACTTAATCTATAAGACACAAATAAGGAAAAACAAAGCGTAAAATGCTCCTTGATTATCCCTACAATTCAAACAGAGTAAAATTTCGTGAAAACTTTTGATTTGCTTTAGGTCAACTAAATGAGTTTTGAAAAAAAGAAACGAATATTGAAGAAGAATTTTGCGTCACATATCTTTGAAAATTACCTCGACAAAATGTAACATTTGAAGCGCCACAAGCGGTCAAAAAGTGAGTCTTCTTCCGCGGCTAATCTGAAAAGTTAGAACAGTTGGAAGACGGAGAGGCGAATCGAAAAGCTTTCGAGGGTCGCAAGGGCACTCCGAATCACTCCACCGCGACGCTTAAGTGCGGCAGGGTAGTGTCGCGAGGCTGCGTCTTAAAAGCCCCCGACTGCCGAAAGGTGGTGGGGGAGAGGAACGAAAGAGCGGGACGAGCGTGGAGAGCAAGGCGGCGTGGTGTGGAGGTGACAAGGCAAGCGGGCGGGGGAGTACGAGCAGAGGGGCGGGCGAGGCGGGGGCGGGGCAGACGGGTCGGGCAAGGCGAGCCGGACGAGGCAGGCCGGGCCGTGGCGGGGCTGGCCGGGGTGGGGCGGGGCGAGCATGGCAAGTAAAGGCGGGACGAGGGGGACCGATTGGGGTGGGCAGGGAATGGGTGCAAGCAATGGCAATCAGCCCAGCAGGGGGGGGCGGGGCGGGCGAGAGAAAGCGAAGGTGTAGAGCGCCCCGGTGGCCGCCAGCGCTCTTTATCTTGACGAGAGGGAGCCCCGCTAGCCGGGTGTAATGACGTGACCTTGCGTTCCCACGCCTGGCCACGCGCGCTCACACACGCGTGCGAGTAGGTCGCCACTCCGTTGTCTCGCCACGTATAACACCGTTGCATTTGCTTCTCTTGCGAATAATCCCTGGAAAGCGGAAGTGACTGCTGAGAGAGTGACGCGTTTGAGAAAGATGGGACCTTGAGCTGCCCTGACCTGGGCAACAATAGTCACAGTGATGCAATGAGGAAGAATATTATATTATTTGTTATTATATATAGAATATTATATATTATTTGTATAAAGCTTACAGCGGTCATCCAGCTTGGAAAGAAATTAATCGGCGGCTAAGTATCATTATGTATATCATTATTATTTTTATTATTAATGTTTTTATTGTCATTGTTATTACTATATAATTTGCATGTTGGCTGTATTATCTTATTTATGTAATTAGTTGCTACCAGGTTATGCCCATTTGCAGTTCAAATAAATGTATCTTATCTTATCTTATAATAATAATAATAATAATAATAATAATAATAATAATAATAATAATAATATTAATGCAAAATTACATACGATACAATAATAATTGGTGTTCCATTCTTTCAACTGGTTTTACAATCCGGAATGAAATCCTGGTTTTCAGAATACAGCACTAAGTAAACATTCAAGATATCTCTCGCAATGAAATTTACTAATATTCTTACACAAATATTGTAACTTTATCCCAGCGTTACTTCCTCCAAGTAGCTTGATTAACCGTGCCTCCCTAACGTTCATATTGGGCGCGCGCTTGAGAGGACATGGCGAGTCATGGCGACACCCGCTGGGGCGCCCCCAGCTTCCAGCCCCGCGACGGACGCAGCGCTGAGCAGCGGGTGCGGCCCAGCTATACATAGCCCTCCACTTTGGAGAAGCCCTGCACTCCCGGAGCCGCCGCTCCCGAACTATTCTCGACCCGATACAAACTCGTATTGTGCGATCGCCTAAACATTAGCATAACGCTGTCGCCCCGGGGTCGCCCGCCCCCCTCCCGCAGCACGTGCGCTTTCTGCGGCCCGGAGGGACACGCGGGGGAGTGGGCGGCGGCCTTTCATGTCTACCGTCGAAGCCACGCCGGCCGTGGGTTAAATTTGGCAATTTGTATGCTCTCAAGTCAACCTCAGAGCCATACGAAAACAGCAGTTCAGGTTGACGAGGACCCGGACCGCGGGCTTAAAACGGCCGACCACATGTTTCCATTGCATGTCTGAATGAAAGATAGGGCGTATTTGTGTGTGCGTGTGTGTGTCTGTGGGAGTGTGTGTGGTGTGTGTAAGAGAGAGAGAGAGAGAGAGAGAGAGGGGGGGGAGGAATACGTACTAAAGAAAGAGAGGAAAGGAGAGAGTGAGAGGCAGGAGGAAACAGGAACTAGGAGAACGAATAATATTTCTCTCCTGTTCTTATCTTCTCCATTTACTCGAAATTTTTCGGTCTTTCCTAAATCATTACGTCGTATTTTGTGATCGTTTCCATCCAGGTCAAGAAATTGTAATTCTTTTTTCTCAATTGCTCTCATCACTAGTTTTGTAGGTCTGTTGAGTTGGATGGTAACCGAAATTCAAAAGAAAAGAAAAGAAAAGAAAAGGCGTATACTAATGTAAACATGCATTTTCAACATTAAAACAATCAGGAAGAATCTACACGTCAAAATGAGTGAAATTGTCAAAGATATCTGAGCTGATAGAGATGGTATTCTAGGTTCTGTACGATTGTTAATAATAAGAAAATTCCCGAACGTCATCTTATCATTGAACCACTCATCCTATTTTGCAGATGGATTCACTTCACAAGTGCAAATCGCAAGAAAATAATTTTCTGCATAACGATATGTAATGTTTCAGTTCATCTCACATGAAATAAATTTGATGAAATCCAACATTTTTGTAGTTTTTAGCATCTTTTTCTCATTTTTATCGCACAATTTGTAATATTTTAAACTTCTCTTGTGTATCCAGGAACTGTATCCAGGAGCATTCGAGTGGCTGCTGGATGACGACGATGTGTACCTTTCACTTCAAGCGAGAAATGGGTTTCACCTCTATGAATATTTATCATTAACGTATGTAACCGCGGTGCAGTAACACTGAAAAAGAAATGTGAAGTGTGCGCTGAGCACATTATACAGTAATGATTCACACAAGGCGTTTCAACACGTGCTGTTGTGCAAGGAAAACCATTGATTCATACCTTATGTGAAGTCGTACATTTTATTCAGTTTCTTTCAAATGCTGTAGAATGTGTGGCAAAGCGAAAGTGATTTAAGGGCTCTTGCACTGCCTTTAAGGATTCATGAAGCGTCATTTGTTCGATACAGAATGAGAGGAATGCAAATATAATAAGCTTCTTTCACCGAAAGTAATCTGATCTCAAAAACATCCAATCCATTATCCTCCAGAATATACATTTTAAATAGATTGAAATTATTGTAAAAATGTATCCCATGTTTGTTTTGGAAAATTGAACTCACGAGGTATTAGAAATACAAACAAAGACGTAATTTTCAGTAATTGTTAATGACATTTGATTAGTTCTGTGGTATTATAACATAGAATTTAAATTTACTACCTGAACTGTGCATATTCTTTCTGATTCGTATTGATGTTAGAAGATCGCAATTTGAGTTTAAAAAAGTTTTCCGAGTTAATCTCCTACTTTGTTTGCGTTTTATTCAGATCACAGAATTAAAATCTCATCTTAATCCTGAGTATTATTTTTCATACTCTATCATCAATTGAATGTGGCTATCCTAGACGCTAATATTTTTTTATTTGAACCTGTCTAACAAAGGCTAACATACATCATACCATTTTCGAGATATTTTTAGATTAAGATCCAATCGTTACATCTAAATTGATATAAATACTCGCTCGTTTACCCTTTCAACTCAAATCTGTCCAAATCAATATCATCTCAACGGAGTGCGGAAAACTTGCTTAGCAACTTCAACAAACTTTTTCTTCGATTTAGAGATCTCCGAGTAATTACTATTGAAATACTAAAACCCAGGAAGCGAATGGCACTCCTAGACGTTCCTGTCTCCAACGGGTAGTCCTTGAGACCATTCTCCCCAGAGTATATTTCTGGCGCCGCACCCCACAGCCTGTGGCGCCTTTCCACTCAACACCAAATTCCCAAGCTGTCGATGGGGTCGGCGCCGTTCTCCAGCGACATCACAAGAAAAGCTTGTAAAGGGTGTGATGAAGGAATCAATAAAGGTCAATGGGGAAGTGAAACGTAGTAAGGATGGCAACAGAATTTTCGGCGAAGGACTGATCAACAATCAAGATGCGGCAAGGGAAGCGATGGCGCCTGTGCAGTGAATTAGGGAGATTGTGGGTGCAGAGTTACTTTTAGAGAAGGAGGTTCAGTCATTATAATAGTGTCTATGGGCATCGCTGGCATGTAAATGTGTGGAGAGGAGTCAAAGAAAGGGATTTAAATTCTATTTTTGTGAAGTTTTAGTTTAGATCACGTATTGTTTATTGATAACACGTTCAACAGATGCACAGAGATTAGAAAAGTTAAACTTACCGAGCTGTATATAAAAGATCGCAACAATTTATGAATTAAACAATGATATTTTCTTACAATGAACTTTTAAGAAAACTATTCAAAATGCAAAAATACAGTCATGACACATTTAATGACGTGAGCAATATTGAACTTAATGTAACTTGCACAAGTTGTGTACGTTGCAATAATTGTGCAGTCTTGATAACCACTGTGATTGTTGCTGATACTTTAGAACGATTTTAGTCTTCGAAGGGAGTGTAAGCTCCGCTTATTTTGTCAGCGCCAATACGCCATCATACGTCTGCTCCGAAGCACAGAAGCATATATCTACTTCGTTTACACGGGCATGCTAACGGGAGGAGCCCCAACCTGAAAACTTCGAAAGGGTATCCCGAAGCCATATGTAATAAATTATTTTATTTCCTTATTATGTTCAATCTCTTATGATTTTACTGTCTTAATCCCTGATAACTTTGGAAAATGTTAAATGACACATGAGGAAGAGGCTCTCTGACTCTTCTGGCCACCTCACACCTCGACGACACCCACGTGCTCAAGGGCATCGCGAGGTTTAAATTCTGTGACTTGGAATGATTAGAGTGATTGGGTTGGGTCGGTGTATTTTGCAGTGAGAAAACAGAAGTTGATGCAGCCAACGAATTGTGAGAGAAGCAAAAGTATTGACGGCCCTGATTTTCGAGCATTTTGTTTTCTCATTTTTGGAACAGTGTCACGTTTTTCGGCCCCCTCTAGTGCCACGAACAGTGAGGTAGCTTTTTCCCCCTAATGGCGCAGCACATCTCACAAAGAAACACATTTAACAAAAGTCGCATGTTTACTCTTAAGAATAAACACCATAGGTTCTGCATTAGAATGGCTCGTTTCAAAATAATATGCTAATGGTCGAAAGAGAAAGATAATTTTGGAACTAATATTAGAATGACTGGGTTGCCATTTTTAAATTTTTGTAAACTATTTCATATTTCTTAATTATCCCACACAACAATTTTAATGTTATTCTTTTGCATTTCTCTTTTGCAATAACGTTCAGACACTTGGGTAAAAAACTTCATATTGATAATAACCAAAATTATATCATCCACTTAATGGTGTATAATATGTTTGCCTTCAATGACCTCTTTTCCTTTTACGATAAACTGTTATTAAATTAACACTAAAATCATGTTTTATTACTGTAATATTCTTGAGTAAGATTGTGCCAGACATTGGCATCTCTTAATCACATTAATAAAATGAAGCACAATCACCAGTTTGTATCATGGGAGATGAGAAGTCTTGTGGTCATTAGTATTTCATTAATCGTATCAACACGCAGTAAGAAATCAAAAACAAATAATTCTGCTGCGGTTTGGACTTCGTTCTATTCAATCTGTCAACGCTACCGATATGTTTTCATTTTGCAATGCATTCCATAGCGAATATAAATAGACGATTGGCGACAAGTTACCAGTAGCCATAACAGGAGAAAAAATGAACTACGGTCTGAATACTGCGATAAATGTGATAAGTAAAGTAGCTAATGATCAACATGTAAAAGAAGTTTCGAAATGTATTTCCTCAAAGCATTGGAGATTAATGGTATTGAAAAATGTTCGAAACAGATTGGAGATTCGAAATATAAATGTTGCTTTCCTAACTTACAAAATATTACAACCACTACAATGATTTTAATTTTTATAATAGTTTCTATGAAACACGAAAGCATATTATTAAAGAGTTCATATTTAATTTTTAGTTTACATTATCCGTAATACTATCTAAGAGATACCAAAAGTTGTAAAAAAATATTTGAAAATAGTACCGTAAAAAATGTAAACGACCAATCTGCTCTCGAAAGGGGTCTTCAACTCAGTGTACTTTGAGGCTGTTGCTAGTCCCTGCGCTCTTTTGGACATATTAATTATAAGAGCAATCATTTATAGACGTTTGAAAAGCTCAAAACCAAATGCGTTCGAAAGCTGAACTTCAAACTGATTTCGTAAATCATCAATAAGGCAGGGTAGTTTTAATACAATGCCCAGTCATCGTTAGTCTCATATTTGGAGGGGGCTCATAAGGGATTTACCTTCTTCCCTCTCCTGAGTACAGTAATGAAAATTGTATCGACCATCATCTCCATCAAACTAAGTTGAAAGTTATTCGATATCTCAACTTATGTCATTGAAAATGTTTAAATGTTTTGGAATAGAACTGCGGGACGAAAATGATTTGCGAAACAATGGGAAGCATATTTTCAAATGAAAACATGAGTGAAATGCCTGGCGTTTACTGACATATAAAAAGTTAGTGCGGACCCGTGCGGACGTTACCCATCTTTTGTCTTAAAAGTGAAAATAGCTTCATACTGAAACCATACGTAAATGACCAAGCCCTGAACAGTTTATTACATTATCCTAGGACCTACTAAATGAGCACATTAATATTCTAATATCACTAAGTATTTATTAGCATATAGTAGGCCAGTGCAATTAAATAGAAAATAATATCAAATAGTTGATTTACTTAGATTCGAGATTCTGAACATTACTGAGCACGTGTGATGTAAAGCAGGAGTACATAGAGTAGCTGATCCTCCACAACTGAAACAGAAATCTCTTAAAGATGTCATTTTGCAGATTAGAAGCTTGAATGTTGCTGACATAGGGGGTTACGTTCCCACGTAAAACCAGCTTAACTTGTGTTAGTTGTTGCAGAGTCACCTGCAGCTTTCCTTGTATAATGATATGCGAATTCCAAGTTTTTTCTTCTTAATTGTGTCTGATGCATCTCTTGGGGGTATTCCTTTGGGGGTGTCAATCAAAAGCAAACTTACGGCGTTCTGTATCGAAATTGTTTATACATCGAACAAAACTGTCATCATTCCTTTGGGTATTGAAGAAGAAACTAGTCTCCGGAGTTCACAGTTCTGATCAATTCCCTCCTTACCAACGCATCTGCACTATCTGTAACAGACCTTATAGATCCGACCCTGGCGACGGAAATTTCAAAGTCAACATGGATATCGACGAGAGCGGTGTGAGCGGACTCCTTCCGCGTCCTCCCGCACTCACCCAACCGGAACCACATCCGCGTCGGCTCGCCTCGCCGCGCCTCGCACCCGCGCCGTTTGCGCAGGCGCACTCTCCACGCGGCAACGGCGCCATTCATCGCATTTCCCCGGCCCTCGAGCGCCAGCGTTTGGGCCATGGAATCCCCGTGAATCGGCGCGGGGCGACTCGCCGCCGCCGACCCGCGCGTGCCCACGGCCGGCGCTGGAGTTGAAGGCAAATATTTGCGCGAGCACGCGGGCCCCGGCGGCGGCAGTGGCAGCGTCCCGTTCCGTGCACAGAAGAGCCGTCTGGACCTCGTGGTTGCGGTGGTGGTGGTGAAGACGATGGAGGAGGAAGTGGTAATCGTGATAGTGGTGGTTGATGTATTGATTGATTTTTCGCACACGTCAACTGTTAGGGTCATTATTCCCAATAGTATAGTTGGAGGATTATCATGGAAAGTAGCGATGTTCGTCTCGCACTGGATGGTGAGATCCGCGGCTGACCTACACGTGAGCTTGCAGGAAGGGATTTCCCTCTGCAGGTATGTTCCTACAGCAGGGCCCCGCGGGGACAACCTCTAAGCTTTCGATAGGTCTCTGAGCATGTGTGGTAGCGGTGAGCATGTAAATATGTGAGTGTATGAATACGGGGAAAGGATAGAAAACGTGGTCATGGTGGTGATGGTAGAAGAGGCAGTGGTGGCTGTGGTGGAGGCGGGCGAGGAGGTCTAGGGCATAGGTGGTCTGATGCGGAGTCATAGAAGTCTGATGCGGTGGCTGATGTGAATGCGTAGGTGATAATCATGATTGTAGTGGCGGATGCGGTGGTAGCGGAGACAGAGGTCGTGACAGTGTCGGTGTAGGTATCAATGGGTATGGTATTTGCGGAGACCGTCGCGAATGTGGAGGAGGTAGTGACGGTGACAGTAAAGATTACGATGGCGGTGGCGTTGGCAGAGGAGGGGGAGGTTATGGTGGCGATATCGATTAAGGTATCGGTGACTGTGGTGGTAGCGTTGGCGGTGACGGAAGCGGAGACAGAGGTGGTGGCGATGACGGTGACGGTGGCAATGGTGTTGGCGGAGATGGTAGAGATGGATATGAAGGTGGAGGCGGTGGCGAACGCGGATTCAGTGGCACTAGCGGAGGCGGCAGAGATGGAGACTGCTGGTGATAGTGGTGACGTTGCCGAAGGTGGTGGTGATGTTGGTGTTGGCGTAGGAGTGAGGGTGGCGAAGGAAGGAGTGGCGGCGGAGGCGAAGCGAAATAAAGGCGGAGAAGACGGAGTTGCTGCTGGGCGGCGGCGGCGGTGGTAGTGATGCCTGCGGGGTCGGTGATAGCAGGCGGCGGTGCTATCGCGGTTGAATGAACCCGATGGGCGGATGGTGGTCGCTGCCGCCAAGGAGAAGGCCGCCTTATCGCCCAGGCGCGCTTGCGTCACGAGCTGACCTCCGGCGCGCGCCCGCCCGCGCCGGCGCCTCCGCCCCCGCCCCCGCCCCCGCCCCCCAAGCGCCGCTCGGACGGCGTCTCCCCGCAGCTTCCTACAGAGCTCTGTCTCTTGTGAGAAGAGAAGCTGGATGCATACACGTCTCAACACAAAACCTACACACATCCTATCAAACGATACAACTTCACTTCAGGGTTTACAACTATTGGTCTATCATGTTTAAGAGACAATGCAGCTCTCTATTGAATCTTATCTTTTTACGCAATACACCTTTCCTCTTGAAATACAAATCTTGTTCAATCAATTAAGTTTCTTCTACGAGTCGATTCAGCGAACCATTGTCTGAAACGTGGCCTAAAGTCGTATAACCTTGCTCACTGTTGAACTATTCGACGGTAAAATTTTGAATACTGATTAATATAAATTTCATAATATAGCTGCAAGTCACATTTTAATGGTAATAACACGTACGATGATAGAAGAGTCAACAATTACTATTCATACTCTCATATATTCTTATTTCTTTCATTTTCATTCCATTACAATTCATCTCATAGATCATAATGCATTTACAAATGTTTGTCCTATTATTACAATCATGGTCTTTTTCACATATTTTATTAACTTAAATGAATTTAGGTAGAATCTGACTTCATTGAAAGAGAAAATAGCACAATTTTTTGGACAATTCTGGACTGCTTCTGAGACTTGCTAAATAGAATTTCGCGATGACATTGCCCCTCCAAGATGGCAACCCGTGCGACACTTATGTATTGCAATTGAGTTCAGCTAATTATTTGCGTGCCGACTTGATAATTCTGCTTCAGATCTTGAAGTCAAGAAGCTAATTATTTTCTTGGACGTTAAGTTTTTTTATATTTGCTGATGTCAACATTGTTTATTAAACTTTATATTCACTATATTCTTTTTTTACCATTTTTTAAAATTACGTTCGTAAAACATACAATACATCTTTATTTCTGAATATTTTGAATAAGTTCTCTTCAGTTCTAATTTCCCCAAAATATAATTATTCAGAGACAATAAAAACATACGATTATCTTTATTTCGAAAATTAAAAAAATCATATTAAGAGGAACATTCCAGTGAAGGGAAAAAATAACCTAACTCCCTTGACTGTATTTTTAATGCCGAGTTATTCGTTGCCACAAACCTTCAGAAAGCAATGAAAAACTCTACAAGCCTCACACAACAGGAGGTGATCTGTATCTTTTCAAAAAAGGCCGAACACTTTTTCGAACCGAGTTTCAATAGACAGATGAATGTTGACAAAATTCTTCCAGCTGGTGAAAAATACAAGAATTTACAATTTATTCAAGGCCTTAACTAGTTCAGAAGCAAGAATAATATGTATTTTTAAATCACCTAATATATTTATAGTAATTGTCTGTCGAAAACATGACATTATTTATACTCATAAATGCGTTTACAACAGCGATAAGAAGAAAGGAAGGCACAGTGAGAGCCACCGGATGATGGGAAGTCAGGCATTTATGGCTCGTAGCAGTCACTTGAACATCAAAACATTTAGTCAGGGGATGACAGTATACACTCGGTGCGACACCTCTTGCAGACGTCATTACCATAAAAAGTTAATGGCCCCGAAAGCAAAAGGAGCGCAGGGAACATGAAAAAACATATCAGGGTGAAGGGTAGGGTCATAGAGGCACGTAATGTGCTCAGGAACCGGTAGAAAGAAGCTCTGATGAAGTGCCTTGAGTCACGTGATGGACCCAGAGACTGATGTTCAGTTAGTACGGCAACTGACAAGATGGTCACGGCCAATGGTTTAATACATTTTTTCCAAGTACGTACTAGTATAATCTGGTTCAATCAGCCAAAGTACAATGAACCGTCGTCAACTTTAGTGCCTCGTCAACTCGTCTTTAGTGCCTCGAACCTCGTCAACTTTAGTGCAATCCAACTATCGGTTTCTTTACATCGGCATCTCCCTCCGACTTAACGTGTGCTTGGCGACTGAAGAGAGAAAATTCCCCACAGAAATATTTACGACACGAACAAATACTGCCCAATTTTTGGCCCATTGGGAATATATGAGTTAATATTTTTCAAAATGTGCCGCAGAGCTTAATATTTGCTGAGCTTGTCTCCAGAGAATGTTCCGTATGTATCACAGGTTTCTAGAAAATGACCGTTAATCGCCGAAATCAAGCGTTTCTTTTTTTCTTTCTCGTTTTATGGGTCTTCCACCCACTCCGTAACTGTCACAATGCCCGGCAGTCAACGTTCCAGCGTCACTCGCACGTGAAGACACCAGCGGGGTACCTCAAAGGCTCCAACCCCCTCTCCCAGTCAGAATGCGTGCAACAGAATAACGCAAGCTTTCTGGTACTAGTTAATTCCTTATTCTCTTGCGTCTAATTTAGATATTCGGTTTTGCTCCATCCTCTTTCCAGTAGATACCTAATGGCGCCTAAATGACCTATCAAATCCACCGCGTAAATCAAGAGTGTTTTAAGAAGTGTACATGGCGTCGGGGGGATATTCCTAATCCCTTCTGTATTACAATTACACCCTAAACCTTCCATAATCACGTGGCCTGTCAGGGAACTATCTGTAACGTGTGAATTTGAGAAACTGTATGGATCTCTACACTCAGAACAATGGCACAACCTCCGAGAAGGGGCCAAGGGTTACCATGAGTAAATATTTAAAAGTACGAGGGCGAAATAGACGTTCGGCGACGAAATAGACTGTGCGACGTTCCGCGAGCTCGAAGGGGCTCTTTAGAGTGAATGTCCCCATTGGAGCGGTAGGAACCGCGAGCAGCACCGGTGGGTCATTTAGGCGCCGATAGATAGCAGCTGGAAGGAGGGTAGGAGCAAAAATAAAAAGCTAACCTGGAGTCAAGAGTACAGGAAACTCAATAGTACGAGAAAGTCTGCCATTCTGTAGCACTACTTGTTTATTTTATTTTTCCCCTAATACGATATCACTATTGAGATTTTTCTGGGTTTACTCAATCGCTTAAGGCGTAAGGATGGTCCTTTGTCTTGCACTCCCAGACATAAATGTAGAGCATGTCCCCCCCCTCTCTGTCTCTCTTCTTTCTCTTCCGGATTTTCCTCTTCCGCCATCCTGATTGAGGTTTTCTGGGTTTACTCAATCGCTTAAGGTTTATGCCAGGATGGTCCCTAGATTTGTACTCCCAGACGTAAATGTACAGCTTGTCCTCCCCTCTTAAAATGTTGCTACTCTATATGTATGTAAATTTAGTGGTTAGGCGGAAGAGCAGGCTCTATTGTCTGAGCCTCGCCATTAATAAAGGCATTATTATTATTATTATTATTATTATTATTATTATTATTATTATTATTATTATTATTATTATTATTATTATTATTAACGAGTTATTGGCCAACAGCAACAGGGAAGTGATACTGGTGGGAGTCTTTGGTGACAAGGATGCTGTATTCTTGGCAGAAATGAAAAAGTTTCGGAACTTATTATTGAGACATCTTTCAGGACAGAGTGGAGACAAAGCCTCAATGTAGAGTATCGAGCATTGTTTTTCAGGCAATGGTACAGAAGGCGTGTCTCTAAGGGAACACACAATCAGGACGCGAAGCAGCGCGTCGGGGATTGCAAGAGACAGCGGCACATACATGGTGTGATGCGAAGCGGCGTGACGAGTTGGAAAATGATGTTGTTGAAACCATATGCGCTGTTTCGTTGTGAAAAATTATTGCTGAAATGGACAAGTTTAAGGCTTAGGCGAAGGGCTGTCTGTTCTTTAAAAATAGAAAAAATAGAAAACTAACTTTGTACCAAATTGTATCTTTACAACTATTTACTTCATCCTTCTCTAGATTTAAGTTGATTATCATGTCTTGAAAATCTGAATATACTCTTAGCGATTCTACTCAGAAAATACATTAAGTTATAATAAATGCACATATCAGTAGGTGAGTTACTATGCATACAAACCCAGTCTTTGACAAATAACCAAATTAATTTCTGTTAACTTGTAAAATCAATCGCTCATGTGATTTTTTTCTCGCATCTTCTTGATGAAACCTCTCTTAAGGTAACGATTACTTTTGACAGCCAAATCGAAAACGCTTAATTGACGAGAAATTCACGGTATCGTGCTGGCCAGTGTATTTGCTTTGAAAAAGCAAACCTGTTTCAAAACTTGACGCACCGTGCGTTGAAAATTCGTAGTTATACACGATTTTCATCTTGTCGCGACTCAATTTGTCCCTTTGAACCCAAACACCGAAAGCCTTGCATATGGACTCCGTCAGGGGAAGCTTCTTCCCACAACTGATTCTTCTCTTCCTGTGTTATGAAATATATAATGATTCTGTTCATCATACGGGGTACATGGTCACTTTCACATACCTTCCACTACACAGTGACTAAGCGGAAATGCCCATACTTTATACGGTATTCGAATTCATAACGCAATACCAGGATGGACGCTGGCTGTCACTGCTACCGACTGAGTTGGCTGTCGCTGCAGTGCCTCTGACCGAGAGGCCAGGATTCGAGTGGGACAATGGCTGGACTTTCGCCACAGCTAGACCGAGTCCGAGGTAGTTTTCCGTGGTTTCACGGAGTAATATGAGAAATAATGCTGGAGCAGTACCATAACAAACGGGCCATGAATCGATCGCGATCTTTTCTTCCTCTTCTTTGTTCTTAACCTCATCCCTTACTTACGCACACTTCCATGCAATCCATTATCACACGAACGGGGAAATGAGAGATTGGATGGATTAGAGCTTGCCCCGACCGGGGCGGTGCTCCGTTGTTAGGAGATACATGGATAGGGACATCTCTGCAAGTTGACGTGTAGATCTTCGCCGGATCTTACCATCCAGAGGGGGGAGAACACGGCCACTAGCTCGGGGAAAACATGTTCTACACTTACGGGTCCAACGACCATAGCAGTAGACGCGCCCGGAAACACGAAATAATAACATCAATCTGCCTCTGCTTGTAACATTTTTAACAACTGAAATTATTATTAATAAGCTTTATATTCAATAAAATATGCATCAACTCAGAAACCGGTATGTGTCTCATTATATTAATTAAATCGCAACATCGATACATAAACGAATATACACAATACTATAAAATTAAATATTCATTTTGTGACGTGACAAATACTTTTTTGTTGCGTGTTTGACATGAGAACGGAGAAATTGCCTTTTCCTGGTAAGAGGGACACTGTTCCTTTGAAACTCGTTTTTGCCATGACAATGGAGAATTTACAGAGCGGTAATATGATCACAAGATCACGTCATTTCTTCGCCGAGCTCCATGTGAAAGCGAAGAATTCCAAATCTACAAGAAAAATTACAACGCTCGTTAAAGACGGCACAAAACTTATGACCAGATTTTAGAGGTGGCTGGCGCAACTACGTAAATTTGTAGCTGTGTCCCAGAACGGGAAAGTAACGCAGTAAATTTTGAAAGAGCCAAAGGTCATGTACGTTCATTCCAAAGGCATTCTACATTTCCCAAAGGAGAGAACATAGATGGGAATGCAACTCACGATCTGTCCATAGCGATCAATGCATTATTAATCAACAAAAGTTATTTTATAACTACGTTATAGATACGACACACTGATCACAGTAGTTAAAGATAATATATTAGACAAATAAAAAGGCAATGGGCAAATCTGGGAATGGAAAACATGAAATAAGCGTCATATGATTACTGACTGGATTACGCAATTTCGACGACCGACTATGGCACTATACAGATTTACGAATATTTCTCTTTTGTTTCCGTCCTCTTTTTAAGACATTTGAAGAAAAATGGCACTTCAGTACGGCCACTACTATGATCTTCCTAAGAATTATTTTCTCGCGTTTTTCTAGGTCACTTTCGAATGTCTTACCTTACCTAAAGTAGCTCGTGCACAAGTGGTACACTAAGAAACAAATAAACTAAAACAAAAGTTTTGAAGATGAGACGAAAAAAATGATACTTAATGGGTAAGAATGAGTGCCATACCTTTACTCTTGGTATAAAAGGATCCAGGCATTGAAGGCAAAAAACTCCTTAAGGTCTAAGCGTATGCGCGAGTACTTAAGTCATATTTTGATATAATGATAACTTCATTCAACAAAGAACGTTTATTTTAATTACAGAGTTTCAACCGGACTTTTTTAAAATTCGCCAACAATAGACACCAATTAGATCGGATTTTCATCCTTCTTCCGAACGATTTTGGGAGTTTTAGCAAACGCGCACATGCGCAAAGGGACTTCTGGTGCGGCAGAGTGTGGCTGTTGCGTAAGAACATGTACCCTAAACTTACAAATCGTTCACCAAAAGGAGGGTATAAATCAGATGTGACTGAGGATTATTAGATCGTCAACTCGAGCGAACCCACCTCCTACTACTTTCCACTGAACTTCTTTAGCTTTCTTCATACCATTAACCACGAAGGCGCGATCATCGCAAGGGAGGGAAATGTGCAGCGCCGCCCATCTGCATGGCTTCGCGCAACCGGGCCTTCGGTTCCGCGAGAAGCGCCGCCGCCGGCCGCCGCGCTGCCCCGCGCCCCGGGCGCGCCGCCCCGCGCCGCGCCGGGCCTTCCCGGAAGTCGGGCGCGCGGTGCGGCGCCACCTCTTCCCCTTGACACTGGGCGGGCGGCGGCGGCGCCGTCAAGGCCGCATCCGTGCGCCCAAACAACGCCCCACTCTCTACAGCGCCCGACCACCATCACCGGCATCCACCCTCCCCCCCCCCTAATATTTTTACGTGTATACTATATATTGCCACCGGGTTATACCCAATTGCAGTTGAAATAATTTATCTTTAACTTGTCTAATTAATATATTTGCCTATTAGTGTAAACTATGGTAAATCTAGTCACAAGGCCCCAACTTAGGGATGTGGGCAAGGCAAGGAAGTTAGCAATTGTTTCAGAACTTTCAAGGATTGCTTTCAACAAAGCGTTGTAGGGATTTTAAGGGGCCTATATGTAATCTTCCATTCCTCCCCCAAAACATTATTTCTTGGAACACCTGTTATCGAGATCCTGCTAAAATATTCTTCTAAATATTATTTTTAATGAATAATGACACCCGAGAGGCCATATTAGACGTCATGCTTATCATAATTTGTTGTTATTATAACGACATTCCTTACTTCTACTGTTGATCGCTACTTCTCCGATTCTTGAGCCCTACCAAAGAAATTCTTCTGTTTTCTAGAATAATAATAATAATAATAATAATAATAATAATATATTTATATAAGTTATTATAATTATATGACTATAATAATAATAATAATAATAAATATTATTATTATTATTTAAATCACATTTTTACTTGTTTCAACACATTACTCTCGGTTACAATGAAGGAGTGATACATATTTCAACTCTCTTAATCAGAATTGGATCAACCATCAATGTTTATAAACTTTCTCACGATGCTAAATGTGTCTAGTATGACGATCTTCTGAAGCTGGATGTACAACCCCTTCTTCAGT